>CM034152.1:542046281-542377792 GCA_019776745.2 Taxus chinensis | reverse complement strand
TCTTAAAAAGTACCTGATCTAAATGACCCATAATGATCACTCCGTTTTTAGAAAAGACAGTCAGTCATCAAATTACACGACTATGACCTTGCCAAGAATCTCTGATGCTAGGTCCATAGCTCTGAAAGTAGCTCCGGCGTTAATCAAGCCGAATGGAATCCTCCTCGAAGCAAGGTACCCCATGGGTCGTGAAAGTTGTCTTGTGTTGTCTTCTGTGGTACCTCAAACTTGGTATATCCTGCAAAAACCCGTCGGAGCTGGATAACATTTCCGATATAGTTAAAGTGTGTAATTACCTGATCAATGATAGGCAGGGTTAGTTATCCTCCAGCGAGGACCTGATTTACGTACGGGAAGTCAACACAAATCCAGATTCTCGCCATTTCTTTTCTGACAGGGACAATGTTTGCAATCCAGAGGAGTGATGGGGATTGGGAAAATAATTCGGAATCTAAACATTTTCATGGATTATGCCAGGAATAGTCCCTGAAATCTTTGGATTGTAAGTCTTTGCTTCTGTCTATACGGGCTTGACATCCGCTTCAAGGGATACTGCTGATGTACTCTAGGCTGGAAGGATTTCAAATCTGCATAAGACCAGGCCAACCCATCGAGTTATTTCTTCAAAGCGAATGTGAATCTTACCTTATCTTAGGAGAACAGCACACATTACGCTATTCACCACCGAGGTTGATCAGATGAACCCTAAATTGATTTGATCCACTTCAAAGGAAGAAGCTTCTTCAACGTGCCTTTTGTTTGGAAAAGTGATCATGCTTGGCAAACAGACCTTCAGAGAAACAGGACCTTTTGGTATCTTGTTTCCTTTCGCTGGATTAAATTACCTCAACTCTGCTCTGGATCTGAAATAGTTTCACGAAAGGCTGATTCCGAACCTTCAAATATAGCTCACTGAAATTGTCAGCCTTTCTAGAAAAGCCAACATTGTTGATCATCATTGAACACCTGTCAGTGAGTTGCATTATCTGGACGCATAGGGCGGGTACACAATCTCGATAGATTACGTGTCTTGCTTGAACTGAGGATGAGGAAGAAGAAGAGATGCAATATGGCCCAAAGAATCAGCCTTGTCATTATAATCTCTTAAAACTAGCCTTAATAGAAAATGCATCAAAGCATTCTATACCTATCCCACACTTTGTTCCTATAATGCCTCAACCGATCATTTTTTCACCTGATATATACCCCTGACCTGATTAACAATCAGCTCCGCATCCCCCTGAACCTTGAGATTCCTGATTCCCTTCTGTCTGGCCATTCTAATCCTAATAATAGGGCTTCATATTCGGCCGTGTTGTTAGTATTATCAAATTGCAACTTATAAGCTGATGGAAAAATCTCGGAGCTAGGAGATATGAGAACAACACCAGCGCCTGATCCAGAGGCTGAGAAGCTACCATCAAATTCGAGCATCCAAATTGCATTGGGATCTTCCTCTTCCACATCTACAATGGGTATCTCTGAAGCCATGAAATAATTCCCAAGCTAGAATCTTCGAAAAGGATCTGAGCTTTCAGATCATCTGATTTGGTCACCAAATACTTCACCTGTGGTTCAGGATGAAGAACCTGTTGAACCCCTTGACTGGGATCTTGGCTTTGGTCCAATCCATACTAATCTCTCCTCGAACATCTTTACAAAATCCTCTTAAAAAGGGATACCATAAGCCGCAGGAATGTCAGGCAAACCAGAATAGTCATTTTCACTCTCTTCTCAGGGACGGCAACAAATGCAAACTGTGCGTCCTTAATTTGACCAATCAGAGGGACTTGTTAGTTTCCATGGAATAGCACCATCCATATGATTTAGTCAAAGTAAGCCCAAGGGCATGGGCCACCTTTTGTGGGCATAACATTATCAGAGGCCCCTGAGTCATGATGCAATTGCTGAGTTTAAACCCATTTATTAGTAGAGACAATAAAATGGTTCAATCTTTCCTGAGGAAAAAGCAGAGGTCAGATTATTCTGAGGTGTGGGTTGAGTAGGATTTGGAAGGAGACCTTTTGAAGGGATGGAATAGCCGCTTTTACTTCTGATAAACTGGCTAGCTTTTCAAACTGTTCAGGATTTGCTTGAAGGTATTCTGCTACTGACATTTGAATTTTGGTTCTCTTTGCATGATCAATAATATCAAAAGCAGTATAAGAAGGAATTGATGGTAGGTTTAGTTCTAATACATGAGCTTGTGCTGGGGCACTGACCTTAGGAGAAGGGAAATAAGGAGCAGCTGTCTTTTAGTAACCTCTCTCTCAGTTTGCACCGAAATAGGGGTACCCCTCTTAACTATGGATACAGGAGGTTCCTTATTCTTCTCCTTAGTATTTTCAGAGGCTTTCTGGGAACCTGAGATTGGGACTGAGTGTGAAAACAGCAAATGATTGACCATCTGGCTCACATTCATCTTCATCATATTCCAAATAACCAATGCTGGAGTCGCCAGCTGATTCGTCATAAGACTCATCAGCATATCCTGAAGCTTCGAAATCCTCATGGAAATCTTGTTCTTCTGGTTCATCATCTTCTTCAATTATTTCCACTGATGCATTAACAGGCGGAGCTTCAATTGCTAACCTCAGTTGAGCAGGAGCTAACCGTGGCCTATCTCTGGTAGGTACACCATTGTTATTAAAATTCCGTCTAGGGATATCCCGATATGGAACATTGCTCACCTGTAGAGACACTTGCTTCTTTAAAGCAATCAAATCATTAGCCATTTTTTGAAACATAGGGTCAGTATTACCTTGAGAAGAACCTTGATTTTTGATTTTGGGTATATCTTTCTTCATCCTCCTGGCTAAGATGAGATCATCCTCTATTTCAGTAGCCGTTGACTGAGCAGTAGCCAAATCTGGGATAACCGACCTCTTAATAAAAGCTTATATCAGGAGGTTGGGCATTGATGAAGAAGCATTTTTGATTCTCCAGAGTAGGTACAGCTATTTCTGGAATCTTCCGGATCAGCTTGTTGAACTTTGCCACGAATTCCCGCATAGGTTCATGTGATTCCTTCTTCATATGCGTGAGCTGAGCTAACAAAGCATGAGAATCTTCAGCTGGTTTGAAACGTGCTTCGAACTTAGTCCGCATGGTAGCCCCAGTTTGGGATGCATGCATTTGGAAGGTGATAGAACCATTCAGCTGCTGCTCCCTGCAACGTTTCAACGAAGAGTCGAACGGAGACATCTTCGTGAGCCACTCCGAGGACACCGCATGCAACAAAGAAAGATGCAATGTGCTCATCAGGATGCTACTTTCCATCTCCATTGAACTTGGAATATTTTTACGAGATCCACGTGGTAACTCATTCAATGGAGGAGTCAAGGAAAGAGGACCATAACTGCAACCCTAAGGCACAAGTTGAACCGCCATCCTTCTGAAAAGAGTGCGTACAGGGATCCGAGTATCAGACAAGAGTAGTGCATGACAAGTTGCAGATGGTTCCCGTTCTTCAGGGATCCGGTTTCTCCGAATAGGTGAAGAACTTCTGGTTCGGTTAGAAACAACGCTGTTGGGAGAAAGGCTGAAATTGTGCTGTTGCAGTAACTTGAAGAGTGGATCAATTTCACCTTGAGCTCGGTGAGACCGAGTGAAGATCCTCCTGGCCAGCTTGAACTGAAAGGAGATCTTATTAAAAATAAGGAAAATATGGAGTCGCCAGACACGAGAGGATAAGCTTTATACTATTGATCCGTATTTCCCCAGCGGAGTCGCCAAAAACTGTTGGTTGGATATTTTGTCAAACCAAAATATGAGGTTCAACCACAGTACATGGGATTAAATCCCTCCTCAAAGATAGGTGAGGCTGCCTGTTTATTGCTAATCTAAAACACAGTAAATAATATATACAATATTCACACTAATCTAACCATTGGGGGTTGGGATGAAATCCCGAAATCCACATTCACACGATTCAAGGATATTGCTTTCGTAAGTGAAATAGGTTAGAAACTGTTACAGTGAAAGAAGCACGGTAGAAAAGAAATGTGAGAAATGTATTTTCTTTCGAGTAAACACAGAGCACGAAATAATCATACGAGTTTTAGATCACAGATATAGTGTCCGAGATAATTAGAAACACTGAGATTCTATGCAAAGAATAGCTTTAAGATCATGAACATAAGAACACTGTCTTAAATAAGATATATTTCACAACACAAAGTCTGTAAAACAATATCAACTTCTATTCTTCAAAATGATTGAAAGAAAACACAAAGTTTTTCTCCTTTCCAATAGCCTCTTAATGCTTCAAAAATTCTCGACCATTTTGAATGCACAGGCATCCCTTATTTATAACAAAAGGAACTAGAGATAAAACAGGACAGATCCTAAAAAGTAGCATGTTAACTGGAGTTCAGTTTTGCATGACTCTCACGCAGGAGATCAAGTCAAAACATGAATCAAAAATATGACAAAACGGAAATAAAAAAGACATGTCAATCTAAAAATAGAAATGACATGGGACGTTGGGAATTAATCTGAATCATCATCTTTTGCTTCTTCTTCTTTCTCCTCCTCTAGCTGAGACTGTTTGTTACGAAACTCCTGGAACTTTCGAATAATGCCTTGCATTTCATTCTCATCAGGCGCAGTGGAATGATCATTCCACATTTCACAGGTTTCATGAACATCACTGGCAGTGTCGGGAAGTTTCTTCAATCCTTTGCTGAGCTTTCTTAAGGCCTCTAAAGTGTGCTCAATCCTTACAAACTGACCAATGACTTCAAGGTCAAATCCGTGTACAGGTTCATGCTGAATAGATTCCTGAACTTGTTTGAAGAGATCATCTGGTGATAGGATACCTGCATTCCCAACTGACACCTTTGGACAAATCTTCAACAATTCTTCTTCCAGATCACTTTTCCCATCGATCAATTTATCCCTTGATTCTCTCAACTTGCTACAGGCTTTATTGAGGATCTTTACTCTGAACTTGATGGCCTTGGTCAGTTGAAAGTGTTTATCTGTATGTGGAAGAACGCCTTCTTCTACCAAGAGATGTGCTGGTATTTGCTTTAGCACTTGGAGAGCTTCACAAGTCAAATCAAGCTGTCCAATTTCTTCAGTGAATTCCTCATCCATCTTCTCTCCTTCCTTCTGAATCTCCCCCAAAGACTGATGAACTTTCACCACGTCTTGAATTACTTCCTTCCCTTGTTGGAGCAACTTTTGGATCCATTCATCAACCACCCTTCCTTTTTTAGCAATCTTCTCAATCGTAGGCACCGATGAGAAATCAAATCCGGCAGATACAGAAGAAGATTGTATGGATTCCAGGGGTGTTGAGAGTTTAATCAAAACCTCTGTCAACTGCTCCACTTTTTCCTTAAGCTCATTTCTGTTGTCCTTTGTTTCTTTCAACTTTTGGCACAAGACGTCTATGGAATCCTTTGCATCTTGCTGCGCCCCTTTTGCTGTTACTTTCCCTAGAGCCACCCTGGTTACCTGGTAATCAGCAGCTGTTACATCATCTCTAGTTTTGTCAGCTGAGGGAGTGGCAATCTCTGCGAACTTATCTCCTGAAGCATCTACCAAAACCCTTGAAACTGTTTTGGGTTTCTTGGCTGATTTCGCAGTAGAAGCCTTAAGTGAGCTGAAATCAAAGGCTGGTAGGGGTACAATCACTTTCCTCTTCCTCGGAGTTTGCTCGAGTAACCATTGTGGAGTATCAGAGGAAATTGCCAATGTTGTAGTAACTGGTATTCTACTCTCAAGGGGAGAAGATTCTACTATTGGAGGGGGAACAGCAGCCAACGTGGTAGTAGGTGCAATGAATAGAGGCACAGGTTGTGGGGGAGTGTTGGTGATCACTTGGGTTCCAGCAGAGAGGGGTGAGAGCCCGGAGAAAATATTGGCCATGCTTGAAGAAGTGGATGGGGAATGAGGAGGCTGAAGTGGTTGTTGAGGGGGAGGCACAGATTCAGTTTCTAAAGCCTTGAATGCAAGAGATAAGGTCTCTCCAGTTGAGCAATCAGCAAATGGTGAAGTCAAGAGCTGGCTTCCCCCTTCTTCTAAATTAATATCCCCTATTTCTGGTGGTGTTGGTGATTCTGGCACAACCACCGTTTGAGCTGAAGAGACAATTGAAGAGATTTGTCTTTCTTTCCTCTTCTTGGGAATCCTGATTTTTATAGACCCCCCAGAAGATTCTTTGTCCTTTTTCTTTTGGGAGGGCCCCACCTCCGTTTCAGCCAACTTTGGAAACTTGTCATCTTTAAAATTCATGCCCCAAGAAGAGAGCCATTTTTTGGCGCGAGCAAGAATGAGAGCTGACCTATATGTGATAGAGGCTTTTTCGCTGGCTGACCAATCAATAGGCGGGAAAACGTATCGATCTTCATTAAGCCCATCATAGGACATATCCAACACACTTTCATTGTCAGTTGTGCCATCTGGCAAATCAGAAAGCTCTAGCGTCTGAATCTCATTAATAGTTAACCTACTATTATCTTTTCTGCGAACTGCAACTTCGTTACGCAGATCCACCCAGATATCCTCAATGTCAGGCCTGTGCAGATGTTGGGCTCCATAGGTTCTAAGTACTCCTCGGATGTCAAAACCATCCCGAGACTTCATATGCTTCTTTAATTTCTCCTGGAGTTCACATTCAACATTTTTAGCCTTTGCCACTGTCGAGCAAGTATATCTCCCAATAGAAATTGGGAAGGATACTGCTGCCTTATGCGTGCTCTGTTGGAATTTGTGAAAATCCAATAGCTTTCTGACCAATTCTATTAGTATCAATCTATCCCCTGGATAGCGAGGCAGACGGAAAGGCTCTCCCGAGTACATGACCGTTCGAAGGTAGGTAAACTTCTTGAACTATAAGAAGATACATCCCCATTTAGATACCTCAGTCCAAGCTTCGTCTGATACCCTTGTCTTTCTTAGCCCTGGGTTCAGCCGGCAGATGTTCTCGTAGGAAAAGGCGTCATTCACCCTCCTAAAATGATCCTTGGACCCCTTCTTTGTTATTTGAGGATAATACTTATAGACTGGGTTTGTCATTCTGCTTCCTTTAGTATCCAGTCCGGGATAGCTCCTCATCCCAGCTGCTGCATAGGCCACATATGAGAACATATAAAACTTTCGGGTCGATAAGACCATCGTCATCTGAGAGTCAATCTCATTACTGATAAGGGTTCCCCAGTCAATCCCTTGCTGGTTCTTCTTGATGGTGACCATAAACTGATACATCCATCCATGAAATAAATTTGATTCCGGCAAGCCAAAAACCTGGCTGAGCAGGGTGATAATGTCATTGATTTCTTGTATGAAATCACATCTAGGAATAGTTCTTGGAAATCTAGATATTACTGGTTTTGCCTTGACCAAGAACTTCTTATTGACATCCTTAATGTAATTTTCCTGGTTACTGTCCCAGGCCTTCTGAGCCGACTTGATATTTAGGTCCCCATACTCCTCGAAATTAGGTAGTTTCAGGAGATCATCAAAATAAGCTCCATCTAGTTTGATAACTACCTCACCAGCTTGATTCCTTACTGAACGAGAAGCCGAGTCGTAACTAGACGTACAAGCCAAAACAAACTCTTGACATTGGGCAGACATGGGAAAGCCTGCTGCAAGGGGCAAGCCACTGTTAGCTAAAGCCATCATCCATGGGGTTTGAGAAGAACTCTTCACCCTATTCCAAAAGTCGTCCATATCTATGTTGCCAAGTTCAGTATCCTTGATATCATAATTACAATCAATATATGATGGGGATTCTGGTTTCTTAAATTTGTACTTCTTCCTACTAGACTTCTCGGCCTTCTCCTGAGATGGACCAGGGTCCGACATGAAGAATGTGGAGGGAGAAAGACTCGGAACTCAGGTGATGCTGTTCAAACTGGAAATCCTGATTGACTGAATGTGCTGGAAGAAGAGAAGAACCCGACACGCTGAAGAGGATGTCGGAAAACCCTGAGAACCCGACAAGTTTGATCTGTCGGAACTTTGGCAAAGCCCGACACTTGCTTTTTGATGACGGAAACAGGCGGAAACCCAGCACTCACTGCTAATGGCGAACACGGGAGGAAACCCAGTGCCCACTTTTGATGACGGAACTTCGGAGATTCCCGACACTTACTGTTGAGGTCGGAATGTTGAGAAACCCTGATACTTCAAGCTTCCTTTATACTCCGGGCCTTTGAATCTGCAAAACAGTTTTCAAAAACCGAGAAGCAAAAACAAAGTCTTTCCTGTATTTCCACATATACAACTTCCTTTCTTCTTTTGTTATTCATATTCCATACATCATGCATATAATTAGAATTTTGGGAGAAACAGCATCAATTGATAGTCTCAAAAAAGAAAATAAACCCTAAAAACCCAAAACCCTTTCCAAAACAACACAGAAAGAAGAAGGGAAGAAAACCTTCAACAACTGGCAAGAAATTGGGAAGAAAATACGCGCAATCGATTCATAAAAATCAAGAATAAAGAAGGGAAGAAAAATACCTTCGATTCGAGACAGGTAAGATCGAAAACAAACGATCCAATCAGGCAATGCAAGTTTGTGGGTTTTGAAAGCGGAAGAGCATGCGAAAAATCCACGAATTAAAAATATGAATGGTAAGAATGACGTGGAAATCCACGTATTTATAAGAAAATTAGTAATAAATACACTTCAGCTCGGCACGTGCCAACTCACCAACTATTCGGCATGAATGCCATGTCAGCATGTTGGAGGGGTCCGAAAACCCGACACGAAGAGATTTAGTGCATTCCGGGTTTCGGGTTTCGGAAAACATAGAGCACAAAACATGAAGTGCTTAGGTGCTACATAGCCCCGAAAACCCGAATACAAAGGATTGAGCGGACTTCAGGAATCGGAGAACATGGCGCATAAAACATGTTTTGGATCATGGATGTTCCGATGCTTTGGGGTTCCGAAAACCCGAATACAAAGGGTCTTCTCAATACAAGGCGGGTTTCGGATTTCGGAAGTCACGCGACACAAAGCAGGTTTAAACTTAGGTATGTCGAGCTGTTGGTAACACCCGAAAACCCGATTTTCTTTAAAAGAGGCCAAAATGCAAAATCACTTCGAAAATTTTTGTAGGGGTTATCCGATCGTTTTGTCGTTAAGTCAAAACGGGGATAACAAGATTATCAGTGGATAGTTTTGTAGACACCCTATTTTTGGTATAGCACCCCCTCCGACATCTTATATTCGCACTACTTCTACTCTCGCATCTCTTTCTCTTAAATTACATGAAATCCTATCCATTTGCTTGATTAATTATTGAATGGGCTCCATGTAGACCCATTTGACAATTAAACTTTTTTGATATTATTTCCATCTTCTATAAATTATTAATTCATGAATATTGATATACACATCTGACACTCTTTTCCTAAATTCAAAAGGTAGAATCTATCATCCCACCTACCCAGTCCCACATGTTCCCCACTTAAGTCAAAATCAAGTTCCCACCTAAAAATTCAATCTCTTCAAATTATTAAAATATGAACCCCACCCATGAAATCAATAATTCAAAAATCTCCTCTCCGACAACAAATCTAAAAAATCAATAGTGTAAAGTGAGCACATGACTTCACTATTACACCTAACCGTGTCCCCACTCCACATCACATCTTTTCCTTTTCTCACATCATGAACCCCACCATAAAATCCACTTCTTCATTATGTCCTCTTAATCAAAATTGCTTTTGCAAATTATGGTTATTCATTAATCCTCTATTTTAATCCAAATTCAAATTATAAATATGAGTCTTCTCCCCCTCAAATGGGGAGGAAGAAATTCATTTGGTGAATGTTGTGAGATTTTAGTCATTTTATAATATCATTATTATTCTATCTAGGTGATAACACGTGGGATTTCCATGACATTCTGCTCATGATTTGGGTTCATGTAATGAAGGTTCATGTTGCACGCATCAGATCGATAATCCTGTCCGCATACCAGTACCATCTAGGTTCGTTTATTTATCAATTTGTATGTCATTTGTTTTGGATGCCATTGTACTATTATTCTTATCACATGGGGGTTGACAGCCACCGAGGAAGTTAACGCTTCTTGGATCTGCTTTGTCAGGAAGCCCCCGCATTAAATTTCTAATCATTATTTTCCTAGTGTATGTGAGCTACAGGTTTGCCGGATCACACCGAGGACTCTGATATCAACTTTGCACCCGTAGCATCTATCATCATCTCCAAGGTATTAAGCCCTTGTATACTCGACGTGGTTTTGTGTTTCTTGATTACTTGTACACTCACCTGGATAGGAAGCTGGAAACGTAGATCAACATTTGGCATGCCCGGTGGGACCAGACCCTAGATCTGGTCGTTTTATGTTTGTTACTTTACTTATTTTGTGTAGGTTTCGTGATGGTATCATAGTTATCGTTTATCATCAGTTGTACACTCCATATTTAAATATATTTTGAGTGTATTTTGTTCTCTCGACTGTCATCTATTTACAAGGTTTTCAGTATTGATCTTCCCATCAGTGACAGTAATCGTTACATTTTGTCGTTTTTGTCTTTGCCTTGGAGGTAAGTGCTTTTGGTTTTAAATCAACTTATTGATTAAGGCCATTTATAGTTTGTACCGAGCATTTTTTATTATTAATCATAACAATTTTATTGTTATGTTAATTAAATAAATAAATTAATGCATATAAATATCATAAATATCCTACAAATAGTCTGAGTCCGTTTATATTAATATATTTTTTTACTATATAAATACAATAAAAAAAATAAATCCTTACTACCCATCCCCCCTAACTATCTTCTCACCTCCATCCACCTCACTCCTCCTCATGTCTGACTCCCTTATCCTCGAGCTCATCCCATCTCCTACAACACTCTCCCCACTATGTCTCCATGGCCACTCTCTGTTCCTTCAACTTGGCTCCCCACTGTCTCCAATTCAACTCCTCTCCACCTCGCCATCCCCCGCCAACCTTCTCCTCAGTGCCCTGCAAGCCACACGCTGTCCTCCTGTCCACCCAAGCTCCCATCTCTCCCTGAGCTCCACCTTGCCATCCCCGCCAACCTTCTCCTCTACCCTCAAGCCACACACTGCCACCTCGCTTTCCACTCGTTTATCTCCCTTCTCTCCTCCCTTGAGCCTACCTTCCTTCCCACCTCACTGTTCTCCCACGTCTCTCCCCACCGAGTCTTTATCCTTAGCACCCTCATCAACTCTTTACCAAATCGCCACATCTCCCACTCACCCATCTCCTCTACCTGAATCCCTTCAACTCCAATCGCTCTCCATTTAGCTCCCGTACTTACCCATTCAACATCGTTTCCCTATCTCTATCCATCCTTATGCCTAGCTCCTCGATCACCCACCTACCATCGTCCTGAGCTCCCTTCCATTAGACTTCATGCTCCCTAACTCCATCCCACCTCAAACTCATCACACAGCAGTGTTCCACCCCACCACCTTTCCATACGACTAGATATCTCACACCTCTTGTGCCATTTCCCAGCACCCACCTAGCATGCATTGTTTATCCAAACTTACAATATATTTACATTAAAGTATGCATAGCTTTCTTTTTTACCTACGCATAGCCTTGTAATAGTCGAAGCAAAATGTATTTTAAATTAATTCTTGTGCTATCATCATTTATCACACATATATTATTTTTCTCCATTGTCGGTGATTCACAAGATCTCACCTTTTTTGGAGGTTTCTAACTATTGTCCACACCCCGTTTCAAACCTAGGTAATCTTTGTTACAGACTGTCACGTAATCTCTACTCCACCGTATTTCTATGAAGAAATCAGTCTTGACTCCGTGCAGAGCTCTGTGGACAGTAACTATGTAATCTCTTTAAAATAGTTTGTTTACAAGTCTATGGATAACACCGTATTCATTTCAAATACATACTAGATTAGATTTCATATTTAGTAATACTTTATATCCATTTTTTTGTAATTTTGATTTTAAATACATTTAAATTTTTTGTTTGCTTTCGTCGCTTAGGTTGTTCCTGACCCACGTGATCTTCCATTAATAGTTATTTGTTGTTTGGTTTATTTTGATGTATTTACACCTATTTTATTCAACTTATTTTCATCAATTTGTAATAATAAATGGTAGTTAATTTGTGAATTTCAAATGCAGTTCTATTGAAAGTAGTTTGCAAAAAAAACGATGTTATCTGAGGTTATTCACTTTGTTTAAATTATTTGATAGTATATTAGTTCGCTTTACATCCTCAATGTTTTGATTTAATATCATTTTTATTTTTTTTATTTTTTTTTATCTTTTGAAAATTATCTCACAAATCATTTCCAACTACCATATTTTATTGTTTAAATAGATTACTTTCGAACCTCTTACAATTGTTTTCTATTTTTCCAAGTTGATAACGTCTTCAACATTGTGATCATAAACATTAACGTTGTCAAAGAACAATATCTTAAAACCAAACACATCACCGTGTAAAACATTTTTATCGACTTCGCCTAACAATCATAAATGATGCCATTTTTAGGGTACCTCAGGCATTCCCAGATCATTGAGTGGTGCTTTCAAAAAATTGTCGTTCAATGATTCTTCAAAGATCGTACTCCTTCCACTTGGCTCAACTTGTTGTCAGATAAAAAGGAAAAGTGATTTACAGGTATTCTTCAGTTTTCTCTATTTTCTCTTTTCTGCATTGTACTTTCCCATTCCTGGTTGATTGTCAGCATCGAACTTCATATTTCAATTTTTGGGAGTAAAATGAACCTGTGCATTTTGCTTGCTCACATAGTGTAACTAGAGGTTTAACTTATTTGCATCACACTTACCATCACACACTGCCTGAAAATTCACAAATTAATCAACACATCGAAACATTCATTGCACTTGGTTCATTGATTGGGATTTGATCACCCAACTGAACCGTTTCAGACATTTCCCAGCCATAAATTACCTAAAACCAAACATAGTTTACCTTCTTCTAGGTCCTCTTTCAGCCGTTTTATTTTACACACATTCTTGATTTAAAAAAAAAACAAAAAAAAAAACTAGTTTGTCTGACTTGTTTGTTAATATAACAACGATTTCCTTTTTATGCTCATAATCACTCGATCCACTGCTAAAAAGATGGAACACAACCTCGCCACACACAGTGCTTCATCCCAATCGATCACTACATCAACAATTTCATCATCCATGTTTCTTCCTATCTCACTCACAGGCACCCATCCTCTCACTAATATTCCTCATTCAATACCTTTCACCCACACTGCGGCATTAGACCAACATTCCATCCCATCTAGGCCAACCACTCCTCCCTCTGTCAGATTAGACCAACATTGGTACCATTCAGTCTTCCCTCTTGGAGACCCAGAATTCAGACAGATTCTTGATGCCAACCATGTGGCCCTCCAAGACTATCTTTTAAGAAGATACATACACCTCCCTTTGGATGGGCCACCGCTTCAGCAAGTCTATCCTTATAATGTTGGTTCTGACATTCCTCAATCTATGGCCTTACATGATTTTGCATCATCTTCCACCAACCCATCGACACACCAGACCACCCAGGTAGTTACGCCCATTCCGCCCAATCTTCCTCACATCAACACAACTATCGTGACTACCATCCCTACCACTACAATGGCTCCTATGGTCACTGGTACCTCCATTCAACCATCCCAGGTGTCAAATCCCTTATCTAGACAACAAATTCCTACTACATCACAAGTCTATACCCTCACTTCCCAACTTCCTCCAACCATACCTTTGCAACACACAGTGTCATTTCCAGGCTATCAACCCACATATACTCACATCCCCACTCAACAGTTACTTCCACAACCTCCACAATCTCAACAATCACACCATGCCCCTGTTTCTCACCAACACACATTCTATCAGCAACCACCTCAACTATCACACATAACTTACACTCACCCATACCAAATTCCTCAGATCCCCACACCTACTCAAATCCAACCACCACCTTTCATTGCTCAACAGACACTTCCTAATGACCCCATGCAAATCTTGATAGGTCGGTTAGCCAACCTAGAGGCTGTTATGTTAGGGTCCAAGCTCACATTGTCTTATGAACAAATATGTAATGAACCCATCCATCCATCTGTGCCCATGAAACCATATCCTCCACACTGGGAATTGTCTGAAGTTCACCAAGTTTAACAGCAAGGAGGATCCCCAACAACATCTCAGAGCATTCAAGCATACATGTTATCTCATTGCACACGACCAAGACTTGATGCTTCGTACTTTCCCAACCATGTCTTTGGCTGGTCCCCGCCTTGGAATGGTATAATAATATTCCCCAGTACTCCATATTTTCTTTTTCCCAGCTCACACAATTATTTCTTGAACATTTTTTCCATTAATATCACACGTAAAATAACCATCAATGACCTGTACACTATCCGCCAATTTGAAGATGAATCCATCACGGATTTTTTCACAAGATGGCGTAATATGATAAATCAATTGTCTTTTCCACTACCTCAAACTGATCTCATCGAGCTCTTCGCACGCTCTTAGTGCCAAGCATATTTCCTCCACCTTGCAAATCCAATCATTTCACACTTTTGAAGAGGATTTTACTATGGCCCGCAAGCTTGAGACACGTGCCTTGGAACAAGGGGAATTTAAAATTGAAGACCAATAAGCCAAAAACTGAATTTGTCAGACCATCCATATCAAATGATAAATCAAAGACAACTGTCTAATGCCATCATTGTTAGATCATCTCCTACCCTGACATCTACAGTGACTCAACAACAATTCACATGGCCAATGCCCAATTATACTCCCTTAGGAGAATCATACAGTGCCATCTTTGACAAGTTGATAACAACAAACTTGATCACACTACCACCTATCCAACCTGTTAACGAATCTAGGCCATGACCTGTGTGGTATCGAGAGGATCACTATTGTAATTATCATGAAGTCTGAGGACATGACATAGAAAAATGTCGAAACGTTCAGGGATTATGTCCAAAGGCTTATCGATCAGGGAGAAATTCAAGTGGATAACCTGAATGCCTCATCCAATCAACCTTTAGATATTTGTTAAACAACCATTTCCAAATCATACACCAACATCCATAAACCAAAATACTCCCACTTTTATATCTCAAACCCTTAGTACCCACACCATAAACACTATCCATGATGACGATAAAAGTCAAATTTCCCCCACAAGTTTACCTTCTTCATCAACCATTATATCTAGTCCCCTTTGACACATTATCTACATCCCCAAACGCATCAAAATTCACCTCTGCATCAACACCAGGCTACATCCATGCCCATGTCAGTACCCTTTCCTATACTCACATCTTTCTCAACACCTACCACCCTCTCCTCAGATGTAAATATTACTTCTGTATCATGGCATCTTAAATCTACTCCATTAAACCCAATCACCTTGTCAGAAATTATCCCACCTCTACCTGTTATCTCATCCTTAGCTTCTCTTCCAATCCCTCTTTCTGCACTTCTACCAACACCTACAACATCTACTATTTTACAATCACCTATCTCATCTCCCTCTTCCATGGCCATGTTGTTACTCAATGATTTTTGGAAAACATTCCAACATTCCTTAATTTTAAATTATCATCCCATTTATTATATACCATTAGACACTCACACAACGGCACAGTCCCCACAAATATACACTTCAATATCTTTGGATTCCTCCTGTAAATATTTTGGTCATTCTCTCTAATAATCCACACTTCATATACAAGACCTCTAGACCCCCCATTTCCTAAGCATTTTCATTCACATCCTCGTCCAAAAGTAGACCTCACTATTCCCCGATAGAAGCTCCTCAAAAACCACATCATCTCCTTTTATTTTAGGACCATACCCCTCGTCCTCTTCTTTGATTTTAGGAACCTTCCCTTCACCAAAAACACATACTACCACTAAAACAATACAACCACCCTTTTTCCAACCGATATCTTAAAACAAATTCAAAGGCGTCTGTTTCTTTCGCTGCTATCCCGCATCAAGCACATTCATCCGCCTTTTCCAAATCCAAAACAACGTCCAAAGCCATTATTACATCACCACCTTCCCATGCATCCTCCCAAAGTTCTCCGTCAGTAACACCAGGTTATTATACCAATATGTTTCACCATCTACTCCAAGCCTCAGCCATCACTTTACCACCAATTAAATTTTTTGATCCAAATGCACCAAGACCTTCTTAGTTTAATTCCAATCTTGTTTGCACATTCCACTATTCCCCTAGACATGACACTGAATGTTGCAAAGCTCTCCTATCTATCGTACATCATTTTTTTAGTAAAAATATTAACAATAAAAAACCAATTCTATCATCTCCTCCATCAACTTCCACATCCCAATATGTGTCGGTTCAACCATCTCGACCACCCTTCTCATTAAGAAATCCTTTCAGTACTCCACTACCAAATAGAGATATAACCACCAATTCCACTAACATATTACTAAAATTGGATGATCCTCAGGACCGTCCTCCTCTTGTAATCAACATTGTTTAGATAACCACCCATTCAAATCCATATAAATCTGACTCTGCCCCTAAGACTTATGTCACTATCCCTCCTCCTAAGGAGCTCACTGCCTCCACACCTCCATCACAGCCAAATGTTGTCATCGCTACTCCTACCCATTATCCTACAACAACACCTTCATCTTCTTATAAAGCCAAGGTATCTGTTCTGGCCACCCCGAATACTTCCTCCATTGAACATACCATTATTAAACTCCACCAGGCCCCTATCAAAATTTCACTCTATGAGCTCATTCAAAGCTCTCCACATCATAAACAATATCTTATAGAGGTCTTGCAATAGATCTTAGTATCCTCTGATGAGCACCAGTCTTTCACGGCTTTAGCTCATGCCTTCGCAACATCTACTACCGTATCATTTGAAAGTTCAGAATTCTCTAACATACCACAAGAAGAACATAATCTACCATTATTCATCACAGTCTATATCAATGACACCTATGTCTGTTGAACCATGATTGAAAATGGTGCCAATATTAATATCATTTCTTCTCATACCTTTTATCATCTTAAATTTCCCAATACCATTGTTTCCAAATCTCCTACCATTCTTCACGGATTTAACGATGTTATCACTCCCCCAATAATAATGGTTGTTCTTCCTATCCATGTCGGCCATAAAATCCTCCATGAACTTTTCTACATCATTGAAGGATAATTCCAATATAATATTTTACTAGGATGTCCTTGGATACGCGCTATGCATTGTGTTCTGTCTACTCTTCATCATTGTATCAAATATGAACATGAAGGGAATACTTATGCTCTTCCAGCTGAGATCCCCCTTCTAAGACATGTCGCATGATCTATAGACCTAAAGATGTCCTTGTTCCTAAAACCAATTTTTCTCCTGTTGCATCCACTAGTTCTTCTATACCTCCATCTACCTTTCCTCAGACAAATTATTCTGATCCTATAACGTAAATTCTTGCTTTAGGGGAATATCAACTCCTCACTCTCAATACCCTTCTTTCTCCCAATCGCCTCAGCCACCCTGATAAAGCCCCTATGTATCAATCAAACATTGTGGAAATTGTCTCATTTGGCCCTTCTTCCCTCAAAACCAATTTAGTATATGGTGGCCTTGACCAACCTTCTTCTCCCACTAAAAATTGTTTTCATGCCAAATGATATATAGGTGATTTTGGATTTCTTAGTAAACCATCTTTCACTCACACATACCTCTATCATTGTGTGTGGAAGGGGTTTGTTTTAGGACGCTATAAACAGGGCCCTCACAGTAATATCTTTTCTCAAGCCTAGGAATCATGTCAAAAAAAAAATTTGGGATATGACGATCCCACCATCCACCCTCCTGGAACATATGCTTCTTCTCCCATTCATATTGATTCATCCATTTCTTCTCCATCTGAATATACTACCGATTCAGAACATATTTCTTCTCCTTCCAATTATCCTACAGATTTAAATAATATCTCATCTCCTTCCAACTATCCTTCCGGATCAAATAATGATTTTTCTCCATCCAATTATCTCACAGATCCATATCAAGGTGATACAATTCCTATTCCTCCTAACTTTTCTTTTATTTCAACCATCTTTCTCGGATCAGTGACTTATCAAGACAAAAATGAAACCTAGTCTTTTCCCCTTAGATATCTAGAAATAGTAGAGGAAGATTCCCCTATCATTTACATTCTTCAATGCGATGATGACACTTCCATTCTCTCTTGCATGGGGGCCAAAGGTTCTCAAGATCAGAAAATCTATCCTCCAGAAAAATCCAATCTCTTGAATGAATCCATTATCCACTATCAACATTACTATTGGAGTGCTTTAGGAGCACCAAATCCTTAAAATAGGTCATTCTTTGACACCTAAAGAGCTTGAATCCTTCACTTCATTTTTATCCAAACATAGCCAAGCATTTGCATGGTCATATTCGGACATGCCAGGTCTTGATCCCTACATCGCTATTCACAACATTGTTATTATCCCTAATGCCAAACCATTCAGACAGAAGCTTCGTCGAATGCATCCTCAAGTTGCTCTTCTTGTGAAAGAAGAATTGCAACGTCTCCTATCTGCCAACTTCATTATCCCCAATGGGTTTTTAACATTTTACCCATCACAAAAACATCTAAAAAGCTTCGTATATGTACTGATTTTTGAGATCTTAACCTCATATGTCCTAAAGATGATTTCCCTCTTCCAATTATTGACCAACTTGTAGATCTTACAGTGGGGCATGAGATTCTCTCTTTAATGGATGTTTTTTTTGGTTATAATCAGATTTTGATTGCACCTGAAGATCAACACAACACATGTTTTATCACCCCATGGGGTACCTTTTGTTATCATGTCATGCCCTATTGTTTTAAAGAATGCCAGGGCTAAGTATCAACGAGCCATGACATATATCTTTCATGATCTCTTACATCAAATTGTATAGGACTATGTTGATGACCTCTTAGAAAAATCTAAACATAGATGTGACCATCTTTCAGTTCTTGAGATACTTTTCAAGTGTCTCATTTGTTTCTCCCTTCGTCTCAATTTGGTGAAGTGTGTTTTTGGAGTTCTTACTGGAAAAATCTTGGGCTTCACTGTCTCTATCAGAGGCATTGAAGTTGACCCTGGAAAAATCAAAGCAATTCTCGAAATGCCTCCTCCTTCCAATCTCAAAAAACTTTGCAGTCTTCAAGGTCGACTTCAATTTGTTCGTCACTTCATATCGCAAATTTCTGATCGCTGTCATCCCTTTCATCACCTTCTTCAAAAAGGCGTAACCTTTAATTGGGATCAAAACTACCAAAAGGCTTTTGAAGATATTAAGAGATATTTGTTATCTCCACCAGTACTCACACCTCCGTGTCGAAGGAGAGCGCCTTCTATTTATATGTTTTTATAACTGATAATGACTCTAGGAGCTATGTTAGCACACCGTGATAATCAGGGACATGAACAGGCCATTTATTATATCAGTCGTACTCTCCATGATTGTGAAACATGATAATCTGAAGTGAAAAAATTTTGTTGCACTATTTTCTTCGTTGCATCAAAACTTCGACACTATCTTCTTAATCAAAAAACCTATATTGTTACTAACTTTCAACCCCTCAAAGTGATGCATTCTAAGCCATATCACAATGATCGCATCACCTGATGGCTCCTTCTCATGGCCTTGAGGAACTTAGACCTAGAAATTCATTCCTCAAAAGGTAATCAAGGGTCAAGATATTGTGGATCAATTAGCTGAGGCCCCTCTTTCTAATACACACACTCCTTCTAATCATTTCCCAGATGAATCAATTAATCTATTTTTTCATGATCTCCTTAAAAGGATTCTTTTCTTTAATGATTCTAAATGCTAGTAAGGAAAAGGAGCAAGAGTTGTTCTCATTCCCCTTTGGGGATTCCCCAATCCCCTTATCTATTAAATTAGATTTTGAATGTACAAACAATATGGAAAAATACGAAGCCCTTATACTAGGTCTAGAAACTAGCTATATTTATAGGTGTTCATATCCTTGACATTTTTGGTGATTCTGAACTAATAATAAAACAAGTCATTGGTGAATATTAATGTAAAAATGATATTTTACAACAATGTTGTGATATTTCTCATCATCTTCTTAAATCCTTCGATTCTTACACTATTCAATTTGTCCCACGTTCGACCAATCATTTTGTTGATATAATGGCCTCCCTTGTGACCCTTATTCCATGGACAATGCAAGAATCCCAACTTTCAGTTATTATAAATCATCGTAAACAACCATTCTATGACATATCTCAGATTCATCTAGTTGAATCTAATTCGTCAAACCTCTAGTATTCACAAATTTTTGATTATTTATCCAAATCTGTTACTCCCCTTGATCTATCTAAAAATACTAAGAGATATTTTATCCAACGTTCTACTTGTTATGTAATCCTTGGTGGCATTCTTTATAAGCGTGGGTTCGATGGTATCCTTCTCCGATGCCTTCAATCCCATAAAGCCTCTGCAACTATCCAAGAAGTTCACGACAATATTTTTGGTGGACATTTCAGTGGATTATCTATTGCCAAATGTTTTCTTCATCTTGGCTATTATTGGCCTTCTCTAAATCATGATTGTTGTGAATATGTCATGAAATGTCTAAGATGTCAACAACACTCTAACCTTTTCTATATTCCTAGCCAGGCTTTACAGCTTGCCCAAGATTTATGGTCCTTTTCACAGTGGGGCCTTTATCTTATTGGTCTAATAAATCCTTTTTCATCACAACAACATCATTCTATCATCACTGCTACTGAATACTTCACTAAATGGGTGGAGGCAATCCCACTCACCTCTACTAAGTCTAGCCCAATCATTAATTTAATATATCAACATATCATTTGCTGCTTTAACGTTCCTCATAAACTTATTATGGACAATGGAAAATCATTTAAAAACAAAGACCTTAAAAAGATTGGTGATGCATTCAAAATCCAAATTAGCTTTTCTTCCCTGTATTATCCTCAAGCTAATGGTCAATTTGAGGCTACTAATAAGACACTTTGAAATATCTTGGCTAAAACTATTGATCAAGTAGGATGAAATTGGCATCTCCAACTTCCCTTTACTTTGTGGGCCTATCGCACTAGCATTTGCACTTCCACAGGAGCTACTCCATTTTCTCTAGTATATGGCTCTAAGGCCATCCTTCCTCTTGAGGTCCAAATTCCATCTTTACGATGTGTCTCTTCACAACCTCATTTCTGGTGAAGATTATCATCAGGAATGGCTAATGCAACTTGAGTTATTACATGAATTTCGTCTCCTCACTCTTGAGCACCATCATATCTATAAAGGTTGTATCCAATGTGCTTATAATAAACACATCAATGAGCGTGATTTTAAAATAGGTGCCCTGGTTCTGAAAGAAAATCAAAATTTCACTACCTTAGAAAGAAGTCAACTGGGAAATTTTTCTCCTAACTAGATCATACCATATATTATCACACATCAAGTATGGGTCTAGGGCTTATCATTTAGCCTCTCCTAATGGTAATGAAAGGAACGATAACCAAATCATACTAAGCCAAGAACACAGATGCTAATCAAACATCACAATCAATAAGATGAAAGCAATTCACCAAAATAACTTCTACATAAACCTCATTGATAAACAAATGAGCAGCAATATGATATATTATTATGGAACTCAATGCAATACATTGAGAATGGGCCTTGCTTAAATAGGCAAGGAATAACAATCTAAGAACTAGTCAAGGTCGTAGATCAAGCCATAAATCAAGGAAATAACTAGTCATCAAATAACTAGTCAAGACCATAGATTTAGGAGAGAACTAGACATTAAGGATCTAGTCAATACCATAGATCAAGGAAAGAACTATAACTAACAACTAGATAATATCTCCTTATATCGAAATAAGATAAAAAAAAATTTTATCCACACACATAAGTGGGTGAGGATAAATACAATGAAAGGTAAATAAAGTACCTAGGTGAACATGAGCTAAGGTAAATACCTACTCTAAAACCCCCCTCAAGTGAAGCTAGGGGCCAAAATACATGTGGCATGTCTACAGTATGAGTCATCAGCAACTAGGCCTGATGAGGTACTCATGTACAATAACTGGGAAAAAAAGGACACCGCAAGGTACCTAAAACCAGTAATAACAAAGTAAAAGAGAGTAAAAACCCACTCCAAGGCATCCCAAGAAGCTCGGCTCAAAAAACTCATATAATGTTGAAGAAGTTTGGTATGAATCCACTGCTCGATCATAGAACTCAAAAACAACTGACACTGGGCTTCACCAGAATAGCTCCATACAAGGAGACTGTCAATGGAGTGATGTCGAAAGTGTAAAAAAACACCAAACATAATTCAACCAACTGCTACAAATAGGTGTGCCACGATCCAAGAACAATAACCAAAGAAAAAAGGAAAGGACACAAACTCCAGCGTGTCATAATCCAAGAAAAGCCAAGGTAACAAGGCAAGGACATGAAACCTAAAGAAGTAGGATCAACACCACACCCTCCCATACTGCTGAATGGGTGGAGTGGCGCTACAAATCTATATGAGTTGCCCAAAATAACTACTCGAACATTGAAAAAATAACATTGGAATTCACCAAAATAGATCCCTCACAAGAGATACTGTCAAAATGCCAAAAGCATGGAAAATACAGGTACAAAATCTCTCAACAAATAAGAGAGATACACTACACTTGCTAAAGAAAAATGCTTAAAACAAGAAGCATCACAATACAGAAGGTATAGAAAGTGAAGCAAGAGGTCCAATGGTGGAGGAGCCATGCCTATAGAGTCCTCTCAACAAATGCCTATGTCACCTCCACGAGTGATTAGATATCCACCCCAAATCAATATGGATGGATGAAGAAGATGCCTGCATATGACTTAGTAAAAAATGCACAATGGGTGCATGCAAAAGAACATCAGAATGTGTGTCAGGATGATCATGTCTGACAGTTGAAATCTTAGGTTTCTCAAGCTTGAGTGAAGATGTAGAACTCATGTGTTGCTCATGATCCTTAAAAAGAGTTGAGCAAACAAATAAAGGAGCTTTATCAATGTGTGATCCCAATGAAGTATATACTCGAAAACCAATGTCATGATGAGAATTTTACTTAACATGTGGAATAGAGGAAATAGTACCTTGTGAATGTCTACCAATGACTCCGCTAGTGAGACCCATAGAACGGAGCATGCGAGAACTGAATGCAGTAGTATGCTTATCAAAAAAGCCATGCAGCTGAGCAGAAATAGGATACACAACATGTTGTATTGTAATAGGCACAGATGTGGAAGAGCATGCAATAACAAGCTTCATAGGTGTATGAGCATCAAGAGTAGGAATAGACTCAAATACTGACAGATCAATGTTAGTGGGTTCAAGAGAAATAGTTACAAGTGGACTAGGAGCATGGTTGTGGTTGTCCACAATATGATGGTGATGCTGTAGGCTAGCAAGTTTGTTCTACAGGGAGTGTATTATTGTATCCTTATCGTGAATGAGTGATTGTAGAAGAGAATTTCACTTCTTGAGCGATTTATTTTCTTATAAAAAAATTACAATATCATTTTGAAGTCCACACACTTCAGAGAAAAACATATCATTCTCAGAATCCATGATAGGTACAAACTGCAACTCCCAAAAGTTTAGGACGTCGGGATCAGCCGAAATGCGTCCATAATTGATTACAACACTCCTCCATATTTGGCACTTTATAATTATAGTTCAAGTCTCAAAATAAATATTTCTAATGGAAAGAGCACAAAAAAACATGCACTTTTACAAAAAATGGCACTCAAAACTGAGGTACTGATCAAAAGTTACAAGCTTTTTAATCAGTTTGCTCTGTTATCAATTTTAGTTACCATTGAAGTAAAATAAATTGTTGTTGTCTTCACCACACAAATAAAATTAAAGGGGGCTAAAGTTAAGCCTTTAAGCCATCATATGACCAAGGGCTAAGTTTAAGTTTCTAATGCAGGTGTCTTAGATTTCTGTACTGTATCAAGTGGTGGAGTATTGCGTGCAGATAAGTTCGTGGTGCCCATTCCAACTGCCTTCTTCTGGTAAATACTATCTTCTGGAATATTGATAGTATTGTAAAAAACGTGACAACATTCATGGACCCCTGCCAACAAAAGGAACATGTCCGAAGTCTGTGGTATTTTGTTACCTATCGTAAATTGTAGACAAAGTGAATTTGCAACAGTGATACAAACACCCTCTTACAAATCTTGAGAAATCCTTCATGATCCTAAATAACATCACGTTTTTTTCCCTTGAATCAATCCCTAGTATAGTTTTATTTGTACAAATTCTCTTCCCTAAAACCCATAAAAATGTTACCATAGGTCTAGATAATCACTGCCTCCATAATTGGCCAAGCAGTATATCACGTAGTCTTAGGGTTTTAAGTCAGCCTTCTCTGGATCCACCTCAAGCCCAAGCCTCTAGCTTGATATGTAATACCATGCAGTTCCAATCAAATTGAATGACCAAATCCCAAATCTATGCCATACATGTAGTAATTATTTACAACATACAGTACCTTAGTGATCAGAATAGATGTTATTAGCAATTTGTAGGAAGCTCTGATACAAGTGAATAGGAATTATAACTCAGGAATAGACAAGAAGAATCTTGTTGCAAGAACACAGATGCTAATCATAACATTCACGTGTCAATAAGATTGTAAATGATGGATCCCACCTGAAGACAGCCTTTACATACACCTAACTCTACAAAAATACATGAGTAGGGAAAAATTCATACATAATTATGGAACTCAATGGACACATTCCATGTCCCATGGGCCTTGCACTTAATATTCCAGGAATAGACAGATCTATTGAACCAGTCTATGTCGATGAGATCAATTTAATAGAGAGGGAACATATGAAGATGGCTAGTGGGTAAAATAACTAAGTATCAGTTCCTGTGGATTTAGGAAGATGGTTTAGACATCAATGATGGAACTAAACTTTATGATACCATAATATGAATCAATCAAGGACTTCCCCTTTTCCCCAGGTGAATAATACCATAGATCAAGGAGTATGGAAACATCATGGAGGGAACAACTAGATAATATGGTCCTAATATCTGAATAAGATAAAAGAAATATCCACAGACATAAATGGTTGAGGATAAATATAATAAAGGTCAAATAAAGTATCCGAGGTGAATTCATGAGCTAAGGTATCACACCTACATCTATCTAAGGTAAACTGGAGGTTGAACTTTGAGTAGCATTGCCACTTAAGACCATGAGCTATTGTGAGTACATACACTTATGAGTTGGAGTCTTCGTCTTTATGACCATTTCTCCAAGAATATCCCATTCCATCTATCATCGTAAGAATTTTGAATCCAATGTGGTCTACCATCACTAACATTCATGACCTTGAATATGAGTACCAGGATCTATTCGTAGCATATTCAATATGGATAAGTTCTCCATTTGGAGAGTCTAACCCCTTGTTCATTACATCTATCTACCATCTCGTTTCTAAGATTATACTCCCATGTAGAGGGTCTAGGGGTGTCTCTTGTACATTCATTATCCCCTCCTCGAAGGTCTACCTAGCTATCCCCAGCTCTCCCCATGGAAGAAGCTAAAATTCATGTATATAAAAGGCAAGATCTAAGGTTATTAAAACATACCGATCCCTCGATAGGATAGTCTGTGCATACAAAAAAAAAGTACAAAAAAATTCAAATCAAAATCAATAAGCAAAATCAAGAGAAATAGATCGAGATCCCTTGAAAGGTATGGCTATCATATATATTATTCATTGTTATCTATATTATGTATAATTACACCATACCCTAGAAGGATGACTACTCTTTTATTATGGCATTTGGAAGGTTTTCCACATTATATCAACCTTCCTTTTATCAAGCATTCCCAGAAAGCTTCCCAGCTATTGATCAGGTTTCTTTTATTCTATTCTTCCCATTTCCCAACAGCTAGGGCATAGACTTAAGACAATACCATCTTTGGAGAACCTTGTTCCCACGTAATAAGATACATCTCCAATTCCTTTGTCATGTCGACATTAGGATTATGAGAATATTTCATCCATATCTTCTTCTTGGTCTTGTGATATAGCCAAATCTCATTAGTTAAGAGGTACTAATACCTTCTATCGGCTACAAGTGCAATGTTTTGAGTGGTATCTTTCTTGTTTACTTCTTAAAAGGTTAAAATTATAACTTTTCTTACTTGACCCTTCCTATGGTTATGTGACATTCATTTCATCAAAGTCATATTTTATCACAATTATCTCCTTAGAAATAAAATTTCATATCATAAAATTTGTATCGATATGTTTACTCTTACAGATGTCCCTTATTAACATCATCCATAAATCCATGAAATTAATTATTATTTTCAAACAATATTTTTAGCATGCATTATTGCGGTTTGGGAATTCTACTTGACCTCCATCTGCAGTTTGTGAATTCTACTTGAGGATAACTCTCAGGTAGCATTTATTATCTGGAACATCCTCATCCTCCACCATTGTTCATTATCCTCTTTTTCACCATACTCAGACATTTCACCCCCAGCATGGTACATTTGTGTCATTCATTGCATGCAGCATTGTAGAGAAGCATTCATCTCAAAGTTTGACCTGTCATGTCAGGAGAAGGTATCATTCACTGTTTCTAATGGTCTAGATGACAAAATCCTGAGTCCTATGTGCATATTTCTCAACCCAATTGACAAAGTAACATTTGTCTCATCTGCATTCTTGACTGCGGTAAGGAATGCAACCCAGTTCGTCCTATCTTCGTTAGTTTGTACGGGACTTCATACGTCAGCCGGGCAGTGAGATCAGTATTTTAGGAGTGGCTCTCTCTCTCTCTCTAAAAGGTAACCTTTTACTGCCATCTATTTGATCGTAAAATTTCACATTTCATTCTTATAAAATGAGACTTGAATGTCCTCCTAGGTATTCGATCCAGTTTTAAGACGTGTAGAGTCAATTTCGGGAAAAACTAGATGTGTCTCTCTCTCTCTAAGGTAACCTTATGTTTTTGACTATAGAAATTCACCTTTATTGTTATTCAAAGGGACTTCAATGTATTTCCAAGGTATTCAAAACTTCTACTTAAGACATCTGACATCAGTCACTCATGGGACATAGGCATCCTAATGAAGAATTACCCTTATACTCTCTATCTAATACTACAGGTAAAGGCTTCCTCCATCCGATCAAGGGGTTTCATACTCTTGTGAATTCCTTGAGATTAGCATCCTTCCACTTCTACTGTGTCTTCTGGCTATACAAAGCTTAGTTCGGCGTTTTCTTCCAATATTCCCCTCTTAAGCTTGGTGATCCTACTTATTCATCCCTACGTCATGTACAATCTCTAATGGAAGAGTCTCTAATAAAGGAATAAGTTTATCTATTTTCCAAGGTATTCAAATGTTCCTTCGTCTTTGTATGCATCCGTATTCCTTCTAGCCAGTCCCATCAAAAACGCATTTGTGTCTGTAATTTCTAACTAGTGTCCTCGCAGGAATCTGATTTTCTAACTTCATCAACATATTATTCCCATCTATCCCTTTTTCTTAAATCCCTACTTGACTACTCTCCAAAAAAATACCTCTCTTACTAAAGTAATTGGTAGCTTCACCGCATGGTTAGTGGAGTGCCACCTACTGGATCTCCAACCATTACATTCTCACCAGGAAAATCGCCATTTCATCATGCATAGACACATTGAATATTCACTCTTTCAGTAGAGGGACTGGTCAATTTATATAGAATACGTTGGCAAGAAAATCCATAACCATTTTTCCACTCATCAATATCATGGTTCATCTAACAACATGTCACCCTATCCATTCTCGTGCTAAGAATTGTCGGTAGTTTTCTCCATACACCTTCGACTTATCTTCCCGTTCTACTAATATCATGGTTCACTCTTTGTTTACCTCTCCATTATTCCTTTTGTACCCTATAATCATTATCAGAGCATAGAGATATGTATCCTAAGAACCAATTAAATAATGTATTGGGAGAATCACCCTCCTTTCAAAGTAAGTGAAAAAAATCTACTGGGCTTCGAATCAAATACTTAGGCCATTGCAGTTAATTTACAAGGCAAAGTCCTATAGTCCTTTGGAAATTTTTGGAGGAATTCTTTAAATTATCAATTTGTATCATCTTCATCTCCACTTGGATACCTCAAGGACTTTTGTCTTAGTCCTCACATTGATAACACATAGACTGTCCCAGTCTGAGTCACCAGGAAATGTTCTCTAACCATCTAAGCACCCTACTTGCATTTCCATGGGATGTTTGGTTACAAAATATGAATTTCTTGTGGGCTTGTGTGATGAGGCCAGTATATGTCTGATTAATGTATAATATATGATCTCATCATACTCTCCTTTTGATTAAGTTTGATTGCATTGTGTGACTTTTAGTTGATTTGATATGAGTTAGGATGTAACTGTCTGTCTTTTGATTGATTGTGATCCTAATGTTAAAAACTATGAAATTCCTAACATAGTGTGTGTTTTAAATTCAGTTTTGTAATAAAGCAGGTCTAATCAGTCGAGGAAATGAAGCAGGTGGTGGTTCAGTATGTTTTTGATAGCGTCTGATCCTACACAACTTAGTTCTGTAACTTCCAAGCTAGTTCTAGAACTCCATCACACAGTCATCATTTAGTTTCAGAACTTTCGGACTTAGTTCCAGAAACTCCAGAATTTAGTTCCAAATTTTTTGACTTAGTTTCGAAACTCCTAGTGACAGCTCCAGAACTCTCACAGGTTTTGGTTCTTAACAATTTCCTATGGTTCTGGAACTTCTCCAAAGTTCCGAGAACCGATGGGAGTTATCTATTTTAAACCACATCCAGAAAATTTTGCATCTATAATCATGAAGGACAAGAAGATTTCTGAACACAGATCCAGGAAGAGTTATCCTACAGCTATCTGATCAACCGCCATCTGACTCAACATCTATTCTGGGCATGATTCGATTTCATTAGAATCATTGAGACAACTAGGATTGTAAAATGTATATAAATGCAGATCTACATTAGATAGAAAAGGAGAGAATTAGAGATATAGAACAGAAGAAAAGAAATAGATTAAGTATCCAGATCTAATACATTTTGTAATACTGAATGTTTTCATCAATAAAATAGCCATTCTGATTTGAGAGAATTCTGAGTTGTTAAAATACTGATTCAAGGAGGAGCAAGGGCCCACTCCCCCAAGGACCAGGATATTCATTTATTTGGTATTTATATTTCTTTAACAAATAGCTTAGATCTGTTAATTTTGTATTGCTTTAGTTCTTTCAGTTAAATTCTATTGCATACTTGTGCCTACAGGTGTTTAGATAAATATTTATATTTATTGCAATTGTTTTCAAGCATTTTAATCTGAGTGTTTACTTTCAAAAGCAAGTGTGTTTATTTTCCAACAGCAAGTGTGTTTCCTTTTTGCACGGTGTGTTTCCTTTCAGCAAGCTTTCAGTGTGTTTCCTTTCAACAAGCTTTCAGTGTGTTTTATTTTCAGCAAGTTTTCATAGTTTGATTTGAATAAGGTTTTACCAAGAAGTCCTTAAGACATTAAAGAGATCCCCCAGAAAATATAAAAATAGTTACAGTCAACTACTAGATCAGTTAAAGTACTCTTGTTGCATATAGCTTTGGACACACCCCTGGTTTGATATGACATCAACAAGAAGTTGATTAAATGAAGGGAATAATGACACCCATCATTTTTGGTGCCACTGTTGTCCGAGGGAACACCAGTTGGAATTTTCTAATTAAGTGTTAGCAAGAGCAACAAAACATACATCTAGTAGTTGAAGAATCTTCCCTACTATATCACAAAATATATGAGTAGACCAAGAGACTCATAGGGTAGATTCCTTCCAAAAAAATCTTCACAAGAATTCATGAACATCCTCTAGTCAAAGTAAGGAAATTGATCAAGTAATTGGAGGCACCACCATCCCCTGTCAGACAAGAAACAAAATTGCCATTTTTGAGAATTCTTAGATCAGTCACCTGAAGGGAGTAGAACTTTTAGGAGAAGGCTTATTACCCAAGATCCATTGAGGGTAAGTTTTTGATTCACCAATTGAGTAGTCAACCTCTTCCTTGATTTTTCACCTTCATATTTGAAAGCATACAGCTTACCACATTGATTGGAGGAAAACTGTTAGAAAATATATTTGAAATTTTGGCACGAGAAGCTTTCTAGGGAGTACCTAATAGGACCTTTACCTATCCAATCCAGATTGGCTTATGATGACAGGTCAATAAAAATATTGCCACAATCACATTAATTCAGGTGTTAAACTGTACTTCATTTTATGTCTAAATATTATCAATTCTCTAGGGAGAGAGAATGCATGAAGATGAAAGCCTATGGGCGAACTCAGTGATTACACCAGAAAAGGAGGGTGTGAGAGTTTGTCTTCAAATGCGTAGAAACTACAAAAGCAAAGTTTTTATCTAGAAGAGGTGATGATACATTCTCCATAATCTAGCAAAGTGCATTCACAACAATATTTCATACATACACAATAATAATGGATCCTGCATGAACTAGTTAGATTGGATAGACACAATATTCTTGTAAAGAAGAGGTTGAAGGGGCCTTAATGAAGAATGCAACAGTAAACACAATGCAGGGGAAGATACATCCATCAAACTTATATTTAAACAAGAACTCAGTGATAGTGCATTATAAATTCCACTTGTCGGTTACAAGGTAATGGCCTTTGTACACCATGCAAGGAGATCCACAATAAAGTTGGAAAAATTAACATAATTGGCTTCACAAAGACAGAGTTTGAAATAGAGCTTTGCTTACAAAAAACTAGGAAATAAGGGATACAATGATGCCCAACAATCCCTCACTAAATTTATAGAAAAAGTGAGAAGGGAATAGAGAAGGGAAATATGGAAGATCCCAAAATCTATCCTGTAAGAGATAAAAATAACATAACAGTAAAATAGATTATATATTACTTTAAAAAGGCTCACCCCAATACTGTCCCAGGTGCTGCATCCACCAGAGAAAGACTGATGATCCAAATGCCTCTTAATTAGAAGCCACTCCTCAACCATCAATATAAAACCCACGGTCTATGAACCCAGGCCACGATATGTCTAAAAAATATCACTATCAATCCCTCATCAAATCTACCATATGCATTGATTGCTATGCATCAGGCTTAGAGCCACGATTTCAACGGTACCAAGTTTTTTGTGACCGTTTTGTATAAGAAATGCAAAAGCCATGGCCTTCTGAGTGCCATAAACAGCTATTTTGGGTCTGGTAGGCATTTTTCTGTCCATTTGACGGGAATGATCATTAACTGACCCCAGCTGAATATGTTTCACATTTATTTCAATATATCCAACCCTTGTTAAAAAAAATTCTTGGGGGCAGTGCCCCCAAGGACGTCGTGCTCATTCGAGAAAGTCTAATTTTGTGAAAAGTCGGATATCGGAGTCTTAAAGTTATGGCCATTTGAAGTTTCACGGGTCAAATGTTGAAAAGAGGTTCCACAACTTTGTCTTCGGCCACTTCGGCAAAATTCGCGTCCAAAATACTCCTGCGCATACCTTTTAAATCTCCCAAAATTTCCCGGATCTAGAAATCTTCTAAAACTTCAATTTAAACTAGAGGCTTCCTTGTTCCTGTTCTGCGGCTTTTTCGGCTCTTGCTTACGGTCCCATTACGTCCTTCGCGTACTATTTGTCCCGGCTGATCCCGATTACTGCCTGGGAAATTAATATCTCCGAACCACCCGAAGTGGACTGTCTGTCGGCAATATTGGCCGATTCGCATCCCGTGTATACTTTTGTCCCATTTGTCCCAGGAAGACCGCGCGAATACCATTCTAACTTGCCTCATTTTCGGCTACGTTTCGGCTCTTTCGCGTCCCTCGCGTCCGACGTAATAACTAGTCCCATGGACCGCCTGGGACATTAAAATTGTCTGACTATCCTGATTTTCTTAATGAGATTTCCAAAGGCCCCGAGGTAGCTTGGTACGATCCATGGAACCATCAGTACGACCCCGAACTGGTACGACCCCAATAGTCTCTTCCTAAGTCCGAAATGCTTTAAAACAGTCATGCAGATAAAGGTTCATTTTTGCAATTTTTTGAAACAATTTGTCTCAACTTGGAGGATGAGGAATATGATTCCCATGTCCATCAAAAAAATGGATGGAGTGGTTTAAGCAGGAGAAGCCGAGGAATGCCCCATTTTAAACATGATTTTTGCAACATTTGATTTTTCATCTATTTGCTCGGACTGAATAATTATGGTGCATAGCTTGGGATCAAGGCCATCTAATCCTTGAAGGGTGAACTATTTGGATAACAGTGTTTGATTCATCCATAAAAGAAGTCAACATCCTACTCTTTATTTCTCAGGTGTCTCCATTGCATGACAACTTATTTTCATTGAGTGGGAGTTAACTTTAGAAAATATTCATTAGAAATCATTTCTACGAGAAGTTGAAGGAGTACCTAATCAGGTGACCTGGAAGTCCCTTGTTAAGATCGGACATTGGTAAGATGATTGACAACATGCACATGAAGTAGATCTCTTTTGCACATTTATGCTCATTTTTTGTTAGGGATGTCATCCTAAAGATCCTGACCAATTTTTCGTATTGATATTCAAGGTGCTATGTTAGACCTAGGTATTTATTTTCTCAGATAATCAATGAAATTCACATTCTATTCCAGTAGCCACCTTGACCATGACTGCAACAATGAGGTGGTTCACGGGATTCCATACAGTAAAATTTTATTAGTGACATTTGGGCACAAATAGGAGGATTAGTGCTTCCTAAGATGACAACTAGAAGGATTATAGGAGTATGGGGGAAGAGGTTTAGGCATAAATGAATATCTTCAAGACATCAAGCAGGAGGAGTTGATGAATACATAGAAGACTATAATTAGAGGTGATTCGTCTTTGTAACTAGGAGATTTAAATAAGGAAGTAGAATTTTATGCTTACAGACGAATTAATTATCCCATTTTTCTCAAATGTTTACACATGTGCCAATAGAATCTAGAGAATCACTTAGATTTGACAGAGAAAGAGATATAATTGAGCCTTCATATAAGAGATAAAAGGAAGGTTTGATGGTTTTTGTGGGAAGCTTAAGAACGTAAAACAAGAGGATGGAGCTATGTAATAGGGTCTACATCAGGGGCTGAAGGCGTCTGATAATATATGTGAATAGAGATATGACAAGATCACCCTACTAGATGGATGAGTTATGTAAACATATTTTTAAGTTTTGTATGGTATTAGATGCTTAGATGAAACCTCAAATTTGAAGATGGACTACAAGCTAACGAGAATGTGCTTAACTCAACCATTGGTCTATGTATTGTCATAGATGCAAGAAAGGCAGGAAGAAGCATGCATTAAGAAATTATCCTGTAGGAGGCCACAGAAATGTGTCTTATCTGTGAATCTAAAGAACATGATACTAATGTTTGTTATTTGCTTCCTATCATTAAAAATAAGCTTAAACAAACTAGTCCCCTCATCTACAACTGAAGAATTGAATTTTTTTCAGATGGAACAACCCCTAACTATATCAAGGGTAGTTTATGCCAAGATCAAACTCCTAGATCCATGGACAATGCCATGGGCTAGACTCAAGAAATACCACAAAATTGAGGACTTAACCACCTTGGGTAATTGTCAAACCAACTTAGAACCCTTAAGATTGGGCAAATCAATCCTGTTATCCTGCTCAGGGACATTAACAACCATGGGCTGATCAAGGAAATCCTTATGCTTGGTCACAACTTATATGGAACCCTAATTATTCCCAAGGAAGAACATATCCAAATTGCACTAATCAATTAGGCCATCATGGGATCCCCTACACAAGAATTCACAAACTTTCAGTAATTATGTGTCCCCAAACACAAATGCCAACACAACCATTATAACAAACCCTTTGAAGCAAACAAACAAACTCATGTTTCTGGAACAGAACCTAAAAAATCAGTTGAATTACATATTATGGATTATAAGGATATTCAAACTAGATCTGGGAAAATCATTAACAATTCACCCCATATAATCACTAAAATGACATAAGAAAATGAGAACCCTAGTATTGTTGTTCCACAAAGAGGATATAGTAAAGAAAATAAAAAGAGCTAGATAACAAAACTACTGAGACTTCCATTTCCTGAGATATTTAAAGAAGAGATAGAAATCAAGGAGTTTAAATTGGTTCAAGAATAAAGGAAATTGAATATCGAAATACTATTGTTACAAGCAATTAAATATATTCTAGAATTGAACCAAATTGATCAAAATATTATGCATGAAAAAGCTTGGAAGCAAAGAGACAGTATCCCAAGACTATCAAAGTAGATGGGAGAACTTGCTGATTTATTAGTAGGAAAACTATTACTTCCCCAAATATGGAGATCCTGGAAGACCTATTATTTCTATCTCTATAGGAAATAAGGACGTACATAATGTTTTTATATATTTGGGAGCTACTATCAATGTAATGATAGTGGATACTCTGAAAACATTACCATTATCAGGTATACAACCTACTAATACCATATTGTAGATGGAAGATCAGTTTGTAGAACAAAACCAAAAGGAATTATTGAAGACGTGCTTGTTATGGTAGAGTCGTGGAAATATCCAGTTGACTTTTTTATATTGTAGCCAAAAGTTAAAACATTGGGTTATCCCATTATTTTGGGCAGACCATGGTTAGCTACAGTTGCTGCCTTGATAGATTGTAGGTTAGGTGATATGACAATCTCACATGGTAAGAAATCTAAACAAATTTCCTTATATCCTACCACACAACATTTTACTGACAGTCATGAACAATTGTGGGTTGATTCTCCTGACAAACTAATAAGTAAAATTTATCTTCTTTGGCTATGATCACATTGCAGGATCATGTAAGAGAAGTAGAAGAGATGATTAATCCACCATTGGATGAGAACCTGTTGTCTTTAGTACAATTAGAAATAGTTCTAGAACCCGAAAAATTAGTTCTAGAACACGTGAACTTAGTTCTGAAACCCATGAACTTAGTTCCAGAACCCGTGGACTTAGTTCTAGAACATACAGCTATAGTTTCGGAACCACTACATTTAGTTTCGGAACCACGACAATAAAATATCTCTTTGATTTAAAATTATTTCCCTCCAGAGGAACGATATTTCTTGTGGGGAGAGGATGAATCAATAGCTTCAGTTTCAAGTACATCAGGAAGTGGTGATGAATTTCTGGAAAGTATCAGTGATGAGGAATTTTGCCTGCAAAGAGATAAGTATCATAATTCTCATTATTGTACTTTTTCCAGTATTATATCTCAAGGAACTTTTGGAGATGTTGCTACATACCATATGTTGTTACCACATGCATGTCCATTAAATACTTTAATGAAACCCTTTCCACAAATCAGTTCATCACATATTGGAACCAAGCATGTTGAAATTTAACCAGGAAAAACTTTAAACATCAATAGCTGGTTGAAAGAGGATGAAGAAGCTAAATTGTTTGATGTTCTAAAGAATCATACTAAAGATTTTGCTTGGGATTACAAAGATATGAATGGGATTCATCCAAGTATCTACACTCATCACATCTATACTAAAAACACTAAACCAATTAGGCATTCTGAAATAAGGATTAACCTCCATCTTTAAGGGATATAGTAAAATAAGAAATTGAAAAACTATTACAAGTAGGTTTCATCTACCCTATCTTAGACAACCAGGGGGTATATCTTCTTGTAATTATTCCCAAAAATAATAGAAAATGGAGAATAGCTGTTGAATATAGGGAACTAAACAAAGCCACAATGGAGAGATTAATTTCCCTTACCATTCATAGATCAAGTCCTAGATAACCTTTCAAGTAAACAATACTTTTCTTTCTTAGATGGCTTTAGTGGGTACAACTAGATCAGAGTTGTTTCTGAGGATCAAGACAAAACTACATTTACATGTCCGTGGGGAAAATTTACGTATAGAGTGTTACCATTTGGTTTATGCAATGCTTCTGCAACTTTCCAGAGAGTTGTACTTGCAATCTTTATTGATCTAAAAAAATTATTGTATTGAAGTACATATGTATGACTTCACTGTACATGGATATACATTTGAAGATGCTTTCAGAAATCTGGACAAAGTGTTAACAAGATGTGAACAACACAACTTGTATCTTAGTGATGAAAAATGGTTTGATGATGGTGGGATGACGGGAATTGTATTAGGACACCGTATTTCACAAAAAACAATTCAGGTGGATCAACAAAAAAATTAGGATCATTTCAGATTTACCTATCCCTCAGACTCTCATAGATATCAAATCATTTCTAGGACATGTTGGGTACTATAGACACTTTATAAAAGATTTCAATAAAATTGCTGCCCCCGATGTTTAATTTGCTAACCAAGGACTGTGAATTTCTTTGGGATGAAAAGTGCCAGCATGCTTTTAACAGAAATTAAAAAAAAAAATAATCAATGCCCCCAATATTGAGAGGTCCTAATTAGGAAAAATCCATTTTATATCCAAACATATGCCTCAAAGTATTCCATTGGTGCATTATTGGGACAAAAAGATGAGGAAGGAAAGATGTATGCCATTTACTATCTTAGCAAGAATCTTAATCCCACTAAAAATATTTACAGCACCACTAAAAAGGAATTTTCTTGGTGTAATTTATGCTAATCAATAAATTCAGACATTATATCACAGGGTTTAAGATATTTGTACATATAGATCATTCAACAATTAAGTATTTAATGAAAAAAACTAGTGGTTGGAGGAAGAGTCATTAGATGGTTATTACTTTTGTAAGAATTTGATATTACCATTGTGGAAAATCCATGTAAACCTAATATGGTAGCTGATTTTCTGTCAAGAATAACCACCACAAGGGAATAAGATCCAGTCAAGGATAAATTTCCAGATGAAAAACTGTTTGCAATCTCAGTAAGAACACCATGGTTTGCTGATATGGAAAATTATCTTGCAACAGGTAAGTTCCATCCTTCTTTCACTAAGAAATAAATAAAGAAGTTAATTAAAACCAGTGCAAAATTCAAATGGTTAAATGGAATTCTATTTAAGTGTGGTCCTGATTTTGTCTTGCAGTAGGCGTGTAAGAGAGGATGAAGTATTTGACATTCTTAGAGTATGTCATGATGAACTAAGTGTAGGATACTATTCAATAAAAAGAATAGTTCATAAGATACTTGGCACTGAGTTATTAGTGGTCATCTCTGTACAAGGATGCGAAAAGATATATCAAGAGGTGTGATCCTTTTCAAAGGATGGGACAAACCAACTTTCACCAATGAAATGACTCGTCAGCCTCAATTTATGGTTGAGCCATTTGAGAGATGGGGATTAGATTTTGTTGGTCCCCTTTAATCCTCCTTCACAAGGGAAGGACTATATTATTGTATGTACTAACTATGTGAAAAAATGGATAGAAGTATAGGCATTGAAAAATGCCACTGAGGAAGCAATTTTTGATTTACTTTGGAACAAAATTATGATCAAGTTTAGAGCACCAAGGAGCATAGTTTTAGATCAGGGACCACAATTCATGTCTAATATGATCCAATATTTCACAAGGTATTACCAAATCAATCATAGGAAGTCATATCCTTACCATCCATAGTCAAATGGACAAGCTGAGGTAACAAATAGAGAATTGGAGAACATCCTTACCAAAATAGTTGAAGTTGGGAGAAAAGATTGGGTAAAGAGACTACCTGAAGCTTTTCTGGGTGTATAATACAACTTGGAAAACTACAACAGGGTTTTCACCATATGAATTAGTCTATGGGAAAAATCCCTTGTTGCCTATAGAATTTGAACTTTAGACATTGAGGACAGCAGTGAAGGTGGGAATTGAATTAAATGCAGCTCAAAAAGAAAGAATCCTTAAACTCAATGAGTTGGATGAATTAAGGTTGGAAGCACTTCAGTAGACATAGATGATTCAAGAGCAAAGGAAGCAATGACATGACATACATATCAAGAAAAGGACAATTCAAAGTAGGAGACTCGGCATTACTGTTTGACTTTAAGTACCAACATTTCAAGGGAAAATTGAGAACCAGATGGTTGGGACCTTATCATATTGATCAAGATTTTTGACAATGGTTCTATTCAGTTACTTCCCATTGATGGCAGCAGCAGAACACTCTTGGTCAATGGACATAGGTTGAAACTCTATAGGAAGCCTCCCACTAAGAATGAATTTTTGAGGAAGATTGAAGCAGGTACAAATAATTTGATCATATGGAAGAACTCAGTTCTTCCAAAATGATCAAATAATTAGATGATAGATCCAGAATAAAGGGAAGAAGATGAAAACCAACAAATGGCGTCTTCTTCCCCAAAAAAAATATATAAAAAAATAAAAAAGAAGAAAAAGAAGAAAAAATATATAAAATAAAATAAATTCTCTCAAGGTCAATTGAAAACCAGCAAATGGCAGGTTGACCTCTTTTTGGCTAGTTCAAATAAAGGAATTTTTTTGAATTCCATCTTTCTTATCTAATCATGTTTTGTTCCACTTGTAGGAATGACGAGTCATCATAACAAAAGGACTTACATCATCAAGGATGGTAATTATGTCTTTTAACTTATTTAGGGTTGATTAAATGTTTGTGCATGTGTGATGTGACTTAATTTAAAAAGTAGGTATGATGAGTCATCTATTTATACATTATGATTACAAGTGTGTAATCATGATATTGATTTGGATGGAATAAGTGGCGGCATGATTATCATTAGTAATCATTATTGCAAACATCAAGTGAGATAAAGATTACAGAAGTATCTTGAGGAAGGAGCAATGAACTGAGTTTGTATTCCGCTAGCAAAGAACAAAGAATTCAAACATTTCCATAGCTAAAAACTAAGGTTCGCAGTAGCTAAAAACAAAGGTTCCGTAGCCAAGCCATTAGTTCCACAGCTAAGGAGAAGGATATACAACCAATTCACATGAAATCAAGGGAGACAAAACTCAAGCCGATATGGGGATTAAGAAGAAATCAAAACCAGAGGATGATTCCTAGCTACTCGCAGACGAAGAAGTAGCATCCATCTTTGAGCATTGCATGATGGCTTGAATTCTTGAAGAAATTTTTAAGGCATAATGATGAATTGGTAAGAGAATTCGTCATAAATCTAGAATAGTCTAGAATAAAAGTAAGAAATGTCTTTATTCCTTTTTCCTGTAAATACTGTAAGTAATGTGTCTGGAGTACCCATTGTTCATGTCCCACAACCTATAAAGGGGACTTTGAAAGAACTGGTAGAAGTTCTTGCTGCAAGAAGAAGAAGCTGAACCCCAGTATATCTATAATAAAAAGAAAATCATAAAAGGGGTCAGAAGGGCCAATTTTCCCAAACCCTTTGATAGGGTAGCATTTTGGATAGTAAAATATTTGACTTGTGATGGTCAGTTTGGGTCTGTGCGAAAAGAAGTCTTAAAAATTGCTCATATATCTGAAGTATGGAGCCACCAAGCTTGAATACATAATAAACCTCCCAGGGTTTCTTTTTAATTCCATTCAGACCATGGCTTAGAGATATTCCTGGGGTGTTGGAACAATTAGACATCATGGTCTAATTCACTTAATATGCCAGCACCATTTCCTATCAAAAAATAATGGAGAATAAATTTGGGACAAGTTTCTTGGCAAGTTCAAGAAAAACCCTAATATTATCAGAAGGACAATTCCAACCCCATTCTCTCCTTTAGCTAATCTAGAAATTGATGCCCCTGTAGAAGGATAGAGGGAAATGGAAAGAGAAAACATACCAAGGAAAATAAGGTTGGTGAGGAAGATAAAAACAACAGAGCCTTCTGTACCTGTGAAGGAAATTCCTCTTCCACAGCAGCTTCAGAAGAACCAATATCTGCCTCTGATGGTGATAGCTCACCCACACAAGAACTAGAAAAGAATAGTAAGAAGAATTTCTAGAGGGAAATTCACTACTGGGCATGTTGAACTTCCCCAGATAAGAAAAAGTCATAAGAGGTCAAGGGGAACTCCAGAAGTAAGGAGTGAGCAGGAAAGGATGGAAGAGGAAGCTGCTGACATTTTGGGCAGCATGGCCATGACTCCACCTGAGCCAAGTCATGTTGAAATGGATAGAGGAGAAGAGAGATTTGATGATCAAGATTTTTAGGAGTTGGCTGAACCTTCAGCAGTGCCACATGAAGAAGAAGAGTTGGCATCTAGGATAAGAAAAAGAAAATTTCCTTTAATAGAGGAAGAATGCCAAACTCCTCAAATAATTTCAGAAGAAGAGGAAAGATAACAAGTTAAACATGCTTTGTTCTTGTCTAGAGTAGAGCTTATTATAAGAGAAAAAGATGAGGAATTGGACTTCCTCAAACTTAAATTGGAACAAAGGGAAACACTCATTAATGAGCTCACAACTCAGCTTGCAGCCAGAACTGAGGAATTATCAGCAACCAAGAAGTAGCTGATAGAAAAAGAGGAAGAGTTCTAGACTTCGAGAAAACATAGAGTGTTGTGTCCACAAGCCTTTGCACAAACTGATTTGACCTATTTGCCACTGAAACAGTAATGAGATGATATTTGCAGAGAGCTTAGAGAAGCCAAAACATCAAATGAGGAATTAAAGACCAAGATGGAGGAAGAGATGAAGGCAAGAAAGGAATGGGAAGAAAAATTTTATAAGGAGGAAGGAAATAAATATAAATGTCTTGCCAAAATTCATATGGTCTGTATTATGAGTGAGAAATTTCTTTCCTGCAGGAGACCTTCTCCTGCATATAGTGTGTTTTTGGAAGAGCAGTTCATTCGCTGGTAGTTGTCAAGAATTGCATGTGGGCTTCCACATGAGTTACAAGATGAATCCAAATTCATGGCAACTTACTCTCTATCCAGCCCTGAATAGAAAAATCTCCTGTGTGAATTTTATCTTTGTAATTATATGCTACAGAAAAACACATAGATTTATGATTAACTTATATGTAGGGGAGAGCCAGCTCAATGCATTTGTCTCTCTTTTGCAAAACCAAATTGCATGGAAGGAAAGAGAATCTGAATTTTTATTGAAAGCCATCTCAACAGGCCTCTGCATGAGAGCTCATTATGGTAAACCTTCTTCCTTCCTCACACATTTTAGAACTCATGCCTTTGATAAGAGATTCAAGACACATTACCCTATTATTCTGCAAAAGAGTATTGATGCCTTCACCTCCTATGAGGAGGAAAAATTTGAAGATATTTATGAAGGATGCTCAAAAAGGTGGGAACTCCTTACTGTTGCTTTGAAAAGAAGGGAATTAATTTTCTCTACAAATCTGATATGGAGTTTAGAGAGGGCCAAAGCATTATGCACAATAATTCCCCAAGTCAATGAAACCTACAACCAAATATGGATGGGAATGCGAACAAGGCCACCTATACTTCTCACCCCCCATGTCTACTTGGTAGAACAGAGAACCTCAAGACCCTGTTCAATTTGAAAAGTGGGAGAGAAAAAATAAAAAAAAGGGAGATGGGTAAAGCACATCTGAGCTTAAGCATTGGAAAATTCAGTCTCAACCATTTGATCTAAGAAATCAAATGGAATGCAGAACATATGATCCCACTTTTGAAGAATGAATTTGTAAAGGGAATTACAAACAAGTAAGTTTCGTGGGAAATGATGAGGCTAGTATGTGTCATGATTAATGTATAATATATGATCTCATCATACTCTCCTTTTGATTAAGTTTGATTGCATTGTGTGACTTTTAGTTGATCTGATATGACTTAGTATGTAACTATCTGTCTTTTGATTGATTGTGATTCTAATGTTTAAAACTCTAAAATTCCTAACATAGAGTGTGTTTAAATTCAGTTTTGTAATAAAGCAGTTGTAACCAGTCAAGGAAATGAAGCATGTGGCATTCAATATGTTTTTGATAGCGTCTAATCCTACACAGCTGAGTTCCATAACTTCCAAGATAGTTCTAGAACTCCATCACACAATCATCATTTAGTTCCGGAACTTTCAGACTTAGTTCTGGAACTCCAGAATTTAGTTCTGGAATTTTTGGACTTAGTTATGAAACTCCTGGGGACAGCTCCAGAACTCTCACAGGTTTTGGTTCTTAACAATTTCCTATGGTTTTGGAACTTCTCCAAAGTTCCAGAACTGATGGGAGTTATCTATTTTAAACCCACATCCAGAAATTTTGCATCTACAATCATGAAGGACGAGAAGATTTTCTAAACGCAAATCCAAGAAGAGTTATCCTATAACTATCTGATCAACCGCCATCTGACTCAGCATCTATTCTAGGCATGATTCAATTTCATTAGAATTATTGAGATAGCTAAGATTATAAAATGTATATAAAAGAAAACCTGCATTAGATAGATAATAATTATTATTAGAGATATAGAACAAAGAGAAAGAAATAGCTTAAGTATCTAGATACAATATGTTTTTTAATACTGAATGTTTTCATTAATAAAATAACCATTATAATTTGAGAGAATTCTAAGTTTTTAAAATCTTGATTCAAGGAGGAGTAAGGGCCCACTCCCTGAAGGACCACGATATTTGTTTATTTGGTATTTATATTTCTTTAGCAAATAGCTTAGATCTGTTAATTTCATATTGCTTGTAGTTCTTTCAATTAAATTCTATTGCATACTTTTTCTTACAGGTGTTTAGATAAATCTTTTTATTTTTTACAATTGTTTTTCAAGTATTTTAATCTGATTGTTTATTTTTCAAAAGTCAAGTGTGTTTCCTTTTTACACGACGTGTTTCACCTTTAGAAAGTTTTCATAGTTTGATTTGAATAAGTTTTTACCAGAGAAGTCCTTAATACATTAAAGAGATCACCCCAGAAAAACATAAAAATAGTTATAGTAAACTACTAGATTAGTTAAAGTACTCTTGTTGCAAATAGATTTGGACACACCCCTGGTTTGATATGACATCAACAAGAAGTTGATTAAATGAAGGGAATAACAACACCCATCACCTGTTTTGGCTCTATCATCCCTTCTTTCCCTCTTATTTTCATTTCCCCCATTACTGAGCTTCTTTCTCTACCACCCCTATCTTCTTAGCTCTGTATGGTCCCGTTCTTTCTCTTTTCCATTCTACCTCCTCCCCCATCTTCTTTAACTTCTTCATCTCCTTCATCTTTCCATCCTACTATATATATTCATCTCTCTAATCGTCCTTCTCTCATATTCTTCATAACTTTTCTTTCTCAGTTTTGTCATCTCTTTCATGATCTCTTCTTTCTCTCCCCCTGTTTTGATCTCCATCTACCTTTCATCCCTTTTTCTATCATTTTCTTGTCTTCTTCTTTATTCTTCATCATTTCTTTCCACCACCATTTCTATTCTTGATTATCTCTACTGCTTCTTTACTACGATATATCTCTATACACTTAACTTCCCTTCTAATCTCTTTTTCCCCCTCATCTCGTCTTCTTCTTGTTTAAACTTCCTCCCTCTCTTCTCTTCCTGCTCACTATCTCTATTTCCTTTTTCTCCAGGTCCCTCTTACCTTACCTATTTATTTCCCCCTTATCTTTTTCCATTACCCTCTTACTAAATATTATTCTCTCTCTTTTGTGCTTTTGTCTATCTTCTCACCTCTCTTATCATCCTTCTCTACTGGATCTCTCTCCTCCACCATGTCCTTTCTAGTTCAACCATGTCCACTTTCTCTTATCTCTATCATCTATCATCCACATATTTCATCCCATCTTCCTAGGACATTTTTTTCTTGGAGGATACCATAACAGCTAATGCCTATCTGATCTTGTACTCTTCCATGCATATTTTCTCTAAAAAAAAATTGTCACAAAATTATCTTGACTTCCTGTCCTACTTATCGAACAAGTAAGAATCCTTTTACATTATAATTTACTCACACTTATGCATGTTTCTCATGAAACATGCTTATCATCATATTTATCACACTTTTAGGTCATTTTATCTCAGCTTTCTATCCTATCTTCTCATCATGTGCACATTTATGATTTTTTCCCCCTGAGGCATTTTATTTACACATCCATCTCCTATTATGTCATATTTTTGCCCTATCATGGTGCACCTTGTAGTCAATTTTACTCCTATCACAAAAGAAAGGAACCCCATGCACACCGGCCTATCACCCAGCGAAAGCTGAGTGCTCACCTGAGGCACGCACGGGTACCGAGTCTCTCTTTTATGTGATTTTAGTGGGATACATCATCTATGATTAGTGTAAGAGATTTCAGAAGGGAAGTTAAGACATGCAAGAACCATAGGGATCAGAACGGCCTCTAGATCCTTGCAGTCATTTCAGATTGAGTGCTTAACAGAATCCACAACATGTATTGTGATAGAAAGAAACATACAAGCATTCATACTTAGCATGAAAGGAAAGAGAACTCATAAGAGAGAAATATGCATCAGAACCATTGATATTCATGTATATATTATAACAAGTAACCTTATTACATCCATGGAACCATTACAGAGGGTCGCAGAGAAGCAGACTGCAGTCATGCATTGCACTAGACTTAATGTAACTAAGCTACCCAAAAGAAAATTTACAACCCCTAGGCCTAATGCATTCTCTCCCGAATACAACTATTCACTGATAGAGTCCTCGCAGCATTTATGCAGAGCTCCACTCACTCTCTAGGTGTCTATATGGATATTTGTATGTATATCTCCATGTGTCTCTATCTCTCTGTCTCTGCAGGCACTTGTATTTATAGCTTTCCTAGACTGCCAACTCGCCCTCCAGCACCCTCAGATCCAGTGCCAAGTGTCTGAATGTGGTCCTCCATGTGAGTATGCTTCTCTAGGCCTGAGCTCTCCACTTCATTCCATGATGTTCTTCTAGAATATTCCATCGCAAGCATGCTCCTTCCTGGGCCAACTTATCTCCAAGGCTGGCATCTTATCCACATGCAACTGAGGTCATGCTTTTCATGTGTTCTGCTCAAGATGTCCAAAATGACTAAGTCCTGATCCTTTCGTGCGTCGCATGCTACGTGCTTCCTTAATTCCCTTCTCTTCCATGTGCTTTTTCCTTTGTGCACCATTCCATAACTGGGACCCTGCGTGCCTACGTGCCTTCATACTTGGTCAATATTCTAGGGGTCCAACATCACCCCACACTACACCTATTCTCCGTCTGCGGAAACACTCAACTTAACCAAGATGTAGGCTGCCTCAAGGTGTAATCTTACATTTTGTAAAAGAATAAAGGAATGAAATAATATTAGGGGAAGAATGAAGAATGGGGGGGTCATCAACTCAGCAAGTTGGGAAAATCCTTTCATAAGTTCTACCTCCAGCTTGTTCCAAATGTCAACCTCACTCTGTGCCTTCTGACAGAGGTCACCGATCAGGATGCTCACCTCGTCAAAACTCGGGCCAATTCCTTAGGTCGCCTAAGGTGTCAATGATCTTCTCCATCTCCTTGCCCAGGTCTTTGAGCATCTCCATCCTCCTGGTAATTTGAGGATATAGTTCTTTCAGCTGGGCCTTGATTGAACTCCTTAATGCTTCAATCGCCTCAGATTTTCTTTCCACTTCGGTAAGAACCTTGTCCCTCTCTGCCCTGTTTCCTTTGTTCTTCTCCTAGAAATCCTTCAACTCTGCTTCGAGTGTGGTGACCAAGGAGCTTGCTACCTTATCCCTGTCTGTGCAGGTATCATATGTGGCCTTAGAAGATTAGGCATGACTTTAACTTCCGTGAGCACCTAGCTATACTCTGATAATGAGCACTACCACCTTCAACCTATCCTCCTCCTTTAAGTGTGTGGCCACTTCTTCTGTAGACTCCAGGGCCAAAGGTCATCTCTCCATAGTGAGGATGTACGTTAGATCTTCTAAACATTCCAAAAGGGATGAGTACTTCTGTGCGGTGGTGCTAAGTCTGGGTGCTTTAAAAGGATGACGCTCTTGATAGATTCCATCTTCTTATACACTTCCTACACCTTTGTCTTTTCTTCCTTTAACTCATGCCTTAGTTGTGTGCTGATCAGTTCTTCTTGCTTCAAACTCTTGGCCTTCGCCACCAGCTCCTCTTCTTTCTTCCCTAGTTTCTCCTCCAGTACTCTTATTTTTTCATTACACACGCGAAATAGCCTAGCCTCTGTCTCGACCAGTGACCTTGTTGAGCACATTACAGACTTTCTCATCTGAGAGTTCCTAGGCATTTACCAAGGGATTGGCTCCCTTAGACTCTGGTATTGTGATGATTACTCCTTGGCAGACTTCAAAGTCTAGCTCATCAATGTGGGACTCAAACACCCAAGAGAGCATCTTCTTCATTCTGGGGTACACACCCTCCTTCTCAAATGACCCCATGTCTAAAAGCCTTTCTATGGGTACCATGCTCTGGAACTGTGCACAAGTAGTACCTTTCTCAAGTCATTAATGTAGCCCATCACTTGTCTTTGTTCTGTATCAAGGGCCCTCCTTCCCAAGCGCGTGCCTTTGGGAAAACTCACTATTAGAGCAGGACCTCTTCCCATGCTACCATGCTCCTTATCAATGTTTTCCTCTCCTTCCTCCAGCACTATGTCAGTTGCTACTCCAACTCTTGGTCTACCAAGGACCTCGAGCATTCTCTTTACTTCTCTCTCTACCACCTTAGTGATCTACTCCTTTGTGAAGCTTATAGCTTCCTACTTTTCCATGCCAACCTCTTCATTCCTTTCCATGTCTTGGGTGCATTCTTCATCCTGGGTGCCCTTCCGCCCATGTGAATATGAACTCCTGCTTATCATCTTCGACTCCCTTCTCCTGAGTCGTACACACTGAACACATGTGGCTCCTGGTCCTTCTCAGGATCATCTTCCTTGTTGTCATCTTCTTCACTCTCGCCTTCTCTTTTACCCATATACTTCTCCAAGTTGTTGGTCTCCTCCGAGTCAGCTTCCTCTTCCACCCTCTACTTTTTCCTGAGAGGTGGCTCCTTGACAGGGGATTCAGCCTCTTCCTCTTCCTCAGGTGACTTTTCCTTGGTGAGTGGTTGCCTAGGTGCCTCCACTTCTGGTGTCTTCTCCTTCACCAGGGACTTCTTTCTCCACATGTAAGTACTGGGCTTGGCACTTGTTGTTGGCATGCTCACTTGTCTAAGCAGTCTGACACACTTGGTGCTTCTTCATCTTCTCTTCCCCTCTTCTTGGGCATAGGCTTCTTCCTACCCATGGGATCCTCAGGTATGGAGACTTTGTTCTCTAGGTACGTGCCCTTTTCAAACTTTGGCCTTATATGGAGGTACACATGCACCGTGTAGGATCCTCCTGTAATGGGTAGTGTCATCAGGCCTTGTCATCTGGACCTCATGTGACATGTACCTTTCCACATACATGTGCTTGCCGCTGGGGTAGTTCAATCTTTTCCGCATCTCTCTATGCTCCCGGTCCAGACTACCTAGTTCTAGTTTTAACTTCTTTGATTCCTTAAATCTATTTAATCTTGCTTGGAAGTATTGAGCATGTGAACGTGCAAGGGAAGTTTTGCACCAAGGGCTCCATGATTCATCTATCAGCCTGAACCTACCTAGGAAGAAATGTTGATATATTAGTGAATTCAGCTTCCCCTTCAGTGGCTACTGGGAGTTGTTCAAGGATTCTCCACTCTACCTCAAATGCGTTCCTTAGGCATGTATACCATTTCTCCAGTCGTGCCTTGTGGGGTGTTGTCATTGTGTCACAGGCATACTTCTCGAATCTCTTCGTGGGAAAAGGATCCTTAGCAGGGTACTCCCATACAAAACTTGTCTGGTGCATCAGGCACTCCAATCTCCAAAAATATGATGGTCAGGAGGATGTTTCTGAAGAGGATTCTATCCCCCTCCTTCACACAACTGAAAATCTCCTCCACAATGTAAGTAGACAAGTTGTATATGGTGCCTTCTGTAATTTTTCTACAAACATGTAACCAAGGCTTATTGACCTGGGTCCATCTCTCCTAGCCATTCAACTTCGTTACCAGATGTGTACAGCCATTTTCATCACAGGGTCCTTGATGTCTGAAATGTCATAGTACCTTGACCCCTTTTTGTAGGCATATTCATTTATGGTCTCCTGAATTTCCTCCTTGTCACTCAGGTCATCCTCCAAGTTGTTTCCTTCACATATAAGGCCTGTGAACTGAGAGATAAGCTGGGGAGTAACACACATCTTGTGCCCTACAAAGTGGAAGTAATCTTCATGTACCCGCAACATTAGCCATTGATACAGGCACTCTGGTTTCCCAAAATAGGGCAACTCATAGAGTTGCAACAACCCTGCCTTCTCCATTTTGACCTTTACGTCATCATCGTAGATTGGCAAGCCCTCTGGTGTTCGTTTACTCATGGGGCACACTAACTCCAGTGCCATTTCCTTCTCGATCATGTTTGTTTGGTGGTTATAATCACTTACAGGCACATTTCTCAGGTGGGATTCCCACTCCTTACCCATCATCACCCCATCTGGGTATTACATCTCTGCATACCATTCTTCATTTGTGTTCACGTCAGTTCTTGTTGTTTGGCCTTGGCCTTGCCCTTTCCTTTCTTGGGTGCCATTTTTGAGGTCTTCTTATCACTCTACTCCCTCCTTGTTACTCTATCCTACTACTTCTTCCAATCTCTAATCTCAAATCTATGATATAAAATCTCTTGGACCCGTGCCCTAGTTTGTCAAACCCTAACTGGGATAAAATTTCCACAAGACAGTGCCTCACAAATTTTTTCACACCCATGTAACCCCTTCCTTCTGGTTTGCAAACTCAAACTGGCTGCTCACACTTCAATCTCACAGATCTTTCTTCACTCGATCAAATCTGGAAACCCTAATTTATAAAACTCACTTCTTTCTCTATTTTGCAAAGTGAAAATGAAAGTGCCTCGACCCTTTACTTATAGTTTTTCTCTTTTTGAACATTAAATGCTACTTCACCTACCACCATACTTTTTTCATTTAATGTGGCTTGTTCAAACAAATCCCATCTTCAGTGCTTTCACTCACGTGCACCAACCTACGTGAAAACTCCTCCAACCTTCTGGTGCGCAACCAATCCAACATGACAGGAGACTCTTGCACGCACGTAACCCGCACCTGAAGGCACTTCTTCTATCCTTGATTCTTTCTCTTTCCTACCTCATGTTGCTTAAATGCACTTTTTCCTCCTTAGTATGTGGGATCTACAAGTAGCTTTATCCTAGCACCAACCATTCTTCTTCCATATTTTCTCTTCATATACCTCTTTCAACCAGGCCATTCAACAGGGATTTTCAACACAACTTCCTTGGCACTCTAATCATGTGCTCCTTCACATTTCTCCACCCCACACTTAAAATGATGTGTAGTCCTCTACGTACTCACAAATTCTCAAAAATAGCAATAAGGTTACCAGGCACCCAAGGTGCAAAACAAAACAACAACGCGAAAGGGAAACACAAGAAAGGGAAATGCATAAAGGAAACTTCTAAACTAACTAGAAAACTACCTTATTTACAAACACCAAGAAGACTTATTTATAGTAGGGCTTCAGCCTACTCCCATTGAAGTGTCCAGGAAACTTTGTCCCATCCAGTGCTTGTAACTAGCACGCGCCCGAATCAAGGATGTATGAGATTGTGTAAGGACCCAACCAATGGACTTTCAATTTCCCAGGATGGCGTAGAAACTTAGAATCATATAGTAACACCAACTTCCCAACCTCAAACTTCTTATTTCTAATGTGGCGATCATGCCAAGCCTTCTACTTTTATTTTTTCTACTATTTGGCTCCACCTGGTGAGTGATCATCTTTCATCCAGCTTCATTAACTCATCAATTCTTTCTTCCAGCACTTGTTCATTGGCTAACCCTCCTGTGCTGCTATTCGTAGAGAAGGCAACATAAATTCAACTAGAAAAATAGCTTCCACGCCAAACACCAACTGAAAAGGTGTGGCTTTGTTCAGCCTTTTATACGTTGTCCTGTAAGCCCACAATACTGCCGATACTTTGTCATCCCAATCTTGTCTTCCGACATCAAAATTTTGGTCAGGGTATGACTTAGTATTTTGTTGAATGCTTCTATGGTTCCATTTTCTTGTGGGTGATAGGGCGTAGTCTTGTGATGAGCTACCATGAACTCTGATAACAGGATCCTCACAATCTCATTCAAGAAATGCATACCCCTATCGCTGGTCAAACTCAACAGGCATCCATACCTCATGATAATGTTCTCCCACAAGAACCTTGCCACTATTTGCTATTGTGCAATCTTTAGTTAGAGCTACCTCTGCCCACCTTGTTAGGTAATCCATGTGCAAGTGATGACATAACGTGACCCAGTCCTAAGCACCACTGGTGCAATAGGTCCTACAAAGTCTATTGCCCACTTTTCAAAAGGCTTCCGTGCTAGGGATAGAGTGCAAAGGCATTTCATCTCTCCTTCCTGGTTTGCCAAGGTGCTGACAATGGTCACACGCTTTACAATAGTCTCTACAATCCTTGTATAGGGTTTCCCACCACAAACCTGCCATTAATATCTTACGCACAGTGGCATTACCTGCATAATGCCCACCCACACTTCCTCTATGTGCCTCCTCCATGATGGCCAGGGGCTCATGCTCTAATACACACCTATGCAAAAATTCATCACGTCCCAACTTGTATAAGTCTCCACTGATTAATATGTAGGGAGCGGCGCATATGGCCAACTGCTTTTTCTCTAAAGTCTTCATTCCTTCTCAGTGCCACACCTTCCTTTAAAAATATTGACAATCTCTTCCAAATCCGAGGGCGTGCACCACAATCTAAATAGTTGTGTGTCTAGCATTGTTTCCTCAATACTCTGCATGTCCTCCCCTGAATCAATTCTTGACAGATGATCAGGCCCACAATTGCTTTTTCCAGGCTTCACTACAATGGTGAATTCAAATTCTTGAAACAACAACACCCACCGACATATGCGCCCTTGTAGGACAAGCTTGTTCACCAAATATTTTAATGCCATGTGGTCAGTGTAAAACACAAAGGGTGTTGCCAGTAGATACTGTCTAAACTTGAAAAGTGCATAGATCATTGACAATGCCTTGCGCTCAGTTGTGGTATAATTCTTCTCTGCTGGTGTCAGCTTCCTTCTTGCAAAACATAGAGGATGATCAAAAATCCCCTCACCTGGTTGTGCAAGCACTGCTCCAATGGCAGTCCCCAAGGCATCTACATGGACATGAAAGGGCTTGTCCCAAGAGGGAAAATGTAATATAGGTGCGGTGATAAGCCTATCTTTTAATGTATCAAATGCCCTCTGCTTGCACCTCTCCCCAATGGAAGGCACTTTTATGTCTAAGTAGCTCCTCTAAAGGTAGCGATCTTGGCATATCCCTTAATAAATTTCCTGTAATATCCCGTATGCCCAAGGAATCCGTGCACTACGCTCTGGCTAGTAGGCTCCCCTAACCCCACAATAACTACAACCTTAGCAGGATCTACCAGCAAGCCCTCCTTACATATGATATGCCCCAATAAAGTCCCAAAGGGTGTAGCAAACACACATTTCTTGATGTTGAGGGATATCCTCAACTACCTACACCTCTCAAACATTAACCTTAAATTATCACAATGGTCTTTAACTAGACCATACACTATCTAATCATCCAAATAGACCTAAAGAAACTTATGGATGAAGTCCTGGAATGCTTGCACCACTATGCGTGAAAAAATAATAGGTGCATTCTTCAACCCAAAGGGCATGACCATATATGTAAAACTTCCCCACTCGGTGGCAAAATTTGTCTTCTCCTAGTCCTCCTTTGCAATCTAGACTTGGTGGTACCCTAAAAATCCATCCGTAAAGGAATAGATTTCATGCCCAGTGACTCCTTCCAAAATTTCTTCAGTGAAGGGGGTCGGAAAGGGATCAATGACACAAACTGCATTCAATTCCCTATAATCCACACAGATCCTAATCTACCCATCCTTCTTGATGTTGATTACCATCAAACTTATCCACTCTGATTCTTCCACTACCTCAATGATACCAGAAGCTATCATTTTGTATATCTCCTCCTTAACCTTCACTCATAAATTGGGATTCATCCGGTAGGGTCTTTTCCTAACTGGGTGCACACCGTCCTTCAATTTTATCTTCATCTCCCCCAAGGAATGGTGAATGCCTTTGAGCTCATGGTACCTGCATGTGGAATAAATCCTCAAATTTTTGCAGCAGATCAATGATCTTAGATACTTCCTTCTCCACCAGTAATCTCCTATAATAGCTTCCTTAGGTTCTTCTCCTAAACTGATGTTAACTTTCTTCATTTTTAAGGGCTCATGGTAGGTGCATGCATGAGTATCTGCACTATCTACTACCTCGCACATCCCTACAAAATGGCTAACATCTAAGTTTTCTGATTCCTCTCCATCAATCACATATACCAACTTTCCTTTTTCTTTTTCCAAACACGTGCGCTCAAGATGTAGCTCTTCTATTTCCTCTACTTCTTCTTCAAAGCACGCCCCCAACCTTGGTTCACCTAGTAATTCCAATAGCCTATCTTCCATCCTGGCACTATCCCCCATGGTAAGGCACTTGATACCCTACAAGGCCTTATCAACCGATGGTTTGGTACTCCGATACTCAAAGGTTTGAATAAGGTTAGCCGCAAGCTCTTACCAATTCATTGTCTGGTAGCATGTCTCTGAATGAATATACCATGCATGCACACGCATAACCCTGCAGTGTAGAATACAACTTTTACACCTAGAGGGATGGTGGAAAAGCTTCCACGCCTTCTCTCCAGACCTGTTCACACTCCTGGATATGGAAAGAGGTGGGCTCCTTCCCATGGTACTCCTTGATGATGGTGGGTACATTGCTCCTAGAAAATATGACAGAGAGAGAAATTCTTACCTCACACCACTCTAAAAGGCTCTCCTAATGTGTAGCCCACCACCACGCTACTGTGTCGAGCAAGACATAACTTAACATCCCCCTCTGTTCCTTCTCATCCTTCCACTAAGCTTCCACCTCCTGCAGAAAGATCTCAAGGAAGGCTCCTCCTAAATACTTGGGTAGTTCTTTTCCTCTAAGGCATCTAACCATGTGCGCCTTTGTTACCTTGGTCACTGACCCTCTCAACTACCATCCCATCAATTCATAAGTCCCATGCACCCAATTGTCACATGCTAGGCTGGTGGTATCACTCACTGACTGAGCATCTTTAAACTGGATAACCCTGTTAGTAGGGTGTATCATCTCAGGGTCTCTGATTGAGCACACATATATCCTGTCCAGAACTTCTTCCCCCAATGGTTCAATATATGGTGTTGACTTCCCATCAGCCAGGGGTATAATGACCCATTCCTCCTTGTTCTCGAAGCTGATGTACCCTTTTTTGAACCAAAGGTCCGCATTGTTCTTGTAACACCAAGGGCACCCAAGTAGTGCTGGGAAATTGTTCCACCTCGGCGAGTGCCAAGACTTCGAAGTCCCCAGTAAACTTGGCTCCCTGGATAGTAATAGCTACATCCTTTAAGACACTGATGGGCATTGCCTTAGTATTGTTTTCCATATACAACACATTCAAATATGGCTGTAATGTAGGTCTTCCCATCTGATGCCATGCATCCAAAGTTAGAACATTAACCTCCACACCTGTGTCAATGAGGATATTACTGAGGAGCCATCCATCTACAACTACATTCAATGTAATCTCCTTGTCATAATCGAGGCTGTGAGGGGGAAGGTTCACATGCAATACCTATCTCTCGTGCTCTCCTCCAGTGCGTGGTACCTTCTCTCTCAACCATGATCCTAGCAAGGGAATGATATTCTCCTACCTTAGCATTTTACACACCTCCCTGACCTCATCCAGGTCATCCTTTTGCACCTCGACTCTCCTTCCTTGTTCCTCCCTCCTAGATTTCTCCTTTAGACACTGGATTTCCCCTTGTAAGCTTTGAATGACATCCATGGTGTCCTGATATATCTCCTTCTGATGCACAGGTCTGGATACTTTCCATGAACAACCTCCTCCCTTGAAACTAGGTTCTTTTGTCTTGGTACCTCTCTTGCACGCGTGGCTTCTACCCTTGTTGTTACCAAGATAGGCTCCAAACTTACATCCCATGTTACCTGAGGCATCCAATGTATGTCTTCCTTCTTGATATTGACCATTGCAGTGCCCTTGTCCTTCTAGTGCTGCTGATTCATATGCTCAAACAATTCTAGGCACTCCTCATACTTATGCTTCTTTCCACACCACGAGCACTGTAATAAGTCTGAGCATTCCCATTTGTAATGTTCTGTAGATCCACAGTTGAAACATGTTCCACATGGGAACTCACTCCTTCCTTTGTAGTTACCACGACCATGGAATCCTCCTCGAAAACCTCTTCCACATGCGTTCCTCCATCTACATGTGCTCCTCATAACGGTGATCATCACCCTTGGAACTACTGGCAACGCTGGTTTGGCGCACCCCATGATCAATGGCCTCATGGATTTGATCAATGAGCCTATAGTCCTTAGTATCATGGGTTGTAGAAGTGTAAATCTTACAATAACAAGATACATTTTTCCTGATTACGCACTACAGCAAGGGACATCTACTTGCATCATGGTCCCCATGAAAAATTTCACACTCTACCACCATAGTGCGTACTTGTCCTCCAAGGGAAATTATCCTTAACGTGCCCCTCTATTTCACAATCCGTGCACCACAAACCACTTTGAGTCTCATGGGCTGAGTTCGTAGATAATTTTTCCAACTACTTGGCCATAGCAGCAATCTGAGCCTCCAAGAATGGGCTAACGCTGGTATCAACACTACCAACAACCTCATCACATAGGGCAGCTTCCAATGCCTCACGTGGGTCTGTAAAAGTTTTATGAGATAAGGCCCTTCTAAAAGGGGTGATCAATCCTCCAACAAACCACTGAAGCATGTTGTGAAGGGTGAATATCATATGATAATTTAGACAAGAGATTTTTAAAGCATGCATCATACTCCCACACACTCTCTACCATTCCTTGTTGAATCTCCTTCAAAGCACTGATGCTCTTCTACTCAAACTTAGAATGTGGAACTCTGCCAAGAATGCATTCTTTAAGGTAGTATAATCCACTACTATCTGATGAGGGTCATACTTCCTATACCAGCTATGCGCACGCGCCCTTGCAACGTGGTTACAAACTGACTAGCCTTCCCCGTTCTGGGGTTGTGATACCCTTCACGCGCCATAGCAGTTCACACTTGTGAACATGTTCCACAACATCCTCAATACCTCTATAATCAGGAAAATGTAGAGACATTTCAAAGAAAACTTGTGGGGGTGGTTGGGGTCCAAATCCTCCTCCGCCAGATCCTTGGTTTCCACCTGTGTTTCCCCCCACCGCCTGATCCACCAGGTCCACTAGGTTCTGAACCACCAGATCCACTAGGCCCACCAGGTCCTAAACCACCAATCCACCAGACCCACTAGCTCCTACCTCCTGAACCACCAGATCCACCAGGCCCACCAGGTCCCAAAGTGGTCGTGCCAAGGGTTCCCATAGTTCCACTGAGTTGTGCACCTATGGTCTGTGACAATGCCCCACTACCAATAGTATACCCCATGCCACTTCCAGACATGAGACCAAACGCTTGTGTGCCTATACCTTTCCCAAAAATTCCTAACACTGGGCTGGTGTTTGCAGCCATAGAAGTACCAAATGAGAAATTATACCTCCTAGGCGTAGAACGATCACCTCCAATGTAATCAACTGGATTAGCAATATTATCCCCCTGATCTGGAAAACCAAGTGCCAGGGTTTGGTCACTAGGTGGGCTCAGATGCACGCGCTAAGGGTTCTTCTTTCTCTGCATGACGAACTCTCATCAGAAGCTGAAGGGGTTTCTCTCACATGCTTTCCAAGATGGGGTCACATAGAACTGCTCAGGCTCCACATCCTCAGCGTGAACCTCAAATCCTTCCCATAACATCTGCCACCATACATCCATCACACCTATAACCTCATGTCATCTAGAAATCTCCCTTTCACATTCTTCACCATACTTGAGTCTTCTCTCCTCCCTTTCTTTCTCCACCGCAAAATCTACCATCTTCCTCCACCCTAGCTTCCTCACCCAGCACTTAGAATGGTTTAGCTGGCCATTGGGAAAGCCTCTAAACTCATGGTAATCATCAAGATCTTTATAGCCAGAGGGACAACATGTAGAAATGATCCTCTAGGCTCCCTCAGAAACTCAAACTCAGCCACCTCTGGACAAGAATATGTGGAAATGGCGTACTCCAGAGTGTAGCTAGCCAATACTCCTTTCCACCAATGATCCACAACATGGGTCCATGTTAGATCTGCATCCTATAGCCTTTGGTACTCTTCTTGGGTCCACAGATGTGATCTATAATGCCAACTTGATCTAGATGCATAGGCTAAGAGCCATTCATACAGTTCCAAAGGGAAACAAAAAAAAAATTTCATACAGATCGTGGTAGAGATTTTATTCTACCCATCTAGTGTGCATTAAACTCAGGTCCAGTGTTGAATCTTTGAGAAAATTCATCCTCCATGCTTTTGAACCATGATTCAACACTCTCCAATGTTAACCATTCTATCATTACTCATTACATAGATCATGATGTATGTTAAAATCCCACTACAACTTTAAAAAGAGGTCCCAGAAACAGAACCAAGATGTAGTCATTTTTACTCCTATCACAAAAGAAAGGAACCCCATGTGCACCAGCCTATCACCCAGTGAAATTGAGCACTCACCCGAGGCACATGTGGGTACCGAGTCTCTCTTTTATGTGAGTTTAGTGGGATACATCATCTATGATTAGTGTAAGAGATTTCAGAAGGGAAGTTAAGACATGCAAGAACCATAGGGCTTAGAACGGCCTCTAGATCCTTGCAGTCATTTCAGATTGAGTGCTTAACAGAATCCACAACATGTATTGTGATAGAAAGAAACATACAAGCATTCATACTTAGCATGAAAGGAAAGAGAACTCATAAGAGAGAAATATGCATCAGAACCATTGATATTCATGTATATATTATAACAGGTAACCTTATTACATCCATGGAACCATTACAGAGGGTCACAGAGAAGCAGACCACAGTCATGCATTACACTGGACTTAATGTAACTAAGTTACCTAAAAGAAAATTTACAACCCCTAGGCCTAGTGCATTCTCTCCCGAATACAACTATTCACTAACAGAGTCCTCACAGCATTTTTGCAGAGCTCCACTCACTCTCTAGGTGTCTATATGGATATTTGTATGTATATCTCCATGTGTCTCTATCTCTCTGTCTCTACAGGTGATTTTATTTATAGCTTTCTTGGACTTCCAACTCGACCCTCTAGAACCCTCAGATCCGATGCCAAGTGTCTGAATGTGGTCCTCCATGCGAGCATGCTTCTCCAAGCTTGAGCTCTCCACTTCATTCCATGATGTTCTTCTAGAAGTTTCCATCACAAGCATGCTCCTTCTTGGGCCAACCTGTCACCAGGCTGACATCTTATCCATGCATAATTGGGTCATGCTTTTCACGTGTTCTACTCCGGATGTCCAAAATAACTAATTCTCTAATCCTTTCATGTGCATCACCCATGCTACGTGCTTCCTTAATTCCTTCTCTTGAATGCTTTTTCCTTACACACCATTCCATAATTGGGACCTTGTGCACCTACGCGCCTTCATCACTTGGTCAATATTTCAGGGGTCCAACACACCTCTTTTATCCTTGTACTTTTCAATGTATATAACTCACTTTGTGTCCTGTGTTGGGGCATCATTATTTTCATCCACATCCCTCTTGTGGACGTGTGATTTTTCACACAATTCCTCATAGACAAAGGATTGTGCACATTTTTATTTTATTTTTTCATTTAGTTACACATATTTTGATGTTTTCCCATGACCCATTGGTCATCACGGTTTACGTCCATACTACAGTGGTTTTCACCCACTCACTGGTCTGTATAACATTGCCGTCTATCTCCATTGAGACAACAATTTTCCTCTACCGATGTGATATTGGAGTCACCACCATACTTTTTTTTATTTGCGATCCTTTTTTTACCTGGGACATCTTGCCTTTGGTCATGTCTTCATCCATCTTTGGACACATCTTTCATTTCACCCTTTTTTGTCTCGTGGTTTGCTATTGCAAACCACTCATAAAAAAGGGGAAAATGTAGACACCTTTTTTTGTTATAACACCCCTCCGACATCTTATATTCACGTTACTTCTACTCTCGCATATCTTTCTCTTAAATTACATGAAATTCTATCAATTTTCTTAATTAATTATTGAATGGGCTCAATGTAGACCCATTTGATTATTCAAATTTTTTGATATTATTTTCATCTTCTATAAATTATTAATTCATGAATATTGATATACACATCCAACACTCTTTTCCTAAATTCAAAAGGTAGAATCTATCATCCCACCTACCCAGTCCCACATGTTCCCCACTTAAGTCAAAATCAATTTCCCACCTAAAAATCAATTCCCACATAAAAATTCAATCTCTTCAAATTATTAAAATATGAACCCCACCCATGAAATCAATAATTCAAAAATCTCCTCTCCGAAAACAAATCCAAAAAATCAATAGTGTAAAGTGAGCACATGACTTCACTATTACACCTAACTGTGTCCCTACTCCACATCACATCTTTTCCTTTTCTCACATCGTGAACCCCACCATCAAATCCACTCGTCATTATGTCCTCTTAATCAAAATTTCTTTTGAAAATTATGGTTATTCATTAATCCTCTATTTTAATCCAAATTCAAATTATAAATATGAGTCTTCTCCCCCTCAAATAAGGAGGCAAAAATTTAGGTGAATGCTGTGAGATTTTAATCATTTTATAATATCATTATTATTCTATCTGGGTGATAACACATGGGATTTTCATGACGTTCTCCTCATGATTTGGGTTCATGCGATAAGGTTCATTTTGCACACGTTATATCGGTAATGTTATTCGCATACCGGTACCATCCAAGTTTCTTTATATATCAATTTGTATGTCATTTGTTTTGGATGCTATTGTACTATTATTTTTATCACATGGGGGTTGACAGCCACCGAGGAAGTTAATGCTTCCCAGATCTTCTTTTTCAGGAATCCCCCACATTAAATTTCTAATCATTATTTTCCTAGTATATGTGAGTTGCAGGTTTACCAGAATCACATCGAGGACTCTGATATCAACTTTGTGCCCGTAGCATCTATCGTCATCTCCAAGGTACTAAGCCCTTGTATACTCAACATGGTTTTGTGTTTCTTGATTACTCATACACTTACCTAAAAAGGAACCTGGAAATGTAGATCAACAAGTATATACTGATTATGGTGGACTTAGATGAAATGGTCGAAAGGATGATATGTATACATGTTTTTACAAGGAAAAAGGGTTTTCCTTTTTGAAAAAATTAAAGGGGAATCAATGCCCTTGCTCTTTATGATAAGAAATTTTAAAAATCAAACTGATCAATGTGAGTAGCTTGTTTATGGGAAAGTTGATTGATGTGGGAATCTTTCCAGGATGCTCTTAAATTTTGATATATTTGCAGAGGTTGATCAAAACAGGAATCATTTTTCTTGGGTAGCCATCCTTCGAGGGTATCGTCTACATTTTATATTTTTATTTGAACGGATGTCCTTTAAGGGATCGGTCCATGAAATTAAAATGGTAGTTATCCTTCAAGGGATCAGTCTACTTTTCTATTGACAATATGATATTCAAATAATTTTCCTTCAATGGATCAGTCCATTTATTTTTTATTTTAGAAACAAGCATCCATATGTATATTTTTGTTTTATTTTGAGTTGAGAGCAAGACCCTGATAAATCATCCTTTAAGGAGGGGATAGATGTAAAATTAATACATATCCATATGCCCCATTTATCAATACAGAGGTTCTAGAGGATATTCTTTTAAAATGATGTTTTTTGTTTATGATGGAATGATGAGGTTTGACCTAAACTATCGTCGTGATAATAAATCATTTAATAGTAGAATGGCCATAAGTACAAAGCATTTAGAGGTTGTTGTTCAAGTTCCCTGTCAAGAGAAGTGAGACAATACGCTCCTGACCCATATTTGTGAGTAATAACGTAGGGACCAATCCAATTAGGGGGGAACTTCCCATGTTTACTTCATTTAAAAAATAGTCACATTTTGGTTTTCCTTAAGTACTAGGTTGCCGATTTTAAATTCAAGTTATTTGACAAGTTTTTTAAATGCTCTATTAATGTGTTGATAAAATTGGTGATGTTCAAGGGTTTTTAAATGCTTTTCATCCAGCAATTCTAGTTGTGCAAGATGATTTAGGCAATATTCTTCATCAGGGATGAAATCCTTCAAAGATACACGAAGTGATGGGATTTGAATTTCTAGAGGTATGATGGCTTTAGAGCCATAGATGAGTGAAAAATGTGTAGCACCAGTAGGTGTATGGATACTAGTTTGATAATCCCAAAGGGTGAACAAGATTTAAATGTGTCAATTCCTTCCTACATCATTTATGATTTTCATGAGGAGTTTGTTAAGTGTTTTATTGGAAGCCTCCACTTGTCCATTTTCCTGAGGATAATATGGTGATGAGAAACTTAGTTTAATATTGAAATTATCACAGATATTTTTAACCTCCTTATTCTTGATGGATTTCCCATTGTTTGTGATAAGCTTGTGTGGAATGCCAAAACAACATATGATATTCTAATATATGAAGTTGATGATAGGTGCAGACTTCTTTGAGGTCAAGGGAATAGCTTCAACCCATTTAGTAAAATATTTAGTTGTAGTGATGATTGAATGATGTTGTTGATGACTTAGAATTAATCTCACCAATAAGATCTAACCTCCATTCAAAGAAAGGCCATAAGTCCTAAGTTGGTTGAAATTCTTGACTAGGGATATGGATTAGATCAAAATGAAGTTGACATTTAAAGCACTTTTTCATGTATGTGCAATAGTATTTGGTAATAGTGGGCCAATAATAACCTAGCCATATGATACGCTTAGCGATGGCATTGCCACTAAAATGACCTCCACAAATGCCATCACAGAATTCTTTGATTGTGTTAGTTAATTCATATCACTTGACATAATGTACTAATACAGATTCAAAACTATGTTTGTTAAGGATTCCCCCTATGACCACACAACGAGTGACACATTGAAGGAAGGATCGTTTAGTGCCTTGTGATAAGTCTGGTGGAAATTTAGACTCAGTAAGATAATCAAAAAATTGGGTGTACCATAAATATAATGTATTTTCATCAATAATTTTTATGGAAGGTAGCTCATTTTTATGTGAAGGATGGTCTAACCATTGAATGACTACAGAAATTTTAGTTTTATCCTTTGATTTATCTATTTCAAAGGGCACAAGAGATCCTATGGAAGCCATGGTGTCTATGAACCTATTGGAAGATCGTGGAATAGCTTGAATGGTGTAATGATCAAATACGCCCAGGAGGAATTCAACAACAGCCTTATACTTTTGAAGGACCTCATTTTTACATTGATACTCTCCTTTGAATTGAATGATGATGATTTGATATTCTCCATAGATTTCTAAATCATGGACACCTAAGAGAATAGCAGTAGTTAAACCCATGATTAAGGCCTTATATTCTGCCATATTTTTGGTACACTTAAAATTGATTTAGGTTGGGAATGTTCCAGGGTGGTATTATAACCACATCGGCTCCTCCTCCTTCTTGACATTTAGTGCCACCGAATAAAAATATAAGTACAATGTCATTTGTATCTATGGAATCCTTAGTCTTGGTGGGTGATGATGATTCTAATTCAAAAATAGATACGGGGTTTTCTTGCTCAAATGAAATGGTTTCAGTAGTCTCTGGGGTGAATTTTTATAACCTAGGACATTTTTCTCGTATGGTTTGAGGGTACGTAAGATTGGTTGGTCATGTGTTCCTTTCTCGTAACACCCAAGGCAAAATCCTTTCCATCCACAAAGGTGGAGGTACATACAGGATAATTTAGGATTATTAAGGGATTTAAAATCCAATTTAAATGGTGTGGCATGATGTGAATGATTTAGATGAGATGATGGATTATTGAATCCACTATAAATGAGATTTTAAGGTATGTCGATCCATAGGAGATGACATCTCTTACATCAGGGTCGTAAATGGGTTTTTTTTTTTGGTGACCATATGTTTTTGGTGATGGGATGGAATTAAGCATGAGAAGGTGATATTCTTCAAGAGAGATGTTGTAACCACCCAAAAAAAATTCACACACGAACAACACAGTAAAAGACAGATTAATTCATTTTTTGACTTGCTTCCACACATAACACGACACAACATATCGTCACAAAGTTACAACCAACTCTGGGAACCACTTGTTACGGGGATGACCACAAGGTCAACACGGAAACGTTCACACCCAAAAGGATAATACACTTTTTCTTTTTGACATGACAACATATAATTCCTACCACAGAACACACTTACAGTTAGGGCCAACCACAATGAGATATTCTTGAGGGTTATTTAATTTAAAAAGACATCTTTCAATTCTTAGCTTACGTTTTCAAGGAGGCTCAAGATATGATTCATACAATTCAACTAGCCAAGCTAAGTTTATTCCTTTGACACTGAGTAATTATCTTTAAATCTTCTCTATTATGACATTTATTTGCTTAATTCTTTTATTTAGAGAAAGGGATCATCAAAACCAAATCATGGATACCAAATCTTCCTTCCAACTCTAAATTTTAACCAAAGGATCTCAGAAAATCTCATCAAAAAGAATCATCCTTATTCACTTCATCTACAATCTCTTCTTCAAAAATCCCCATTGGGTCCTATACTGAAATATTTCAACACTTACTGCAAACCTCTGCAATCACCCTTCCTCCTACCAAGTATTTTGATACGCACGCTCTAAGACCTTCTTGGTTCAATCCTAATGTTGTGTGTGTTTATCATCATACTCCTAGGCCATGAAACTGAACATTGTAAGGATCTCCAAACTCTCATCCATAATTTAATGGCAGAGTAGGAATTTCTCACCCAAAAATATTACCTTCTTCCTTCCATCTCATCCACATCCAAATCCAATCCTCTTATTAAACCCTCACCTCTTAAGGAATCTAAGTTGGGTTCTTCACTCCAAATCATTTATCGCAATCCCTCCCCTGAAGCTCTATTTCTCCTAAGGGGAGGCTCCCTTTCTTCATCGACTCTATCAACATTATTAATCCTCCTTGCATCTTCATGATCCTTAATCGATCTATCCAATCAAATCCTAAAGGCATCATTATTACTCCTTTTATCATATCCTACCCCATATCCCTTGACATCCACTAGATTCCTTTGAATTTGCACCCAAGTTTCCTAAAGTGATGCAAAATCTCTCACTCGGGGATAATCCACTCCTCTCTCTTAGTCCTCTCATGTCTCCTCCTTCATCCAACCATCCCATGAACATCAATGACACTATCTATTTTTACCCTGACATCATCTTAAATCCCCATAATCATTTTAGGACTAGTTTGCTACCAATCTAGTGCTCTTCCTCTTGATCCCCAACATTTTGTCTCATCTTATCTCATCTAATCTCATCTATATCTACTTATTTTGAAACTAATTTTTTATCTCATCTTATCCAATCCACATTTATATTACTGCATCTTGTTCAAATTCCACCTTTGTGGCTATATTTTTGCCTCTCTGTGGGAACCATACCTTACCCTAGGCCCACCTTACATGGTCATCTTTCATCTGATCATGGAAGCATGTTTCCTCCCTATTTGGAAGATAACACGTAATATTATTACCACCTCTTTTCTAATATTCTACAAACTATCATCTTTTCCCATCTACTCTCATCTCAAAAAACAGTGCAAATTTAACATCAGTGACCTTGTCCTTAAAGAAAATCAAAGTGGCGCTACTCTAGAGAGGATTCAATGTAGGAAAGTTTTATCCCAACTGGATTGGATCATATATTTTTATGAATCTTGAACCTATCGTCTCTTTATGGTAAAACTAGAAACAAAACCTCTTAACACATTGCACTTATGGCCTTTCTATTGTTAGCATATATATCACCAATTTGAACTTAGTCATCCCACTGGTCATCTATTCTATCATTAACCATCTTCCATCTTTTGCACATCGCAATGATATAGAGTTATGTGGTCTACCGTCACTTTCCTATATATGCAGCCTTGAATATGGGCACCACGGACTCTTCTCATAGCATATTCCTTGTGCATAAGTTCTCCCTTCTTAATGAGAACATCTGTAATTAATTACATTCATTACCCTCTTATTCACCTATTGGAACCATGCTAAGGGTCCATGGGTATCACATTGTACATTCATTATCCCCTCCTAAGTGGTCTACTTTACTATCCCCTAGCACTTCCCATAAAGAATTCAAAATAAAATAGACTAATTCCTTGAAGGATAATTGTTCATAAAAGCATACAAAGTTAAAAAGTATAGATTGTTCCTTCGAAGAACAGCTCTCATGCATATATTATCCTTGTCATCTATAAAAAGAAAAATAAAATCCAAAGTCAAAATCATAAAAGCAAAAGGTATACCACTCCCTCAAAGGATGACTACCTCCTTTATATCATGGGAGTGAAGGCTTCTCACATTGATTAACCTTCTATCTCATAAAGACAAATCCTAAAAAAAATTAAAAAAATAATCCTAAGAAATTTTCCCACATCAATCATCTTTTTCATTCAGAGTAAACTTCCCACATTGATCAGTTTGTGTCCCATTACCCAGAGTTGGGGTATAGGCCTAGGAAAACCCACCCCTGGAGAACCTATATTCCCATGTATGAGTTACATCTAAAATCCTTATTTCATGTTGACATTAGGTTCTATAAGTTCAGCCTTCCATACTTCTCCTTGTGATCTCTTAGGATCACTAACTAACGATTGGTTATGTGTTAATGCACTTATTATTGGCTGCAAGTGCAATGCCTTAGGTCGGCTCATTTTTTTGTTTACCTCCAATCCGGTTCGAAGCATTGTTTCCTCATGCACTCCTTACTACGATTATGTTGTCACTTCATCTTGTTTTGGTAACATTTTATCAAGGTCATGCATCCTTTCATATCATCCCTACATATAAACCATGTCATTCTATATCTATATGCTTACTTCTAACTATAACATATATCATGATCATACATTTTGAGTACCTACGTTACTGACATCCATTCAATAACAATCCAGACTATAACATAATAACCTTTTTATCCATGCATGCATAAGTCACATCATTTGTATCCATTATCCATGATTAACTAACTTTCCAAACATAAATCCATAAATCACTTTGTCATCCATATCTACATTATCACATAACACATCATATTCATGCATAAATTTCCAAAATCAAGATCATAATCCATCTATCTACGTAAAACATGCTACATCCAAATCAACATCATCAAAATCATCATATCATACACACTACCAATATCATGAGTCAACCATCCCAAAATCTAACATCATATCATCATATATCATAAGTCCAAATATTAAATGCATATACACCATCATGAATCACAGGACTCTAAGCTCTTAAGGTGTCCTGTCTCAATGCTGTGTACATCATCAAGATCTGTAAACTATACATTAGATAATATCAATCCCTGTCCTCCTGGGTCAGGTGCATGGATCAATACCTGTAGGCATCGTCACCTCCCTCGTGACTCTCCTCTCGCATGGATGAGCCATACATCCCAATACTCCCTGATACATGCTCCGCCACCCCCTACATGCCCATTATATAGCTAGATAATATTCATATCTCAATGTCTGTAGAATATTATGTATGAAAATATTCTCATAATATCATGCCTCCATACGATAGTGTACATGTATAAGCTAAGAGACATACTATTTGGAGGAGCCATCTGTTCATCTCCCTGTGATGTTGTTGTAGCCCCATTACCTGACATCTGATACAAGGGTCATATGCATGATCTTCAAATCTAGATATATATATATGTATGTATGTATGTATGTATGTATACTCCATCATGTGCCTGTTGTTGCCTCTTGTGCTATCCCTCTACTATCATCTGATATCAAATATCCAGGTGCCTCCTGACAAGTATGCCTCTATGTACTCCTATCGAGCGGTATCCCTCTCAAGAATATATAGATTTTTCTCATGAGTTCAAAATACATCATCTGTCTTCAAGGCCTCTAAGGGTCCTTTCTCAAATCAGATACACCATTTGGTGCTTCCTCATAAAATCTCCATCCATCTCACTCTCTTTATAGCTCCTAGCTCTCCTAGTCGAAGGTTCAAACCGTAGCAAATGAGCCTATGTTGCTAATCCATAAGATTATCATAGCCCACCAAAAATTGTCACCACTGAACCCTCTTGGTACTACCACGACAATGTACCCTAGTCACCACTCACCATCTCTAGTCACCGTATAGACTAGATACCTATATTTTTCAGAAATCTCCCATTGATCTCTCTTCAATCAATTCTTCTTTGTCAAAATTATTTTTTCTTCCACTTTTCCTTACAATATTCTTCATCTTGCATACTTATTGTGCCCCATTCAAGACTTACTTACATATCACATCTTTATTTTCATCCTATCAGCCTTTATGGCCATTCTTGTGCCCCTCTTAGGGGCACCATTACTTTACATCACTTTTTTCGTCCCACCCTGGAAGAAAATTTTCTACTCCCACCCCTATACCCTTTTGTCATGACCTTTATCTCAACCATTGTTCACTTTTTTTTGCACATACTTGATGTCTCCCTTTGACCCATTGGTCGCATAACTTATGCATCCATTTGATCGGATTTCCCTTAGTTTTCCTGCATTTTTCTTTGGTTTTTACTGACTCACAAGCTTATAGGACATTGTCGTCATCTCCATGAAGACCTTACTTTATTCCCTACTAAAGTGACTCTGAAATCACCACCATATTTTTATTTTACTTTTATTTTTGTTCAATCATTTTCTGGGATATCTTATCCTCCTCATCTTATTTTATCATCCTTTCCACCATTCTTCATCTATCTCTTTAAAAATCATTGGTCAAATTCCTCTTGTGTCATTGAGCCCTACTTTGAGGGGGAGCACCTAATCAATTATATTTTCCATCCTTCTTGTTTGTGTCTCGTGGTTTGCCCAATGAAAACCACTCAACAAAAAGGGGAAAATGTAAACACCAATTTTTAATATCACTATTCTCCACCCCACATTTGCTCTCTTTTCCTCATCTTCACCCATTAAAATTTCACTCTTCCCTCCTAAATTCAATTTACCCCACTATTCACCATTTTCCCACCATTTATCTTATATTATCCATCTGATGTTACCCATCCCATTTGTACCATTTTATTATTAATTATCTCTAATCCTCATCTCATTATTTTATTCTCCCTAAATCATTTGTAATCACCCTTAATTAATCCCTAATGCCTCATTTAATTTAGTTTCCCTCCCTAGATTCCTCCTAATTTTACTCCTTTTTATGTTCTCAACTAACCTCATTTAATGATTTTACCCATCCATGGCCTTTATTTAGTCATTTCAACCATCCACCTACCCATTTATCTTTCTTATTCAACTCTAGCTCATCCCTATCCATCTAAACCCTAATCCCACTTCCTATGGGTTCTTTGTCTTGAGAAAATCATCTACTCACCGTCAAAAAGGGTGGGTCCCCACAGTTGACGGTGACCCATCTGGGTCTTGTGCCGTCAACCCTATAAAGCCACCCTTACCCCCTCTTTTCTTAGGGATACAACTTTGAAATATTTATCTCTTTTGTGATCTTGCCTTCATTCTTGAGTGTCTTTGTTGTTGCCCTTCCATCTTGGAATCCTCTTGGAGATCTTGTGCTTCCATTTTGGAGTGGTAGGGAGATATCTTTCATCTTTGCATACATTTATTCATTGTTTTCATATTATCATCTATATTACACACTAACATCTTGTTCAAGTTCAGTTGTCATCAACGACTCAGCCTCATCATTCTCTGTTATTTGTCTTTGTCTATAGGTCTTCATTTCATCCCATTCATCTTCGTCTAAGTCTAACTTATCCCAGGTCCTGTCGACCCATTATCCATTGCATCTTCTCTTTGTATCTTCATCCACCCAACTCTAGATCCAGTAATTTTGTCCTTTTGTCATCCCAGATCCATTTTTCCATCCCCCAGCGTCGCTGACCCAACCTAGTCATCGTCAACCTAGTCCATCTTTTTAGGAATTACCCTTAGATCTCTAATTTTCTTGCATCCTTTCTATTTCTCCTTGTTTCAGATATTCTACAAGTTTCTTGTTCATCACCTTAGTGTTGCATCAACATCAAATATACCATCTGAACCTGTAGATCTACATTTTACATCTCTATCTTATTCTGCCAACTTTAGTCACCGTCTAATTTCCCTCTGCAGTCTCGGGTTGTCGTTGACCCCTGCCAGGTTTGATTTATTTTTTTTATTTAGATCAGATCTTCTTTTATCATCGTAGATCCAACTTTCAATTTTTGTTTTACTTTAGATTCTGCATAGATGCTAAATACAATTTATCAAATATCCATTTTTATCTATTTTATCGAATATGAGGATTAACATCTATCCTTGGAAGTTTCTTACTTCTCGGGACTGGATTTGTCAGGAAACCCTCCCATCCTCTCTACTAATCCAATATCTTTCTCCTAAGTTATCTTGATTTGAAGATCTCTTAGCTTTCTATAGAGAAGGATCCATTATTTGTACCTATTCACATCATTATTCCATTTCAAGGTCCATAAACCCTTCATATTTCGATTTGCTTTGTTTGCTTTAGTACTAGTTCACTAATCTAAGCAGGAAAGAGGAAATTTTATCCAACATTAAAAAAATGGTAGTTTTAAGCTAGAATTAAAGTTTTAAATTTTTTTATTATTATTATTATCTAGCATTGTTATTAATGCCAACCAAACATTTGAGAAGGTAAAACAAAAAATTAGGGTCACACTCAAACATATCGTTCAAGTTGTTTACAAAGGGGGAAATTTAAATTTACGGTGATACATCTCATTAAAAATCACAGAAACATATTCATCCAAGGTTTTATTTTCAATAATTGTGAGAATGGAAAAACTAGAAATCTTGAATTCATGCAAGATGAAGGAATATAACCATACCTGATTGGGGAATTGAATCGGGTAATATGGCTTCAAGAAATTAGAACACATACAAGCCACATGGATGTGAATAAGGTTGTCGATCTCCACCAAGGGCCAACTCATCTTGTCAAATGAAGAAAATAAAGCTATCAAATCTGAGTTGGAAGGGATAAAGCTCTTATTTCATTACTAAGACCATTTTCTTGTCACCAAGGCACAACTAAAAGGGTGAGACACAACATTCAATCCAACTAACCAATGATGAAGCATATGTTACAAGGCACATAACTCACAAAACTCCCACCACATTTGGCCACCGAACTAAGCACTAAATCAAATACCACTAAGCAAATCGAAGGTTATGGATTTTTTCATTACACCTACAAATTATATTTTGTTTGAGAGTGTAAAACCATTTTTTAAAAACAACTCTTGTATGCACATATTTTGTAACCATTGTTGTTTCATGAGGCCACACTTCTTTTGGGCATTCTATTAAAAAATCCATGTTCTTTTCTATCTTTATATAGCCAAGGGCCTCCTAAGTGTTTAAAACAACCTATTTTGTGCATATTCTATACTCCATTGCAGTCCATGCAGACTGATTTCTTCCAACATTTTCCAAAGAGAATACATGCCTTGAGTATGCTTCCATATTTGCATTCCTACATGAATGGACACTAAATACAACCACAACAGATGGAAAAAGTAAGTTATTCTTGGTGCTTTGATGTATGTGTGTACCTCGTAAACGCATTTTAATAAGGTAGTAAACATGCTTTGTCCAACCTCCCACATATTTCAAATAACGTAAGAAAACATATAATGCCAATGCCATCCACTATCCAACTCAATCTCACTGCTCCAAGAACACAGTCATATGGGGGAAAATGATTAGGAACAGTTGGGGAGTCATGTTTTGCACTTGTCAATTGTATTGCAAGAAATTTTTTAAAGCCTTTTCAACAAAACCAATCTATGCATATATTCAGAAACCATTTATGTTCAAAAAGGATGCCACTCCTTCAAGCATTTTGTAAAATAGTTCATGGACTATTATCTATGTCCGCGCTAGGGAAAAATTCAACCCTCCCCCAGCTACAGATTACCATTAACAAAAAAATTAAAACAAAGATTCCATGGATAGGAGAAGCTCTATGAGATCTCATTTCTGTCAGGAAGTTTTTCAAACAATCCCTGTGCCTTGCTGGGCTTACCTATTACGCATTAAAAAAAAATCCTATACACTTGCAAAAAACACCTATATTCATGTTGAAAACCAAGAGATTACATTGTTTCACCATTTTCTTTAAGGATTTAGAAAAAACAGATAAGGGTATGGGCCAAGGAGGAATACCTGTTGTGATGATCGGTTGGAGGTTGTTGCGCATTCTGACTTCTTGATCCAATGCTGACTGTGAGAGATTCCTTTTGGCTAGGAGGAACTACCTAAAATATAAAACAAGACCACAAAAGAGAGTTAAATAGTATATGATAGTGGACTGCTTAGCATATGCTAGATCCAAGAAGTGTGATACTTCCTAGAAGGTCATCAATCCACTGCTTATAAATCAATATAAAATATCTTAAACATGTAAATAAATTAATCTAGTGCTAGCGTTCTAATTTGGGTGCCTCATGTTACTATCAGTATCGATTTGATTAAATACTAAAGTATTATACAGGTAAAGGTTTTGGGTTGGGATACGGGTAGGCACAGGTGGTCTGCAGGTCACAGACAAAGTCTTGGTAAGGTTGGGTGAGATTTTGGGTTATTTTGGGTGAGGTAATTAGGTTGCTGGTCTAGAATAGTATTATCAGACACAGATACTGACACTAGTTAGTGTGACCGATGTCGATTTAGGTATGACCGATACCGATTACTATGGAAATTGGAAAGGAGCTAGGTAGAGGGCATTTGGGATCTCTCTTTGTCTCAGAATAAAAAGTTGGAAAGGTCTCTGTGGGGGAGGGTGAGGTGATAGGTCCAAAATAGGTGTGGTAAGGTTTTGAGTGAGGTTTGGGGTAGGCTAAGGGTTGAGTTGTTAGGTTGGGTTGACAGTCACAATGACCGATATAAATTAAGTATACTGATGTCATTATAAGATGGACTGACCATGGTTAGGGTTAACCAGTGTCAGTGACTATGGGGAACTAGAAGATTTTGTAGAATGGGTTTTGGGTCCTCTCTGTGACTGCACAAAGATTTTGTAGGGTGTTTGTAAGGTCTACGTGAGGGAGGCAGTTTTGGGATAGGTTCTTGTGAATTTTAAGTGGGGTGTGATGGGATGGTTAATAGAGAGAAAGCTGAGGGATAGATCTAAGTAAGGAATAGTGAATTGGATGAAGGAAAATAAAGAATACCAACTGTAAGTGACAGAGAAGAAACTAGGTAACTTAGAGTTTAGATGGATTATAAATGCCTGTAGTGGTGGAGAGGTGGTTGAATATGCTGGTGATGGTTGATTTTTGGAATGGTTCTCAGTGTTATGGCAGTGCTTCCTAGAATGCTACCATGTGATGCAAAGGTCTTCTGATTAGTCTTGGTGCTGGCTATGGTGGTTTGGATGTGCGAAAGGGCTTTGGTTTCTTTATTGCATGTAGATCTCCTATCGTTTCAAAACTTGATAATGTGGAAAACCTCTCAAAAAAGATTATCAAAAATGAATATAAGGTAACCAAGGATGGTTTAGGGTGACCTGCGTCGATTTAGGGTTGACAGGTGTCGGTTAAGGTGGGAAATCCTAGGTTTACTAAAAATGCCAAGATCTTGGCAATCTTTTTGGGCCAGCTCAATCTATCTCGTGGATCAAGATGGAATGTTACATTTTAATGAGTGAGAATTTGGTTAGAGGGAGAATAGGCATATGGTTTCAGGGTTTCACTAAGTCTTAGTTCATTAAATTAGGTATGAATAAGTCTTAGTTAGTTATGGTGAGTGAATTATGAGTCCTAGTAAAAGGGAAACATGCTAAAAATAGGTTTGTGGTGAGGTGTCTAGGTGGGATGGAAATTAGTTTTAATTAAGGTAATTAAATAATGAATATTGGGAGCATGGGTATTACTTTAATTATAAATAATTAAACTAATATTAATGTTGGGTAAAAGGGTCAAGGTTAGGTGAATATGTTTGAGTTGGCTATTTGACAAGGGACCAAGGGGAGTGTGACCCAATTTTGGTGTCTACATTTTGCCCCTTTTGTTGTGTAACTTGTATTGGTAAGTGATGCTAACAAAAATAGGAAGTGATTGCCCCATGTGTGGGTGAAGGTGACCCCCCTCAGACCAGGCATTGATGAGGTGTAATACAGAATCAGTGAGTGGTTTGATAAATGTGTAGGTGGTGAAGATAGGTGGGGAAGGGTTTGAGTATTGAGGGAAAGGGTGACGGTTAACTTGGGTAAGAGGTAGTAGGTTGGGGTCAAAATCAGGTCATGGGTAATGACAATCAAATGCATGCACACATATAGATTGCAACATGGTGCTAGGTTGAAGAGCTTGCAAACTCTACATCTTCCAAGGTCAATAGGTTTATCCAAATAAGGGTGAAGGGATTCAGGTATCCAAGGTATAGGATATGGTCCAGAAACACAACGTAGGTTAGGTGCAGGAACGTTTAGGTATGTTCTGGTACACCAAAGGTTTTGTCATGATAAATGGCACAAAAATAGGCAAGGTATGGTTGGTAGGCTAAAACAACATAGGTAACAGCATCGCAAGGTGTAATGAGTACATAAGGTCAATGGTCACACCAAGTAGGTGAATTTCAAGTAAATAGGTCACGGTACGGGTAATTCCAAGGTAATCAGATGGACGCACACACATAGATTGTGGTAAGGTAGCTAGGTGGGAGAGCTCGCATACTCCACATTATCAACAAATTGGTACACTTAGCCAAACAAGGGTTGGTGAGGTCCAGTATCTATGGTAGAGGATATAATCTAGACACAAAATTGGGTAAGATGTAGGAATGTGTAGGTGTAGTTCCAGTACATCCAAAAGTTCAAGGTGTTGTTTGGGTAGAGCACTTGATAGGTAGGCAAGGAAAGGTCGTTTGGTTCACCAAGATGGGTAACAAAGGCATAAAGTGACATAAGGTGTAGTGTGTATACATAAGGTCGTGAGGGTGAGAAGGTGGTCAAGGGGTGCTAGGTAGGTGATGGGTAGGGTTGGGGGGTCACAAAGGTAGATATGAGGATGAAATCGACTGTGAGGGGAAAAAGTCAAAATGATGCCCCAAGGGTCAAGAGTGAAATAATATAAGGTTAAAAGGACTTGGGTGAAGGTTGGTGTGGGGTGAGTGGAGGGTGATAAGTAATAAGGTCATGAGGGTGAGGTGTAAGGTCAAGGTCAATAGTTGGGTGAGGTGGAAAAAGGTTACGGGAAAGTAGATGTGGTACTTTTGAATTAATGTGGTAGAAATTAAAAGGGGTCAAAAAAAAATGGATAACTGACACCAGTTATGGAAAACGATGTCGGTCCAGAGAAACCGGGGTCGACCACAGTCATGTGAGGACTAGGGCACATGACCAATGTCGGTCAAGCTTAAACTGATGTCAGTTAGGTCGGGGTAAGAGGGACCAAAATAGAGATGTAAAAAAAGGTAAATGGGGTTGGGGTAATCTGTAGGGTAAATATTATTCATTTGTGCATTTGACATTTGTGGGTAGAAAATGACTTGTGAGGAGGGTTACATTATTTATGAAGTTAGTTTTGACATGGATAAGGGTGGATGAAGTGAGTGGATTGATATGGCTGAGGTGGTGGTAGTTGGTTGGTTGGTGGAGTGTAGGTAGATGGGTCCATGAGGGCATTTGGAAATGATTCAGATTGGTTAGAGGCTTGCATAGAGGAATTCTTCATTGGAGGCAACATGGTGTCTAGCACATATAAAGGGTGGAGGTGGGTGGCATGCCCACGGCTATCCAGCTAGTGGGGAGACCAGACATCTGGATTTTTTGAAGCAGCAAGGAGGTGCCTGCACATGTAGAGGTAGGATTTGATCCATTTGTAGGTTTTGAATTAAAAATTGTTTAGGTAAAAATGAAAAGAATGGTGGGGTTCAAAAATTTGAAAATGTGGATAAAATAAATGGATTTGGGTATGGGGAGAGGCAAATGCATAGGATGTGCATTTAGGTAATAAAAATAATTTTGGGTGGGTTGGTTGGGTGTTTGGGGTAGGTTTTAGGGCCTATTTTCAAATTTTAGAAAAGTTGGAGGCGTGGGGTTTCATATTATGTTTGAAACTGTGGAGCCAAAACAGAAGACCACATATGGAATGTTGGTCTAAAGGTGTGTACCGGGTCGACTTCCATGTCAGACTAAGCTAACATTAAATGTCATGGTCTAAGGTGACCGATGTCATTTTACTTTAGTTTTGATGGTCTAGTGTGACATTTTGATAGTGGTCAGTCAATGACCGGACGCATCGGTCAGCATAAATGGGAGTGAGGCTAGATTGGGAGGGTAAAGAGTGGGTGGAAATAGGAATGGGTAGAAATGGGGTATGCAGAGGGACCAAAATGAGAGATACAGGAGGAAATGGGGTTAGGTAAGTGATGTCCTAGGTAAGGTAATATGGGGTTGGGGTAAATGGGCAGTAGGGTAGATGATGCCTGGTTGAGGATGAAGTAGGTATGGAATAGATAGGTGTGTGGCATTTTTGACATGGTTGATTTGTATGTAAACATTAAGGTGTAGGCACGACATCAAATGTTAGTTTTATATATATTGTTATAACAAATATATATTTGGGTGTGTTGTAGTTTCCTATTTTATGATGTTTTCCTATTGATATGGATAGATTCCCACAATGCTATTGGGGGAGATACAACCTCGTGTCACCAGTCAGAGGAGTGGGGGCAAATTCACGCGGTTGGCCTAGTTGGCATCAGATGGTATAGGTGGATCTGATGGGATCATAGCCTCATGGTCACACTCATTGATAGATGGGATGCCATGACCAACACTTTCTGCTTACCTACTGGTGAGATGATGATCACGCTGGAGGATGTCTACCAGATATTGCTATTTTGATTGTTGGTGAGCTGGTGTATACAATATCGGATGATGTGGCCTTCAAGGAGATGATCATAGTGTTTAGAGGAGATGGTGATGGAGTTGACTGAGCATCAGCGCAAGCCTTGTATATGGGTGATGTATGCAGCACACCTAGAGGAGACACGCATTTGGCAGTATTGATGATGGTGGTCAGTAGGGTGCTTATGCTCTACCTGATTCAGAGGGTGGCTAGTTTCCCTAAGGTTTGATGGGGGTTTTGTGGGAGATGGTGGAGGATCGGGTCCGGTTTGCTTGGGCACCTACCTATTTGGTGTAGTTATATAGAGATCTCTGGGGTTACCAGAGGATGCGCCACTACAACCTATGTTGTACATTCATTGTTACATTCTTGGGCTGTATGAGCACATTGTGATAGTGTGGCCACAAGGATTTCCAGTAGCAGATTGGCATAGAGGTGGATAGAGAGTAGGTTACAGGAGGTGGGTGGTAGTTGGGGATCTATCAACAAGGTGAGGAGGTGACCTATGATTTCATGTATTATAGGCAGAGGTTAGATGGGCTTTATGTGATTGGATATCATATGGTGGTCATATGTGGGCTACCCAAATTTAGAGGTATGAGGTGATAGCTATAGGGGTTTCCACTAGTATGCAGTGGATACAAGGTAGATGTGTCGGTGAGCATGAGATGATTCAGGTGGATAGAGTTCTGGTGATAGTTTAGACTAGTTCAGGATGTGACCCCCGCCTGTTGTACGATATCACCGAGAGGATGTGGAGAGGCCTTTACCACTACCGCACCCTACAGATCCAACGGTCAGGTGGAGATGTCAGTGGATAGACAGATTGATGATGCAGGGGTGACCGATGGGTATAGACGATGGTGGGATGCAAAGTTACAGGCGGATACCTCCACAGCTGGGGAACTATGATTTGGCTACAGTGATAGTGTAGAGAGATGCACTATAGGGACATGTGACAACATTGGGAGTGCAGTTGGCCACTGCACAGGCATAGGTAGTTACCTTGATGGGATAGGTGACTATTTTATAGGGACAACTTGCACATGTAAAGGCACAGGGGCCAAGACAGGATGGGGCACAAATTTCCACTCTACAGGCACATGTCACGGGTTTGCAGAGCTAGCTACTAGCATCACAGGCACATGTAGCCACCTTACAAGGCCAGGTGACTACATTACAGGGGTAGTTGGCTACTTCCTAGGGATAGGTGGTGGTACATGTACCCGCATAGGGTTAGGGATAGGAGTTACAGGAATAGGGACTGAGGCCAGGAGCAGGAGGTCTTAGTACATAGGTGGCAGTGAGGCCCATGGCACCTCCATAGACAATATCGATGGCATGGTTTAGGGATGCCCTGGGTGAGGCGTGTACTATCAGGATCACCTGATGGCTGCAGGGATAGATGTCCCATCTTATGCAGAGCATAGAGAACACAGGCCTCAAGTGAGAGGACCAGGTCCCGCACTCATAGTGTAGAGAGTACAGGGGGATTGCGAAAGCCTATAGACATGGTCATGGTGAGGCCACTAGTTTATGGAGACCAGCTAGGTGAGGGGCCATCAGAGGTCATGCTGAGGCCTATGGAGGGTGGTGAGATGTTATTTGGATGTTGTACAGAGAGCAGAGGAGGAAGAGGAGATGGGTGAGATAGGCATGGAGGGTATCTGATGGGGAGGTGATTGATATCTATGTGTACTTCCCTTTTTATTTATTTTTGGATATATACTGGCATGCATGTCGAAGATGAGTGAGGATTTATATGAGCGTTTTGAGATTTTTCAGCATATACCATCCTGCATGCCAAGATGGTGAGGCTGAGAGTTTTGAGAGATTTATATTATTTGTATCAGTGTATATTAGATGTATTTTTGAGAGATTGATATGATGTATTTTGTATTAGTGGATATATTGGATGGATACATGTTGGTGTAGGCATGATTTTATGATGATGATTGAATAGATTGTGGATGATGTACTTGTGTTGGAGTCAGGTCATAAGCATGATTGTTAAGCATTGGAGTAGGTTGCAGGCATGATGGAGTCAAGGCATGATAGAGTCGGGTCATAGGAATGGTGGAGTCAGGTTATAGGCATGATGGAGTTAGGTCATAGGCATGATGGAGTCAGGTCATGCATGTTTGAGTTAGGTATAGGCATGATGGAGTTAGGTTATAGGCATGATGGAGTAGGTCGAGGCATGTTTGAGGTATAGGCATGATGGAGTTTTGTTTTTAATTTTGATTTAATGTCCAAGTTATTGGTAACATGGGAAATAAATGATGAGTTATATGTATGTTATGGATTTGATTTCCAAATATTTGTTTTATATTATGGAAATGTGAAATGATTGATTGGTTGTTTTTATGATGTGAATCATGGTAGATATGTATGTTTGTATTAATTTCCAAGTGTTTGTAGAAAATGAAAACTAAGATAGAATATGAATAGGAAGATGGGGGAAAATAGGTTAGGGTAAAGAGTGGTCGAGCTAACCTCCCAGGGCCCCATGCCTAAGGAGTGCTACCTATATAGCCCCGATGAAAAGGGGCCTCAGGCCAATGTAGTTCTCCCATAAGCTAGGGAAGAATATGATGAGGTAGAGGAATGGGTTGGTATGTATGATTTAGGTATGATGATGAGTGTAGGTCATAGGCATGGTTGAGTTGAGGTTATAGGCACGGTTGAGTCTTAGGTGGTAGTGAAAATATTTTAAAATGTAGGTGTCGATGGTCTAGTCCTATATAGGATAAGCAATAAGTAATGAGGAAGGTGAATGGTAAGAGGTGGTAAAAGAACTACTTAATTGATAAGAACTCTAATGATTCTACCATACCCAAGATGGGCTTATGAATGTAAGACCCTAAAGGCATTGCATAATGGACTATTCTAAGGGTGAAGAAAGTCACATGATCACGAAATGTCATAGTTGTGGAAAGTCCCTCGAGCAGAGAGAAAATTAGGGTGAAAAGGCAATGAGGTGAAAGTGGGTGGTTTAGCGTAACTTAGTGTATGGCATAGTATGTTTACCTAGCAAGAAACCCATGATCAAAAATAGGCAATTCCATGACAAAAAATTTATCATTTTCTTCATTTGTTTGTTTTTAATAGACTCGTCGATGTGGGAATTCTATATGGGATGAGTATATTATCTCCTTGAGGTCTTCATGAAGTTGATCGATGCAGGAAGCTTCTGAATATTTTTATTGTATTTTTTCAATGACTTTATATAGCTTTCCTTCAAGGGAGCAGTCTATTTATAGTGGTGAGGTAGAGAGAAGAGATGTCCCTTTTTGAGGGAGTCATCTTTTGCTAGAAGTTTGACTCAAGGATGTTGAATCCCATTTTGTTTTTGGACGTTTAAGTCATGGAAAAGACTATAGAGGAAGATTAGGTTCTTGTTTAGAAGAAAAAACCATAGCACACAGAGGTTAACTATGAAAGAGGTGGTTTCAAGTGATGAACGACCATGGGATTCCATCTTTAAAAAATACAAAAAGTATCCATGAGAATCATGTTATGAGTAGATCCATGGTACTCATATTGAAGATAAGGCTGAAAGGTGATGGGTAATCACATGATTCTTGTTTAGTCATTGATCCTCAAAAATGGGTAATATGGAAGGTGAAAAGTGCTTAAGGGATGAGAGTTCAATTGACAGAAAATTGATATAGGAGTTGATGTCAAGAATAAAATGGTCAAAGATGTAAGGCATTGAAGGGCTTAGGTTCAGGTTTACCTTTGAGTAAAGACAAAAAAATAAGCACCTGATCCATAGGTATGGGTAACAATATACGGTTAAAGACAATTAGGAGCAAAATTTTCCCCATTTACTTTTCTCTTATTTGGTTACGTGTTGATTTTCCTTTAGAATGAGGTCACCGACCTGAAAGACTCATTCATGGAAACATTTGTCATAGGCATGTTTGATATGTTTTTGGTAGATTTGGAAATGGTCAAGAGCATTGAGATGGACATTCATCTAATAACTCCAGTTGCACCAAAATATCCTGGACGAAATTCATTGTAATTGAGAATGTCTTATAGTGAGATGTAGAAGAGATGGAATATGGATACTTTGAGAGGCATAGTCAGCCTTGGATGCTGCAGACTATAGAAAAAGGTTTGGCAATATTCAAAGTGTGAATACTAGTGTGATAAGCCCACAAGGAGAAACGAATATGTGAAGTGTCCAATCCTTTCTAGTATTGTCAACTACGTTCATAAGAAAAATTTTTCAAGGTTTCATTGGTTGATTCTGCTTGGCCATTGGTTTGTGGGTAATAAGGTGACGATAAACTGAGTTGGATGTCAAAAGTGTCACACAGCTTACGTAGGGTTTTGTTTTTGAATTTCTTTCTGTTATCAATGATGAGATGGTGAGGAACACCAAAGTGATAAATGATGTGATGGTCGATGAATTCACATATTTTCTCAGATTTTTTATAAATGATGGTGATGGCTTCTACCCATTTAGTGTAATATTCAGTAGCAGTTATAATCCATTGATGGCATTATGAAGAATGGGGATTGATATCTCTCCGACAAGATACAAGCCCTATTAAGAGAAAGGCCACAAACTCTGGTCTGACCTATAAGGCATGACTAGGTGTGTGATGAAGATTAGCATGTTGTTGGCATTTCACGCAACATTTGACATTGTCGCAACAGTCGCAGTTTAGGGTTGGCCAATAATATCCAAGATGAAGAATGTCGTTTAGCAAGAGATAAACTACTAAAGTGGCCTTCACAAATTCCATCGTGAACCTTCTTGATGGTGTAGGGAATTTCATAACTTGTAAGGCATCATAAGAGAATACCATTGAAACCATGCACTTATAAAGGAGACCACCCATGATGACATAGCAAGATACATTTTTAAGAAAGGTACATTTTCCATTACGAGTGAGATCAAAGAGGTAGAATGGAAAGGGGAAAGATAGTTTGCTAATTTACTTATAACCAAAGGTCACGTGGGTCAGGGGAAATGGTTTTGGTGGAGTGGACCTCACAAGGTAAGTAAGACGGTGATTGTAATCATTTGTATTGTGAAAAATATTTTAGATTCGGTGAGTGCAAAGTGGGTATCTGAGAAGCCATAGAAGGCCATGGTATCCGCAAATTTATTGGTAGAACGTGGGGTGTTTTGAAGTTCATAATTGGTCAAAGGTAGTAAAAAGTATGTTTACATGATGTTTATACTTTTGAAGTATTTCATTACAACACTGGTATATACCAGTGACTTGATTTACAACAAGATGGGAATCACCAAAGATATTGATCGATCTTAACATCTAAAGCATAAACAGCCTATATACCCAACACTAGTGCTTCGTATTCGGAAATATTGTTTGTATAATCAAAATCCAGTTTGAAAGATAAAGGTATAGGTTCACCATCAAGTGGAATGAGGATAACACCAGCCCCACCACCACGCTAAAACTAGGAGCTGTCAAAGAAGAGTGTCATTTGGTAAGTGGTATCATCCAAGGACAGGGTAGCTATGGATTCATCTGGGAAATTAAAGTTAGAGGGTTGATCCCCAGAAATAGGTGTGTTTTCTAGTTGCTCAGCAATGGTTTGGCCTTTGATGGATTTTTGATGAATGAATTCGAGATGTCTACGAGAAGCATGAGCCAACGTGTGACACATTGATATTGATAGGGTTTTGCGTAGATGTAATGTAAAGGGTCGGTATTGGTGAAAAAAAAGGTTTTTTGGTTAAGTAGGTAATGACAAAGCTTGGTGGTGATGAAAAATAAGGCTAAGTAGATTTTTTTGGTATGGGTGTATCTAGTTTCGTAGTCCAAAAGGGTATGGCTTATGTAATAAACCGCTTGCTCTCTATGTTGCTTGTCGTGATGAGCAAGCATGACAACTAAAGATTGGTTAGTGGCGGATATGTATAGGTAAAAGGGTTGGCAATCCTCAGGAGGAATGAACACTGGTGGTTGAAGAAGGTATTTTTTTAAGGTGTCAGAGGCTTTATGGCATTCATCATCCCATTTGAATGAAACATCCCTCTTGAGGAGATGATGAAATGGTTGACAGTGGCCAGAAAGCTGCGAGATAAAATGACAAATAGATTTCAACTTACCTTGCAAGCTTCGAAGTTAACGGAGATTAGTAGGTGGAGGCATCTTGAGAATAGCCTTCACTTTAGTACAATCAACTTCTATGATATGTAAAGAAACGATGAAACCACGGATTTTCCCTAAAATTACCTCAAAGACACACTTCTTAGGTTTAAGGTGAAAATAATACTTGATGAGGTGGTCAAAGATGACCTTAAGGACTTTCAAGTGTTTGGTCCGATGTTTGGATTTAGCAAGAAGGTCATCTACGTAATCTTCTAATATGTGATGCATGATGTCATGAAAGATATAAGTCATGGCTGGCTGATATGTAGCTCCAACATTTTTAATGCCAAAAGGCATGACATGATAGCAAAAGGTCCCCCAAGGAGTGATGAAGGTAGTTTTGTGTTGATCTTCTGGAGTAAGTAATATTTGGGACAATGCCTGGTAAGGGAAAATCATCTTTGGGACAAACTATGTCGATATCATGGAAGACTATGCAAATGCAAAGTCCCCCTATTGTTTTTGTGACAGGAACCATGTTAGAAATCCATTAGGGATAGTCAATGGGTAGGATGAAGGAAACTAAGAGAAGGTGTTAAAGTTTTTCTTTGACAAGAAGAGCAATGTGAGGATGCATTTTCCACAGCTTTTGTTTTATGGGTTTGGCATCAAGAATGGTTACGATATTGTGGACCATGATTTTTGGGTCAATACCGGGCATATTGGAATAGAACCAAGAAAAATCATTGCTATGGTCTCAGAGGAAAGAGGTAAAATCTTCTTGTTCAACAACATCTAAAGATTGACCTATCTTTAGAATGTGCGGGTCATCTTGAGTATTAATGTTGATTTCGATAGTCGATTCATTTAACATGGTTTACGTCTCAGAGGGTAGCGACCGGTGAATATAAGAATCTTCCACACCAAGGTAGGTGAGGATGGACTCATCATCCTAACATTAAACGATGTTAATATAAGGTGTATCATCATCGATCATGTCAGGATATAGGAAGGGAATAGAAGAGGGAGCCTCATTATCACATTGATAAGTCAGAGGTCCCAAGGAAATCATGTTTACGAAAAAAAATTTAGGAGGGATAGATTCGGGATCTATGGATTCCGTGGGTAAAGATGGTGACGTTGGTGAATGGGTTGGAGAAGGTTTTTTGTCCTCAATGAGGTCAACGTGGGCCTTCTTGGAAGGTGATGCGGTAAAGTCAATGCCACTACGATCGTTGTGTTCACGGGTGGTACATGAAATGACAGTATGGCTACCTTGTTCATAAAAACTGAAACCAAATCCTTTCCATGTGAAATGGTGAAGGAAATTATGGGTGAAGTGATGGTTAGTAAGGTATTAGACGTCAAATGAAAATGGTTGTGTTTGGGATGGAGGTTCGGTTGAGTAAGTGGCAATATCAAGTCCCCCATATGTCAAGTTAGTGCGAAGGTGGGGAGGACCATAAGGGAAAACCTCACCTATGTGGTAGTCATAATGAGGGTGCTGGTGCAGGTTTCCATACTCTTGGGGAGTGAGGAATGTGTTGATATTGTACAAGTGGTACACCCCCAGAGTGAGGCGTTGAAAAACACCCTCTAAGGGATTAATAGTCGATATGTGGGTAGCAGGGATAGATGACTCACTCAATGATTGGGAAGCAGATGAGTCAGTTGTAGAGGCTTTGGTGGTAGTAGGAATAGCAGGGTTATATGTGGGAGAGGTGGCAGTAGCATTGGTGTAGATCAAGGATTTCGCGCTTGTTACCTGTCCAAGTTAATGCACCAAACTAAACACAAAAACCCTGAAAAACTCCAATAAAATTGATACCTGATGGATAAGATCCGAAGATGTAGACGAATGAGGAAGCCGATGTAGATAAGACAGGCGCACACAAGCAATTCACACAATAGATCCGAGTAACCTGCAAGACACCGATGCTTGACAGAAAAAGACGGCGTTAAGAGATATTTAGGTGGACTGCCCGAGAAGCGGGTCCGGGAAGCGATAAGCTTCCTCGGCGGATGTCAGTCCACGTTTTAAATTAAGAAAAGAAGCATACATGATAAAAGATGTAAGTAAAAAGCTAGATTTTCTGATTGTAGTAATAAGACAGAATCTAAACAGCAGATAGAAAGTACAGAAAACAGGGAACTATGAAATAATGCGGGATTTGTGTTACCTGTGTCCTTTTACCTGTCTGCAGGGAAATCGGCGTCGACTTGGTATAATCGGCGTCGACTGATGTGGTCGGTGTCGATTGAGATGAATCGGCGTCGATTGGGTGAGATCGGCTTCGACTAAAGGCAGATCGATCAATCAGGGACTGTGCGATAAGATTCGGGAATTAGAAGGTGAATTTGGTCTGCTGGATGTGCCGAAGTTGGCGAGATACTGGAACAGAGTCACCAGATGATAGATGGTTGTGTGCGATGTTGACGTGATGTGGGCAGAGTAACGGTGCTCCTCTCAGGGATTGATTCGAACAGGATCTGCCCTTACTTGACACCCTTGATGCTGAAAGATCTCTCTTTCTTACAGCCTGTGTCTCTCTCGCTCTCTGTTCATGCGTAAGTGCTTCCTTTTTTCATCTGTTCGCTTTTTCACTCTCTCTTCGGTCCTTAGAACTGAGTTCTGGACTTGCTTTTATAATCGGCGCCGCTCCTAGAAAATCGGCGCCGACCATATGGGTCGGCGCCGATCGCGTAATAGACTCCCGAGATGGCCAAAATGAGCGATTTCAAGAAAGATAAGACTTACCCTGAATACGGGAAATATCCCGCTTAGGGAAGAGGAAAAATAGATGTGATACATAGATAGAATAAATTTGGGGTAGATAAGTGATTAAGATGCATGGGAAGAAGCGTAATTAAATATTTAATATTTAATCACTCATGGGTAAGATATGATGGGGTGAATTAAATTTAGAGTAAGTGATTAAATCACAAATTGGATAATATCCCAAGGGAATAGTTGGTGACGCAAACGTGCCTCAGGTTACCTAAGCAAGTAAATGGATGAGAGGGACACTAAATTGAGTAACCAATTTTAAGTGTCTACATTTTTCCCCTTTTTGTCAAGTAACTTGCAATAAGCAAGGTTATGAGACAAAAACAAAGGGATGGAAGAAGGGAAGAATGTGTGATGATGTGATCCCCCTCAAACTAGGGATGGGATGGGTGATAGAACAAACGATCCCAAGTTTGAAAAAGGTAGATGAAAAATGCAGGATGCCCCAGTCGGATGTCTGGAGTAGATCTGATCATTGATGACGCATAAAAACAAATAAAAAGGCAGCAACCTAAGGAAATCACATTGGTAGGACAAACTAGACAGTCTCCTCATGAGACGACGTTAGAGCCTACAGACCCGCTTAACTCTAAGTTGTCAAAAAGTACGAGTGTCCCATGCAAAGGGAACAAACCCGAAATAGATGGTGATATCAAAAAGATGTGCCAAAAGGAAAAATTCAGCACACAACAATGATCAGATAGATAAGTAAGCCAAGCATCAACACTATGGCAAACAAATATGGAAAATCGGCGGCGACCAAATTAATCGGCGACGACTAAAACAAACGGCGTCGACCAAAAAAAATCGGCGCCGACCAATCCAGGCACATATAAATATGCGAACAGAAAACGTAAACGATTTATTTTCAACGTGACGATTGATTCAGAGAGAGTCAGAATTTGATTTTGAGCGCCATGGAAGCCTCTGGGAGCGGTCAGAAGCGCAAGAGGACACGACCAGGGGTAGGTGGTCATTCTTGAACCCATTGTACTTGAATTTTTGTGTTCATTGGATTTTTTTTGTTTTTGGGAGGCCGGGGTCCAGTTTATTTCCGGACATGCAGTCGGCGCCGATTGGTAGAATCGGCGTCGATTGTAGCCTGAGCGGCGTTCATTGATATAATCGGCGTCGACTCACATAGATCGACGCCGATTATGTTAAATCGACGTCGATTGGATAAATAACTTCTATGATGATAGAATTTTGTTTCGTATGTTCGGATTTGGGAAATAAGAGACTAATTATGCTTTTGATGTCGTGGATGCAGGCACGAGAGGCTCTACATATGAGGGATGCCATTCCTGAGTTATTGGAGATGATTCTCCCTGATGTGACTGATGGAGATTGGCGACATTAGAGCTAGCCGAGCTCGGGGGGTTTCCGATATTACAGACGAGTGCCACGAGATGTGGAGCTCATGCGGGCACTAGTGCGACGGTGGGACAGCCATACGTGCACTTTTTGGTTCAGGACGGGTGAGATGACCATCACCCATGAGGATATATTCAGGATTCTGAGACTGCCGATCACTGGGGACCCGATTGAGATCACACCGCGAGAGCAGCAGCAGAGGGCCCTAGTGCGATTATACAGAGACAGGGCAGATGACTCAGAGATAGTATCTGGGGCAGTGAGGATAGCCCTCGGAGTAGGTGGATAGCCTTGATTCAAATGGCTATCTCCTACTTTGCCCTGCCAGATTCAGGAGGTGGGAGATTCCCATTGTTACTATTAGACTGTGTTTGCGACATCCTGCAGTACAGACAGGTTTTTGCCTTCGCTGATGCCCTGATAGCTCAGATATATCATGAGCTATGGATGTACACCACTGGCCGGCGGACAGGGATTGACGTCATTTTTGTGATCCATTGATGGGCATATGAGCACATAGCGGTGATCAGGACATCCGGGCTTCCTTGGATGCCAGCAGAAGTGGGAGGGATTGATTATGGATTTCGGAGATGGCGGGCTGACATGGCCGCAGGGGATACAGGTAGATCAGCCAAGTGGTACTCTGAGCGTTTCAGGACGCTGACACCAGATCAGGTCATCTGGAGGCCATATCAGGCATTTCCAACATGGGCTGGTCAGGATGCCCACTTGGTAGCATTGAGACGGAGCCGGGTGGTCAGGGGCCGTAGGCCGGATATGTGGAAGTGAGTCCCGTTTATGCGGATATTGAGGCAGTTTGGCCTAGTACAGACAGTGCCGACCACCTACACACCATATTGGCGGGATAGCAGGGAGACGGATTTACTGATTTTGATCCTGGCAGACCCATTGAGAGAGGCCCCACCCTCTACAGACAGCGATGATGACGCAGGGGTAGATGAGGGTTACGCAGCATGGTATGACACCGAGCTACCACGACATCTCCCGCCATCTATAGATGCTGACGAGGAGGATATAGCTGCGATGCTAGATAGACTAGAGGGAGAGCATGCCACCCTTACACAGACACATCAGGTAGCTCTGGAGGAGATCAGGGCTTTGACAAAGGAGAGGGATGCCCTGATTGTGGAGAGAGACACCACTCACCAGGAGCGAGATATAGCGATCCAGCAGAGGGATCGCTACTTTCGACATAGGGAGGCCCTCAGGGCCAAATATGGAGAGACCGGTGCCATGTCAGAGTCCGGTACACAGGGCACGACCCTAGGAGAAGCACCACCAGTAGCGCCAGCAGCCCCAGCAGCACCAGTAGCATCGTTACGAGCACCGGGTACTATGAGCCTGAGCACATACCAGTCTCTCCTCGCTGAGGTGAGATACTATGAGGATGCCCTAGCGCAACATGCCCCAGATGTGCCTCGGTACGGGGCAAGGAGGAGAGCAGCGACGGCTACAGCGAGCGGAGCCTCAGGTGGTGGGAGCACTGGGAGAGATTGAGGTGCGCAGAGACCTCCAGCAGCAGGTGCATCGAGCTCGATAGGCGGCGGCTAGGAGAGACAGCCAGGTGCAGAGGAGGGTGGAGGAGATAGTGTCCTCCATGCATCGGACTTTACTATATAGAGATTGATAGATTTTGTATCTGTATAATGATGTAGCCTCGATTGGAAGGAATTATATAGATGGCTTGATTGAAAGCCACCCCTTTTTGTATAGTCACACATGTATACATAGATTCATCATGTTATTTGTCATATAGTTGTACTCATGCTTTTAATTTTGATATACATGGATAGATGGATATAGATATAGACTGATAGAGGATAAAATAGATGTGATTGGATAGATATAGACTTACAGATGATAGAAATAGATGTGATTAGATAGATTGATATGTGGATACAACTTTGATAGATGGATGTGATGTAACTTGGATGTACATGTGTTTGATGTATGGATTAGATATAGATAGATGTAATGTACCTTGGATGTACATTTTGATGGATAGATAGATGGATGTGTTTGATGTATGGATTAGATATAGGTAGATGTAATGTACCTTGGATGTACATTTTGATGGATAGATAGATGGATGTGTTTGATGTATGGATGTAATTTTAATGAGAAATAAATACAGATAGATGTTTTGATAGATAAGATGAATTTAGATAGAAGATAAATTTTGATTGAATTAACATGTGAAATGTCAATTTAACTGGATGCAAGACAAAGAAATGGGGAATACTCTTTGCAAGAGCCAAAGATGTAAATGGAAACAACCTTGACTTAGAAGAGAAGATACTCAGATAAGAAAAAAAAGATAAGTCGGACTTCCAACCGACCATAGATAAAATCCAGATAGGAAACCGAAAGACCAAGCATACAAGGCCCTATATAAGATTAAAATAAACCTGACACTAACTAGTCGCAAACCAGATCTAGGATAGAAACGGAAAGAAAAGTAAGTATCTTGTCGGAATTTACAAGGGACAGAATACATGTCCATAGTAGGAAAATAGGATTCTCCATATGATCGACAAAAGGTCTTAAATCTCAGCTTCATGATTTTGACAGAAAAGCAAACTGATCAAGGCGGGAAGTTTGCTTGATATGGAAAGACTGATCGATGCGGGGAGTCTTTCAATGATGCTAAAAGGTGTATAAACTGACTGAAAGGCTGATTAATTGCAAGAAGCCTTGAATATTTCTTTGAGGAACAGCCGTCCTTCAAGGGAGCGGTCTGTATTTTGAATTTTAATGATAGCCATCCTTCGAGGGTATGGTCTATATTTTAGAATTTTTGATAATAGCCATCCTTCAAGGGCATGATCTATTTTCTTTTTGATTCACTTGATAATGTATGGATAGCTATCCTTCAAGGGATCAGTCTATCTTTTGGATAGCATCCTTTTTTTTTTTTTTTTTTTGAAACTCTTCTTGGAAGAAGCTGAGTTTAGACCTAGATAGATCAGATGGAGGGGAAGAGAACATAGAAGAACATGCACTCATGCCCCGAGTAGATCCGATTAAGATAAGTACTTGGGACAGATGAAGTGGTGATTAAGGTATTCCTACCATGAGGAGGAACATATCCAAACGAAACGTGCAATGAGTAGAGCTGCGATACTCATATTTAAGGTAAATGAGGCAATAGGCGGAGAACCACACAATTTCGAATCACCACGAAAGTAGATGACTGGTTATTAGGACGGATGAAAGATCTGTGTTGCGACTAGATTTGTGTAAGATAGATTTTAACAGTAGAAGGGCCGTAGATGCAAAGCATTAAGAGGTTCCACTTCAGGTATACCATCCATGGAAGATAAATGATAAGCCCTAGACCCATATTTATGAGTGATAATGTACAGGCCCATCCAGTTGGGAGCAAACTTACCCCGCTGACTTCTTTCGAGTGTAGTGACATTTTGATTTTCCTTAAGAACAAGGTCACCAATTTTGAAGTCACGGTGTTGCAAGTGCTTGTTATAAGCACGCTTGACACGTTCAAGATAGACCTGATGATGCTCAAGAGCGTTGAGATGCCGCTCATCTAATAATTCAAGTTGTGCTAGACGATTTTGACGATAATCCTCATCGGAGACAAATTCTCTGAGAGAAACACGGAGAGATGGGATTTGGACTTCCAAAGGAAGGACAGCCTCAGACCCATAGACGAGAGAGAAGGGAGTAGCACCAGTAGGGGTACGAATGCTAGTCTGATAAGCCCAGAGAGCAAAAGGGATATGTAAATGCCAATCCCTACCAGCTCGACTAGTTACCTTTGCGAGGATATTACGTAAAGTTTTATTGGACGCTTCGGCCTGACCATTAGCTTGAGGATATTATAGAGAAGAAAAATTGAGCTTGATGTTGAAAGCGTTGCAGAGATTCTGCAAATCAGCATTCTTGAAAGACTTACCATTATCTGTGATGAGCTTATGTGGAATGCCAAAGCGACAAATGATGTGTTGATAGACGAAATCAACTATGGTTTTAGCCTTTGTTGAAGAAAGAGGGATAGCTTCTACCCACTTAGTAAAGTACTCAGTGGCAGTAATGATAGAATGATGACGCTGTGAAGAACGGGGATTGATGAGACCAATAAGATCAAGACCCCACTGCGAAAAAGGCCACAAATCCGCCGCAGGTTGCAAAGCTTGACTAGGGATGTGTGTGAGATTGGAATGTTGCTGACACTTGACGCATTTCTTAGTGTATTCACAACAATCTCGATTAAGAGAAGGCCAATAATATCCCAAACGTAAAATGTGCTTGGCTACAGCTAAGCCACTAAAATGTCCACCACAGATACCGTCATGGACCTCCTGGATAGCTTTAGATGATTCACGGGTTTTGAGGCACCGAAGCAAAATACCATCAAAGCCACGTTTGTAAAGAAGGCCGCCTAGAATAGTATAGCGATTGGCGCGTTGGATAAAAGACCTTCTACCATTGGAAGTCAGATCTGGAGGAAGCACCGAATGAGATAGATAATAAACTATCTGTTGATACCACTCATCCTGAGTATGGGTTGTGACAACATTGATCGAAGTTAGTTGCTCAAGATGAGATGGTTGATCTAATCGTTGCATAGCCACATAGAGACGCGAGTCTTCGGTAAAAGGCGGGATAAGTGAGGCTAATGAGGCCATTGTATCTGCGAATCGATTTGCAGTGCAAGGAATAGCTTGGATAGTGAACTTATCAAAAGATTGGAGTTGAACGAGAACGATATCATGATATTTTTGAAGGATATCATTTTTGCATTGATAGACGCCCGTGACTTGATTAACGATGAGTTCAGAATCACCGAAGATGTCAATATGACGAGCATCGAGATTAATGGCATTTTGAAGACCTAAGACAAGAGCTTCGTATTCAGCCATATTATTGGTGCACTCAAAGTTCAACTTGTGTGTGACTGGGATAGGCGTACCCCAAGGAGGAATCATCACAAAACCTGCACCTCCCCCTTGCTAGCATTTGGATCCATCAAAGAAGAGCTTTACTTTAAATGGAGATAGACCAAAATCAATTTTTTGGATATTTTCATCGGGGAATTGAGCAGGGGGTCTTGAGTGCCCGGAAGAGGAGCATCAGCTAATTGATCTGCAATAACCTGACCCTTGATAGACTTTTGCGGGATAAACTCGAGGTCAAATTCTGTCATGAGCATAAGCCAACGAGTGATACGATCATTGTGATAAGGCTTTGCATGAATTGTCTTGAGTGGATTGACACTTGTGACAATGTAAGTTTTGTGATTAAGGAGGTAATGACGAAGCTTGGAAGTTGCGAAGAAGAGAGCACAACACAGCTTTTCAGCTTCGGAGTAACGTGTCTCATACTCATGGAGGGTACGACTAATGTAATAGATAGCTTGTTCTTTACCACAAGTGTCCCGATGCGAAATCATGGCTCCCAGAGCATGGTCAGTCACAGAGATATAAAGATAGAAAGGCTCCCCCTCGCATGGAGGTGTAAGCACAGGTGGAGAAAGAAGATAAGCTTTGAGATCATCAAAGGCCTTCTGGCAATGCTCATCCCATTCAAAATGAACATTCTTACGGAGGAGATGGTGAAAAGGTTGACAACGGTCCGACAATTGGGAGATAAAACGACGCACTGACTGAAGACGTCCTTGGAGACTGCGGAGTTGCTTTAAGTTAGAAGGGGGAGGCATCTCAAGGATAGCTTTTATTTTTGCGGGGTCCACTTCAATACCCCTAATGGAAATGTTAAAACCTAAAATTTTACCAGTGAGAACGCCAAACACGCATTTAGATGGATTTAGACGAAGACAAAAGCGGATAAGCCTCTCAAAGAGAGGTGCAAGGATGAAAAGATGATCTTGATGACGTTTGGATTTACCGAGGAGATCGTCAACGTAATCCTCCACAGTTTTGTGTAAGAGATCATGGAAGATGTAGGTCATTGCTCATTGATAGGTTGCTCCTGCGTTCTTAAGACCAAAAGGCATGACACGATAACAAAAGGTCCCCCAAGGAGTTATGAAAGAAGTCTTATGTTGGTCTTCTGGTGCGATGAGAATTTGATTATATCCAGAGAAAACCATCCATAAGAGAAAGCATCTCATGACCCGCAGTTAAATCTACGAGTTGGTCGATATTAGGTAGAGGAAAATCATCTTTTGGACAAGCAAGATTAAGATCCCGGAAGTTGGTACAAATTCGAATTTTCCCAGTAGCTTTAGTTACTGGTACTACATTGGACACCCATTGTGGATAATCAATGGGTTGGATGAAGTTAGCCGAGAGCAAGCGCTTGTAATTCTTCTTTAACAAGAAGGGCTACTCTAGGGTGCATTTTACGTAATTTTTGCTTAACTGGTTTGATGTTGGGAAGAGTAACGATATTGTGGACCACAATATCGGGATCGAGTCCTGGCATATCCTCGTATGACCAAGCAAAGGCTTGGCGATGTTTGGAAAGAAAAGTGGTAAAATCTCCTAACTCCTGTGGATTAAGGGATTGGCCGACCTTAATGATGCGAGGGTCTTCAGAAGTCCCTATATTAAGGTCGATAGTGGCCTCGTTGAGAAGCGTAGATGAGTCAGAAGGAATAGTCTTGGGAAGAAATGAATCCTCTGCCCCCAGATAGGTGAGGATGGAATCGTCATCCACACAGTGGATAGTGTTGATAGTAGGAGAATCGTCTCCAACTATTTCAGGGAAGATTAATGGTATAGAAGCGGACCGATTGTTAGTCTCATAGGCTAACGGCCCTAAGGAAATGGTATTGATAAAAAAAAAAAAAGTTAGATGGGATGGAAATGTCGTCGTCCACATCAAGTGATGTTTCTGACTTAGCGGGAGAAAATGGTTCCTCAGTAGGAAGAGGCTCATCAAGAATAGTGACGGTGGCTTTTGAAAGGGGTTTAAATCCTAAACCAAATTTTTGATGTGGCATGAGAGTGGGAATGGATGTGAGGTCATGTATACCCTGTTCATATTTTCCCAGGCCAAAGCCTTTCCACGCGCATCGATATAGATAAGTTTTTGCAAATGTGGGATTCTGTAGATAATCAAACCCTGTTAAGTAAGGTTTGGTCCTAGGAGGATAATCTAGGTGATAGTGAGGCGTATCAAGACCACCGTAGATGAAATTAGTCTGTTGATTGGGCAAACCAATGGTGACGATGTGACCGAGACCTGGTTGATATTCAAGTTGTTTGTCTGGTCTACCATACTCATTAGGTTTGAGATGGGCATCAAAAGAAAAGAGAGGAAGCTCTCCTAGTGAGAAACGTTGTAATGTCTCTTCTAGATTTTGTAAATCTGGTAGTTTGGTTGCAGGTATGGAAGAAGATGAGGCCCCATCAGGAGAACATGCATTTTCTTTTGAAGGGGCAGATCTTGTGGTCATGTCGCATTGTGCGGAAGGAAAAGGATCTCCTGGATGAGTATATATTTTGCCCTCATATTGATATTTTAAGCATCGATGGAGGGTGGATGGGACACAATGCATTGCGTGAATCCAGGAGCGTCCGAGGATCATATTATAGTGGAATTTTCCTTCGACAATGTAGAAGAGTTCACGAAGCAGCTTCTTACCTACTCGAATGGGTAAGACCACAGTTCCTAAAGTAACTGCTAGCTGATCGTTAAATGATCAAAGGGCGAAAGGTGGTGGTGACACTACATTCTTAGGTAATTTAAGTTGTTCGAATGTGTGGGAAGAGAATGACGTTGAGTGTAGTTCCACTGTCGATCATAGTGTGTTTTAATGTAGTGTTGTTGATTTGAACCGTGAGGAAAAAGAGGAGCCTCTAAATCCTTGGCAGAAAGGGGAGGTATTTAAGAATCCTCAAAATAAATGGTGGTTGAGGCTCTATTCAATCTAAAAACCATCTTGAAGGGTTGGGGCTCATCTGAAATCACAGTGATGTGAAACAGATTATCAATTAGAGCCTGGCGATGCTGCGGAGAAGATTGAATGAGGTCAAAAAGAGACATTTTGACTAGAGCATGGGTGAGTTGTTTCATAACACTCTCCTCAACTGACACAGGAATTTGAGCCTGAGGGTGAAGCATGAATAGAGACTCGAGGTCTTGAGGCTGATGAGGAAGGAGAGACGTTCCTTCAGGGGCTGCAGAAATGACAACCCTTGGTCGAGATGTTGTAGATGATGATGGGGTTATCATACTGTCTGGGTTCTAGTGGCGATATGAATTGTGTCGATTTGAGAAGGTGGAAGATCATCCATAGTGGAATGGAACAGAACTAGAGGTCTGAGTGGATCTGTTGAGGCTCAGATTAAGTTAAGGACAACAGTAGATACTTGTTCCTCCTCCTCTTCCAAAAGAAGATCACTTTCTTCCAAGAGGTTGTTAACGATAGATTGAAGAGCTTTACATCCCTCGGTGTCATGACTCAGAGTGCGATGGTCGGCACAAATCAAATCAGAGTTGAACCAAGAAAGTTTTACTCCTTTAGGATTATAGGGTTTGATCGGGGGAAGGGATATGGATGAAGCTTAGATAAGTTGGTGAAGAATTTTGGTATAGAATCTGGTAGATGAAGATTAGGACAGAGATGACGAAGGTGCCTCTTTTACCTCAATTGATTGCTGAGGTAAAAGAACCTACATGTCTAGGTTTAACAGTCTTTTTAGGGATCATCTTACCTGTTCTGAACATCAGGAGGAGCAGCCTTGGGCACTTGAGATGGAAGTGAGTGATACATGGATTGACTTCCGGTGGTGGAGGAGCTTCTCAAATAGATTTGGAAGATGATGGAGATGTAACAAGTGTTGTGGTCTTCAGAAAAAGAAGGCTGCTTGATTGAAATAGATGATCAATTTAGATGAAGAGGAAGCTCCAAAAGTAGGTCTGATCGGAGGAACAATAGAGTGCCCTGGTCTTTTGGGGATGAAAATGATGGTCCTTATAGAGAGAGGTGACGTCCTTTCTAGTAGGTAAGTCCACTTTACGAGGCAATTGGTGAAGAATGGTGTTGTAGAAGAAGATGATGGTTTTGATGTTGTTATAGAAGAAGATGATGGTTTTGATGGTGTTATAGAAGAAGACACCTTCTCCATAGGACAAATCCAATCTTTTATGAGGTGTAGAGAGAGATTTTTGAGGGAAGAGCACCAAGAGTCTTAATGGTTTAAAATATGGGTTTTCCTTTTTCAGGGATGGTGACAACTTCAACCGCATAAGGGGGCTGTAACCTTTTTGGGGGAAGAAAATGGGGAGATACAGATGACGTAATCATTAGATCTTAGTTTTTCTCAGTTTAATTTCCCGGAAACGAGAGTGTAGGTGTCCATGGTACTATTTCTTTAGATTTCCCTTTAATAGGAAAAATAGTATCAATGACGGAAGAAGTGGATGATGAAGAAGAAATTCCTTATGAGGGAGACTACTTCTGGTATGCAGTAATTATGGGTGTAACTAATGTGGGAAAGGAGATAGGAAAGAGTTAAAATCGAAGACGCTTCCATCGAAGTTGGTACAACTATAGGTATGTTTACCAATGGCATAGTTGCAGCAAAAATGGGAGAAACAGAAGTAGATGTAAATGTAATGGAGACTTGAAGGGATGTAAATGTCTCGAGCATCGAAAGGATGTCTGACAATGAGATAGATGAGGATGACACTGTCTCAGGCATAGATGGAAGATTAGATAAAGGAGGCAGAGGGAGGTGAATATTTGCTCTAACAATATGGGAATACCCAAAGATGGGTTGTATAAAGATGGTGGAATCCAAGTGATTGATGCAGAGTGGTAGGAGGTTCTGATTCTATCGATGTGCTTCGTAGATGGCTCAGGTTTCAGAAGAAGATTCTTTAGTAGAAATGATGTTGATAGTATGAGTGTTTGGTTTTTGTGACCCTAAAGTATCATGGTTCAGAGGAATGATTGGGAAAAGGTTGTTTAAAACACATCAAGTGCCTGATTTGGGGGAGCATTTGGGTTATCCAAAATGAGCTCACCTTTATCAATGAATTTCTGGACAAGATTCTTGAAGGCCTGACATCATTCAATGTCATGACCTTTGGTTCTATGATAATGACAGAAGTCATTTTCCCTATACCAGAATGGACATTCTTGGCTTTCATCAAAATTTCTAATAGGGGGAAGTTCGATCATGCGAACTTCCAACATTTTTTCCAAGATATAGGCATATGATTCCCCCAACAAAGTAAAAGATTGAGATGACGAGGGTCCCTTTTTGATAAGATGAAGAGTCTTTCCGTGGTGTTTGATTAGAAATTTTATCAACTCGTGGTGTTTTTAATACGATAGCATTGGTGGATCCCCGATTCTTGTCTTTAGAAGTGGAAGGGTTTGATTTTGTAAACCAAGAAAAATATGGTTTAGATTTAGAATGAAGTTTTAACTTCCCTTGTTCAATGGCACGAGGATTCAAGTTTGTGTGCCATCGTAAAGGATTCTTCAAATGTGTGAAAGGTCTGGATCCTTAAGGTGGAAGAAATATGATTAGCACAGGATCGAGTAAACAACTTGATCTGTTGAGATTGAGGAAGGGAGAAAGACAATTGGTTTATTATCCCTCTCCAACGAGTGAAAAAGTTTGCAATAGACTCATCATTAAATTGATGAATGTTATAAAGATTTGTAATTGAGATCCTATGTGTGATATTTATCGAAAAGTTTTCAACAAACATCTGGGCCAATTGAGAGAAAGAAAACAAGGAATGTTGGGGAATGTTGTTATACTAGTCTAAAGTAGGTCCTGCAAGAGACATAGGGAAAGGTACGGAGCATAAGCTCCTGATCCTGGACTATGAGGTAGCAAGCATGTTTGAATGCTCGCAAATGTTGTTGAGGGTCCTCCCGACTATGAAATTTTGAAAATTTAGGAAGTTCCCATTGGGGAGGATAAGGCTTAAAAGCCACTGAGGGGTGAATGGGTTCATTACACACTTCTTCAAAGGAGTATGAAGGACGAGCCCCTTTGGTGGAGGCTTCCAAGTCTGCGATTTTCTTGAAAAGAATTTGAACCACGTCAGATTGAGGAGGAGGCATACTGGTATGTCCTACATAAGAAGCAAATGGTGGATGTTGTTGAGGTGTCAACGGGGGATTCATCTGTTGATTGACAGGACGGTAAGAGGAGTAACTAAGCGTTTTGGGTGATGCTTGATGAGTTATTTGTTGTGAAGGAGTCTGTGTATAGACAGGCTATGAGACAACAGGTGGTTGAGGAAAAGGAAGGTTGAATGAAAGACGGAGCCTGTGATTGATGGGACTCCTACACTTGTTGACTGAATCAGAATAGGATTGAGGAACATGGGTGTTTATTTGATTAGACATGGTGGGGAACAAGATTCTGAAATGAGGCTTTCTGATTGCTGGATTAGGTTATTAAGGGCGTCAATGCTAGAGAATGGGTGAAGGTCACTGTTGCTAGGACATTGGAAGAAAGATGAGGTGGAGGATGAGAAGCAGGAACCAACTAACTCGTCGGAAGGGGTTTGATTCACCAAGGGATACTAAACCTGAGACATGATAGACGGCATAGAAGAATTAACAACAATATGCGGAGTGCACAGATGTGACTCATTATAGCTAAGGAAAAAGGACCTCTCAGAATTAAGCTATGTGGAATAGCCGAGGTAACTGTGGTGCTAGGAATAGGCAAGACTATTTGAGAACTAGTCGATCATGGTTAGTTGGAAGAGAAAAAGGAGGTACAGGTGTGCCACCCTTCTTCCATGGCTCGAGGCGAGAAAAAGGAGGCTAACTGTTCTACAAAAGCCTGGGATGGTTTCATGAGAATAATCGTAAAACTTGCTGGATTGGCAGTCCCTGATCAGATATTTGAATAGACTTATGTACTAAGTAGTCCATAAGGGCTACCGGATTGCGATCAAAGAGCGCCTAAAATTCAAGGTCCCCGTGAAGAACATACTCTGATGTCAGAAGCAGATGATATTTCTGAAGGACTGGGGGAATCTGGACATGAAGGGGTTGTTTTAGGCCTGATAGAAAGGATTATATGACCAAGATGGGGAACTAACTAACAGCGGTCCCAAGGAAGACCTGGGGGGTGCCAAGACATCCACAGTAGTGGTGATCTCGGAGGAAGAAGGGGCCAATTGAGCCATTCTTCTAGATTGTAATCGAGTGATGACCATCATAGAACAAGCAGAAATATAGTGAAAAAAGAAGATTGACCTAAGTAATGCACAGAAAAATCAAGCAACGTAGGTGATTATCTCTTTTAAGTTTTTATGCTTTTAAGAAATAAAATATTAGGGAAGGCCTTTTAGAACAGGAACTACACAGATAGCCAAACTAAGGATGGTTTGGGGGGTTTTTTGGTGAGGATTCCTGAAGGCACTTCAGTAAAAGACCGGTACATGGCTTGATATAGGGGCCTACCCCCACACTTCACACACCGTTGTGATAAGGGAGTTGGGTGCTTTGCCAATATATACCAGAACTTTCGTGAATTTATAGCGCGGCTCGAGTAGTGTGTAGGATCTTCCTCTTGGATGTCACTTCCAAGTAGGCGAGGCCAGGGGAAGAATTCTTGTTTAAATGCATTATACCTAGTGATTTTGGCTTTGTGTGCAAGGGTGAAAAATAAAAATCAAATAGTGTCACTACCGATTTTGATAAATTTTCCAACCTACTTAAAACTAGATGAAAAACACACAACAGAAATGATGAAGAAAGAGTTCCTTTTAAGCACTTAAAAATGAAGTGTTTGATTTTGATGAAGACCAGTCAAATAGATTATTTCTCAAATGTGATTAAATTCTTTTTAAGTACCAACAATCAAAATGTTCGAATGTGAAAGAAAACAAACAAAGTCTTTTTTTTCTTAATTTTTTATTCTTAATTTTTTTTAGTTCCTAAAAAGGAGAAAACATCGTAAAAGAGAAATCCCTGTAGATTTAGCTCTCGAAGGTGTGTGGACTTCAAAAAGTGCGTTGTTGAGATCTTCCCCTCGAAAAATACCATGAACAAGCAAAGTGCTCTGTAAGAAAAGGTTAAGAAAACACACGAACCAATTCCAGAAAAATATATCTGGATAATTGCAAAATGAAAAATTTCTATTTTAGGGAACTAGAAAAATTTCAAGGAAATAACAATTTCGCATAAAGAGCAAGATTAAAACGATGAAAGGAAATGCTCAAGCAGAACTGATAAAAATCAGTGAATGAAAAAGATTTACTAATTTTAGAAACTAGAAATTAGAGATGAGATTTATAAAAAAGAAACTTTGGATAGGTCCCACCGGGCGTGCCAGAATTTTGAAATGAAAGCATTTCAAGACTTGTTACGATGTCCAAGGAAATGCTTACCAGAACTAAACTGCTAAAAAACCAGTGAAGAAAATCCAATGAAAGCTCAAAACCTGATGGACAAGACCCAAAGATGAACTTACCAATAAGGGAGCCGATGGTTTGCTCCCACCAGGTGTGCACACGAGAATGTTTGATCTAGTAGATTTCACGCTTGTTACCTGTCCAAGTTACCGATGCTTGATAGAAACTAAGACCACGTTAAAAGATATTTAGGTGGACTACCTGAAAAACGGATCCGGGAATGAAATAGGATCCCTCGATTGATGTCAGTCAACGATTTCAATTTAGTAAAGATGTATAGATGATAAAAGATGTACGTACAATGACTAGATTTTCAAGATCAAAGCACATACGCAGTGATCTAAACAACATGTAGTAAGCATCCAGAAAATAGGTGAGACTGTGAGAAACAAAGCCAGATTTGTGTTACCTGCATCTTTTTACCTACCTGTAGGTTGAAGATCGGCGTCGACTTAGATTCAAATCGGTGTCAACTGTTTAAAATTGGCGTCAACTGATGCAAATCGGCGTTGAATTGGGATATAGATCAGCGTTGATCCGAGACAAAGTGCGAGAAGATTTGAGAAATCAGAAAGTGGAAGGCCAGATTGTCAACGATCTCCGCTGGATCTGTACGTGAAGCCGGAGAGATACTAGCAAGAATCCACCTGTGTTGGGTGCAGGAACAGAGTCACCAAAAAAATCAATGAAGACGTCGTGATATCGATGTGATAAGGAGCAGAGTAACGATACTCCTCTTAAGGATTGGTTTGGATAAGATTTTCCGCTCTCATTCGATAGATAATGTTCACACTTGATGCTCGAAAGATCTCTCGTTCTCTCTCTTACTAACTCTGCGTGTCTATGTCTCGATCTGTCTAACTCTCTCTCCAAAACTGAGTTCTGGGTCCTCTATTTGTAGATCTGAGTGCTGGGCTTCTATTGATAATCTGTGCTGTTCCAAAAAATTGGCGTTGAACTGAGTACCGGTCGGCGCTGATCATGGAACAGACTCCTGAAATGGCCAAAAGGAACGATTTCTGGAAAGATGAAGAGTTATCCCTCCACCTCAAATACAGGAAATATCCTGCTGCTCAGTTTGGGAGAAGGAGAAATATGGGGTGATATATGGATAGGATAGATATGGGGTAGATAAGTGGTTAGGATACATGTGAAAAGGTGTAATTGAATAGTTAATATTTAATTACTCACGGGGTAAAACATAATGGGGTGAATTAAACTTAGGATAGGTGTTTAAATCACAAATTAAATAATACCCCAAGGGGGGTAATGGTGATATAAACATGCCCCAGGTTACCCGAGAGAGGTAAACGCACACGAGGGACACCAAATTGGATAATCAATTTTAGGTGTCTACAATTATATTTTTGGGTGTGGAGTTTTGGGGGGTAGTGGTAGATGCCTTCACTAGTAGTAAGTTACATATTGGGTCGATATAAACATGTTACAAGTTTTTGATGGGACGGGTCGGTGGGGACTGAATCTAGTTGATTGTCAGGTTCAATAAACTGGAAAGGAGTTTTGCTACCCAATCAAACTTGTATAGTCTTGAATGGGACCACAACCCATTCACATGAATCTAGGAGGTCATTTCAAGCTTACTGTTTTTGAGTGGAATTTTGAGCAATATCACAATCACCTGGAATCCTAGTTTCTTGGAACAGAGTTTGATGGCCTGATTTCATGTACTTCCATTTGCCAAGTGTTTGTATCTGTAGATTATCTAGCTGCACTTCTAGTATGGAGCCCAACAGGAATTGTATCTTCAAGATTATGCATATTAGTTAGAAGTTTCATTTGATTTATGACTTGGATGAGACTGATTCAGAATTCTGATACCACCATCAATCATACCTTCCGTCGTACAGTCAGTATTCTGATTCTTGATATGGAAGGCAATCTATATGATTGGTATTTACAATCATCTGCATCTGGTAGAGTAGAATCTCCTCAAGAAAGTTGAAGAGTGAGGACTTCTGAGTAAGCTTGTCTGGGGGGTGCACATAAGTGGAAGCTGATTTAGGTTAGTGAGTATTCTGAGTGAGCTGTTAGATTTTCTTCCAATTATTCTGAAGCACATGGAGGTATAAGCTTCAATGGAAAAAAACCTCAATAAGCAACTTGTTTGTGAGATGTCCCTGAACCTCTTGGATGTGATCATGTCAAAAGACCATCTTTAGTCACGAGACTGACTCTACACTTGTCGCAGCGTCAATCCAACGATTTCGCAATGAAGGTTGACACCCATCTGAAAAGTTGTCGTGTGTAACACTTCCCTGTGGACTAATGGTCAACTTCTTTGGGTAAGTCACACGGTGCAATGACTTCCTCTGATTGCACGTCAGTACAGGGTTGGTTGATGGGCCTCAATAATGCCTTTTTCACGCATCAACACTACATTTGTCCCCTGTCTACAATCACGGGCTAACAACATAATCATGAAATCTGAGTGCTTAAGGGTATGGAGAGGGTGTGTCATGAAAAGCTGATCACAGTATGAGGCGAATTTGTTAAATCCTACTGGAGGATATGACCTGCTCCGAAAATGTAGCTAGGAGGTTTAAGTCGGATCATGTTTGGGTACCCAATGATTTGAAGCCAACTCCCCAAATACAGATCATACTGATAAATTTTTAGAGGTGGGGAAAAAATATTTTTTGGGGTCCGAGATAATTCACCTTTCTCAAATCAGGTAAATAAGGATGATGATCAGTTTCGCACGATAGGTCACTGGAGCTGAACATGGTCACCATCTAAAAGGTCATGATCTTCGAAATTTTTATTAAGGAGGACAATGCTTCTGAATGAAGTATGGTTCCTCACTTTAGGGGCTGATACATCATTGTATGGATCATCATGTCCTTGACCAAGATCTGATAGGTACCTAAATATGGGTTTCATCCAACATTTTGGTTCAAAGGTTTGGTGTACCGGACCTTGTAAGGTCATTAGAATCGGTACTCCATGTGAAGGAAAAGGATAATGATCCTTTTGGAGATGCCTAGTTGAAAATTCTGGCGTAGGATCCCGAATAATGGATTTCACAATTCTTCTTGAACCAGTGACTTTGATTTGGGTACAACTGTAGGAAGATAACTTGAGGGGAAGTGGAATTTATTCAGTGAAATGAGTTAGATAATGATTCTCATGAGTGGTATGGTCTTATGTTTTGGATTGACTATCTTCTTGGGTTGGGGTATGGCGATGGAAGGTCTTGATAGTTAGGATCCATATTGGAGTGTAGAAAAATTTGGATGAAAACCTTTTGAGGTTTTCATTCCTGAGAAAGGTGATATCAGCACGGGATGTAGAAGGGAAAGAAAAATAATGGAAGAGAGACGAAGGCCTACCCATGGGGGGAAATCCTATGTGTGCAATGGAGGTGGTTACTGGTAGCAAAATATTAATTCACCATCGTGTGGTCTTGCAATCGTATAGGACTAAGATTTTTTTTACTTCTAATTCTGTTGGATCTCTCATAATCTTTCTTCTACCCTTGAGCTCGATCAAGTTAGGGATTTTTGGGCCTGAATGTAGGTGTAAACAAAGGCTTGTAGAATAGCAGTGTTTGTTTAGCTATATTGACTTGGTCCTCATAGCTGTCATGCAGAACTGCTTGTCAAACCTTCCAATGAGATCAGCTTCATCCTAGGAATGGATGTTAAGGGGGGGAAAGTGACTTAGATATGGTAACTGTCAGAACATGTTTAATGCCAGCCCTAGTGGGGTTGGTTTATACTGGAAGGTGGATGGTCTAATCCTTGGTGAAGGCCAGATGAATGTTTGCCGAGTCCCAATTTCCTGTCAAAAGATGAGTAAGGCTTAATGTCATGCACTGACTAAATATGAACCAAGGGTGGTAATGGATCCTAGACTTTCCTGAGGAGATCATGTAGCGGGCACCACCTATTTGGGCATCAAATAAAGGGGTTTTACCCAAAATAACATGTTTAGATGTAGGTAGAGATGATAAAATCTTAAGTTATTTTCAATTGGCACAAGGGTCAATGTTGGTTTGGTTGGAAACCAATTCTTTGTCCCTAGATTGTGGAAGTATTTCATGACTTAATCAAGGTAACATTTTCATTTGAGTCGAAAAGGGGACCTGAAGATGTCCCCAACAGCATGGATATGATCAACGTCTTAATCCAAGAGATCAGCCCAGCCGTAAAAATGGGGACTACTGAAGAAGAGGATGGATTTGGTCATCCCTAGGATGGAAATCCCTATGAAATATGTCTATAAGATAAGGAATTTGATAGCTTCAGACTCTATAGGTAAAAGAGCTCGAGATCATATCAATGGGGTCCTTCGGATGCTGAGGCACGAATTACCCACAATAGGTAGTGGACATGTCTGACAATCTCCCATGGGTAGGAGAGATAAACAAGTGTGGTGAGTTAGACTTCTCCCTTCAGCATGGAGGAGAATTTGATGATGATTCTCCTGTGGATGGCAGAATTAAAAAGTGTTGACCGTTTGGTATGTTTTGAGGTAGATAGTGAAAATGGCATCAGTAAAAAGTTTGGGTTTCCTCCATTAGAGTAGGGAGAGATGACTGGGGGAATCGTCTGTGGGTGAAGGAGTAGAATAGGAATGCTCCTCTTTGCAAGTAGAGGATATCCGTGACATAATTTTTCTCAACAGACTGAAGTAGGTGGGATTTGAAGAGCGACTAGTATGAGATCAAAAACCACGTGGACTTCACAGGACATTTTTGTCACTGGATGAAGGTTCACTAGTTTTGATTAGATGATGGTTTATGATTAGGGTAATGGATTGTTTTAAAGAAGTGAAAAATTTTTGATTTGTTGGTGAATTCAGGTTGTCCAGTACGAGGTCATCCAATTATCCCGCATCTCTTAGACAATGTTCTTAAATTTATGAAGTTTACCATCACTATGGCCTTTAACATGATGGTAATTACAGTAGTCATGTTCTTTATACCATGTAGGCATAGGAATGGGCAAGGGATCGAAACCTATATGAGGTTTTATGGGAGGAAGTGTAATGGTTCCAGATTTAAGAAGCTTTTCCAAGACTGAAGAATAGGGCTCTCCAATTGAAGTGTACTTCTGTTGTTCCCACTAGAAGCTGAAAGGTTTGGACAGGGGAAAGATTGGAAGAAGGTTGGGCCCTTGATTAGAGGATGAGATGGGACCTATCTTTGAGGACTACTGTGTTGGCAGATCCTTTAGGGAGTTTGAATAATTATTTTGAGGTTTTGAAGATGAAGAAGAATTTTTGATTTGAACAAGGTGTTCTTGTTTCGTAATTGGATTTTCTTTTCTTCAATGGCACGAATTTCCAGCTTTTTCGTGCCATGGTGAATGCTTCATCAAAGGTTAAAAAGGTTTGTACCTACAGAGTTGGTGAGATGTGTCTGGAAAAAGCTCTAGTAAACAACTCAATAATTTTAAATACTGAGGTAGACTGGAACTGTTAATTGGTTTATAAGACTTCACCAGTGAGGAAATACAATCTATGATAGATTCGTCTTCATATTGTCGGGTTTGAATAGAAATCGGTCATGGTGACTTTCTTCAGACTAACATTGATTGAAAGATGGTCTAAGAAAAGCTTGGGCTACTTGATTAAAGGAATAAATGGAATGTCTAGGTAGTCCGCTATACCAATCTAGTGGTGGTCATGTTAAGGACATTGGGAAATGTTTCGTAGGAGCAAAGTGTCGTCATGGGGCGATTAGGTAGCACCCATGTTTGAATGACCGTAAGTGTTGTTGTGGGTCTTCTTTACTATTGAAGCGATTGAATTTAGGCATTTCCCAATGCACATGGTAGGGGAAAATGGGAATAGATGGATGGATAGGCTCATTACAAATTTCATCATAGGTTAAAGAATTACGGGATCCAGAAACAGATGCTTCTAAGGTCTACATCTTTTTCCATCATCATTTCTAATGAGGTCATTAGTAGGTTGTGATGAATGGGTTCCCCTGCAGAAAAAGGGGGTTGATGTTGAATGTATGTGGTGGGTGGTATGCTAGTGTATTAGTGGTGCTAAGTATGAGAAACTATGAAGGGAGGAATAGAAGTAGGTGGCGCATAGCCAGAATAAGTGATAGATGTGGTCGGGGTTGTTAGTAGTATGTGTAAGTGGGTGGGGTATTCGTAACAACTCTAGTGGTAATTTGGGGGTAAGGACTGAGGGATAGAAAGGATGAGATTCTGGAAAAGGGGGTGTAGGTTGTTGACACTGGAGGTGGTTTGTGATGTAATAGGTATATATGAGGTAGAGGGTGCAGATGGGGCTATACTTAAAGCAATTTTTGGAGGAACCACTGATGTCACCATAGGTGCAATAGATGATGTAGACGCTAGAAGTTATAGACATACTGTGGGACCTAGCTTAGACACCACAGGTGGTAAAGTGGATGACAGTAGTATCGAGCTAGTGCTAGCTGATGCAGAAGTGGGGGCAAGAGCACGAGGGATAGATACGGGGCATGTCGTATATTAAACTGTCCTGAGGAGTCCTCAGGTGGATAAGTGGGTGAGATAGTATTGTAGGGCTGCAGTATTTTGATCAAGGAGTCTTGCAAATTCCTCATCACCTGGTAGCAATGGGGATAAGTTGAGTCGGATCCATAGGTGATAGGATGGATGGTGGTGATGGACTAGGTGGGAGTGGGCTGATGGCTGGCATGAAATACAAGGGCATTAGTTTGGCTGTGAGTCAACACCATGTGAATTAGTGTTGACTTGGTAAACTGTATTCTGTAAATGACATAGAAAACAACAGAGATGGAAAATAACAGACTCTGAGAGGTGAATTGGTCAAGTGTTTTGATTAAAAATCAAAAACAGAAATGACCTATGCCGGTACATATGATTAACCGATGATGGTTACAGGGAAACCGATGAATAGTTACAGGATAACCGATACTCAGTTACTATGGGAAAATACAACAGTTTCAGCAAATGAGATAGAAAATTGATGAATGTCAACTGGGGAAAAGTTATATTTGAGTCAGATAATATTAGAATGTAGAGGATAAAATGGTGACACAAAGAGGAAACTTTAAATAGAAGAAGAATATGAGATAAGTTTTCTTTTGGGTAAAACTAACCAAAAGAACAAGGAAGACTGACACCAGTTAGGTAAACCGATGATGGTCAAATGTAAACCAACGATGGTCGTTGGACTGATGTTGGTTACTGTGAAAATCTAGAAGAATGAAGAAAAATTGATTTTTGTGAATTAAAGACTGAGATGAATACATCAACCCAGAAATTCTAAGATATGATAAGATGAGGTCCTGACACACTCAAAAAAGTCAGAATACTCTAACTATGATGGTGGAGTGTGAAAGGAAAAAAGAAAAATGAAGAATCGTAACCTCACACCTCAAAACGCAAGTCAAGAACAAAGCTAAGAAAAAACATGTAATCCTACATAGTGAATTTAGTGTGTTTTAGCTTATGTTATTTAAGGACTGACTTGTGAATTTAGAGTAGAGTTTTTTGGTTGGGAAGGCTTCCTACGAAGAAGGAAATTCTAAAGGTGAGGTTTTAGGTTATGTTTATGGTGGGGGGCGGGGCCTTTCTCTGAGGTAATTACTGGACAGAGATAACTAGTTGGGTGCCCACTGTCAATCCTCTGATCTTGTGATCATTGAAAACTTCTTCTCAGGTGGGATGTTGTTTAAGAAGATGTATAAATTTTCAAATTTTGTGTAGTTTGGGCAAAGAGAGAGAAGAAGAGAAAGTGCTTTCTACAGATTCAATTGTGGTCAACCATTAGCTAGGGCATGACTTCCAGCATATAGGTTGCCCTCATTTTTAATGTGAGCTATAATGCAATAAAATCAAGAATGTTTATGCAATTGTTTTTAATAACCCAAATCAAAATATGATATTCGATGTAGCAAGTGATGAATAGGAAGAGGGATGCTCTTTCACTAATGTAATACTAATGAAAGAAAGAAGTGATTCTTTTTTAAAGCACCAAAAACACAATTGTCTTTTAGACAATAGAAAGAAGAGAAGATTCCAGAGAAGAAAATTAATGTGTGAGCTTTTTCAAAAGGGAAAACAAACACACAAAAAACTTTTCACCTAGGAATGAATAAAATGCAAAGAACCCCTGATAGGTCCCACCAGGCATGCCAAAATGTTTCACCAATTTCTTTATGGATTTAAGAGTGAAACAAATAAGGAGTATGGGCCAAGGAGGAATACCTGTAGTGATGGTCGGTTTAAAGGTTGTGCACACATTTTGAATTCTTGAATCCAATGCTGACTGTGAGAGCTTCCTTTTGGCTTAGAAGGAACTACCTGCGAATACAAAAACAAGACCACAAAAAGAGAGTTAAACAATATATTTCAATGGACTGCCTAGTGTGTACTAGATCCAGGAAGTATCCTAATTCCTAGAATGGTCAGTCAACCCACTGTTTAATACAATTTAATGTAAGAAATAACGTAAAACATGTAAAATAAAAGAATCCTATTGCCAGTTGATATGATTTGGGTATCTCAGGTCTTACTATCAGCAATAATAAAATCTAAAATACTAATAGTGCTAGGTTATTATCAGATTTGGGAGTAGGGTAGCGGGTAGCACAAGTTGTCTGCAGGTCACAGGTCAAGGTCTTGATAAGGTCTAGGTGAGATTTTGGGTTTATTTAGATGTAGGTAATTAAAGTTTTTTGTTATTGGAACAGGATTACCAGGATACAGAGGACCGACGCCAGTCAGGGGTGGACCGATGTTGGTTTAAGTATGACCAATACCGGTTTACTATGGAAAGTGGCAAGGAGCCGGGGTAGAGGGTGTTTTGGGCTCTCCTCTGTCTCAGAACATAGAGTTGGAAAGGTCTTTGTAGGGGGATGGTGAGGCGACAGGTCCAATAATAGGTGTGCTAAGGTTTTGAGTGAGGTTTGGGGTAGGCTAAGGGTTGAGTTGTTAGGTTGGGTTGACAGTCATAGTGATCGATATCAATTAAGCAGACCGATGTTGGTACAAGATGGACCGAGCACGGTTAGGGTTAACCGGGTGTCGGTGACTGCGGGGTACTCAGAGGATGATTCAGGAATGGGTTTTTGGGTCCGCTATGTGACTACACAAAGAGTTTAGAGGATGATTTTGTAAGGTCTACATGATGGAGGCGGTTTTTGGGATAGGTCATTTTGTGAACATAAAGTGGGGGTGTGAGGGGGTGGTTAATAGAGAGAAAGTACAGGGATAGATGCTGATAAACAATAATTGGATGAAGGCAACTAGAGTAATACCCAACTGCAAGTGACAGAGAATGATAACCAGGTTACTTGGAGTTTTATATGGGTTTCTGAATGCCTTTAGTGTGTGCAGATTTGATGGTTGAAGATGATGGTGATGGTTAATATATAGAATGGAGCTCAGTGCCACGGTAATGCTTCCTGGAATGCTACCATGAATACAAAGGTACCTTTGGACCCAGTCTTAGTGTTGGTTATGGCGGTTTGGATGTGTGAAAGGGCTCTGGTTTCTTGCTTGCATGAAGATTTCCTTCGTTTTTAAAAACTCAAGAATGTGGCCAACCTCTCAAAACAAGGTTACCAAAAATGAATATATGGTAACCAACAATGGTTTAGGGTGACCAGCATTGGTTTAGGGTTGACCCAGCATCAGTTAAGCAAGGAAATCTTAGGTTTTTAGTAAAAAATGATCAGATCTTGGTAATCTCTTTTGGGCCATCTTAGTCTATTCTCATGGATCTAAAACGGAATTTTACGTTCTTAGATAACTGGGAATTTCGTTAGAGAGTAGAATAGGAATTGTGATTTTTAGGGTTAGCACTAAGTCTTGGTTTCATTAAAGTAGATATGACTAATTCTTAGTTAGTTTATGGTGAGTGAATATTGAGTCCTAGTAAAAGGGAAATATGCTAAGGATAGGTTCCATGATGAGGTGTCTTAGGTGATGTGGTGGGCTGATGTGTCTACGTGAGGTGGAAAATTAGTTTTTAATAAAAGTAATTAAATAATGAATGAAGTGTGAGCATGGAGTATTACTTTTATTATAAATAATTAAAACTAATATTAATGTTTGGGGTAAAAGGGTCATGGTTAGGTGAATATGTTTTGAGTTGGCTATTCGACAAAGGACCAAGGGGAGTGTGACCCAATTTTGGTGGTCTATATGCATAATCAAAGGAAATTGGCACATGATAATAATGCAAGGGTACAAAAGTGTAACATTACAATAAAATTCAAAGTGCAAGCAACATTACAACAAAAATTGAATTATTGATTCAATTTAAACATCCAAAACTCCATATCTAAATACTACTCAAGGGGGACATGTTTCCCCAAGCTACTCCTCTAGATGATTAGACAACCTTGATGATGTTAAGACTTGCGGATATAATAAAAACACACCCTATACCAGCATATCCATCAAAATTAAACACAACAATAAGCCCTCATAAAAAATCTCCCAAAATCCCCATCCACAAAAAGTTCACCAAGAAAATTAACTAAATTGTTGCCAAACGTGCATTAATGGTTTACATAAGACCAAAAATACACTAAATACCATGAGAAAGACAATGAACCTCTTTAATAGTCGCCCCATACACATCCCCTAACACAAAGATCATGCTTCCTAAATGCCATAGAGCAATAATACAAACATGAAACAACCAAAAAACAATGCCACCTAAAGCGACATTTACTACCTGCCCTCATGACCACGATAACAATAAACCATTGGGCTTTTCTTTTGGATTATAAGGCCACATCTATGATGAAAGGGGAAAGGTCACCCAATTGGCATAAGGATCATGGTCTATTGGGTTTATATGTTGTCATCTACTTAACTTAATCCAACATAGAGGTATACGGATCATGGTCTATTGGATTTAGACAAGTAAAAGACATTCCAAGATAAAAAAAAAAATAAGAGCAATTCTAAGATAGCCAAGCAAGACATTAATCCCCAACAATATCAACATCAATAGAAAAACATACCTATGTGTATGGAGCTACAATGCTCATAGTTGCATTAACAACATGATGCAAAATTAACTGGAGTACCATAAACATCTTTCATCAATTGTACAAACAACAAATGAAAGAATTCAACTATGAATCTATTACTTGTAAACATATTAAGATTAATTTATTATTATTTCTACATCAAAAATATATATAATTAAAATCATAGTGTGAATTATTATGGTGAAGCAAAGAAATCCTACATATAGTTTACATAGTGTCCTTAAGATGTTGAAGTAATCACAAATGACATATGATATTAGGTAGAGTCCTATAACATCGCACCTATATGTGAAGGGTGCAAAAGATGTGTCTGTTGATTCTACATATGTACTACCTATATGTGAAGGATGCCAAAGGGAGTTTTGACACACAAAGCATTCATTTTTTATACATATTTGGATATAATTTATTATTCGTTTATACATAAAAATTTTTAATAATAATTTACTTATGTGAATAGGGGACAATGAAACGTGGAAGTCTTACATATCCATGTGTAGTGCCCTTGGTTTGCTAAAGTAACTGCAGATGGACACATGATATTGCATAACCTCATCACTTAGCGGTTTTTACGGATATGGATGCTGTCTCTATAGATGTACAACTTACATATGTAGCTTGTATAGATGGTCTAACATTATGTTGTGAAATATACCAATACAAAATTAATATCAAAAAAAGTCATTTGAAAATGTTTCACCCGTATACTCGATCAAATGGCCTATATGCACTCCAATGCATGTGGAATGCATCTATACCATTTTTATAGTGCCATCGAAACACTTTATTTAAATATATAGCGTACTGAAATAGAAACTATAGTTATAAAGTTTTAAAAAATTTAATTCCTTTCAAATGTTATTCGCCAGAGGCGTCCACCTTTGAAGATGCCCCTTGTTGGAATGTGTCAAAATTCCAACGACTCTCTTTACCAGAATATGTTTGCAGTCTCCTACGGAAATGCCATGTTTCTTTTTTAAAAAGTCAAATCCTCTTGAGTCTAGACAAATCTATGTTCACCACTTTGTCATGGTAATTGTCCCATCATCTTGAGCTTGCTTTTTACTTAATGGTTTATCGCTTGACAAGTTTTTCAAGAGGGTTTTATTGTTAACAGACACATTGATTTTAAGATGAACGAAAAAGGGTAAAGAGAACGCTGGTGGGATCGACCTTGGAACAACTTACAACTGCATGGGAGTGTGGCAGGACAACAAGGTTGAGATTATTGTTAATGATCAAGGTAACATAAACCACTCCCTTTATGGTTTTCTTTCAAATCCAATGAGATTAATTGTTAGAGACGACCACTAGGTTCGAGGTTTTCTACTAATCCTGCCAACATAGTGTTTTGACTCCAGGTGACTTATTGGGAGGTCATTCAACAATCCTTGCGTGCAGGGTAACTCAAAAACTCTAGCCCTTTCACTATCATCTCTGGTATTAATGACAAGGCCTATGGTTGAAAATTGTCTAAATAGGTGAGAAAAGAAATTTGTAGAGAAGGAAATCTCGTCCATGGTGTTGATGAAAAATGAGAATGATAGTTGAAACAGTATTTAAACAATGAGGTAAAGAATGCAGTGATTACCATACCTACCTATTTTAATGATTCACATAAAAGGGCCACCAAAGATGCCAGAAAGATTGCAGGGCTTAATGTCATGCACATCATCAATGAGCCCACAAGTGCCGCAATTACTTATAACTTTTGTGGAAGCAATGAAGACCGAAGAAATATCCTGGTTTTTGACCTTGGTGGAGGTACTTTTGATGTTTCTATAGTCATAGTTGAGGGAGATAACATTGAAGTGAAAATTGTGGGAGACGACATGCATAAAAGGTCCCATCTCAACAATAAAAGCAATCACTCCCTGTGTCCATGATGCTCGTTATAATTTTTTTTTACAACTTTTCCTTGTACGATTGATCAGATCCCACACGGTAGGGTCGGTGTTATTTTCTCCTTTCGCTGACATTGGATACTTTTAACCTAGTGTTGCTTCTACGAATAGCTCTTTTTTTTAATTGCATCATATATTTGAGAGTAGTTTAGATGTTTTTTTGTGATTTTAGGCATAAAATATTTTATGATTTTGATGTCTTAGTCACTCTATTTTATCTCTAGGTGGTGGCAAGATAAAGAGTTTTGGAACATGGTATGGACACCCCTCTAGGTAAAATAGGAGGTAGTTTTTGTCAAATGTTGTAGTTGTACTAAGTTGGTCACTCTTTCCCATCACAAAAAAACTTAAAAACAATTTAAAATGGCACACATTTCACTAAAAATTACAACTCCAACAAACTTAACATTGTTATCCTCTCCGCGTAATTTGCAATTCATATACAATTGCTAATATATTACATGATTAATAAGAAAACACTTTTTCAAAGAAAATTTTAATATTGTTCATAATTCCATTTCTAAATTTTCGTAATAAATTATTCTACATGATTTATCCATAAAATACAATTTTGTGAGAATTTTATATACTACAAAGAGCTGTAATCCAATTGATAGAAATGATGATTAAATGTCACAGGGTTAACCTGGTACAAATTTAATTTTGAGAGACAAAATTACTATTTTTTTTTAAGAATGCAAAGAGTTGTAATCCAATTGATAAAGATGGTAATAAAATATAACAGTAACACAATTAACCATGGTACAAATTTTGAGAGACCAAAAAAAAATCAAGTTTGATGCAGTCTCAACACAATTTGGCAAAATAGAGACCTTACAAAGATTGATTATTTGTATATCTACAATTCAATTTTGTTGTAGCCACGCTGCAATCAAACTGAATTCTTGATTCAAATTAAATATCCAAATTCTCCATCTGAATACTGCTCTTGAGTGGCACATACTCCCCAAGATACTCCTCCAGATGTTCAGACAGCGCCGACTTGTCAATGCTCTGATGATGATAAGATTTGCAGACGTAATAAAACACGCTTTGCACCAGCAAACCCATCAAATTCACACAAACCAACAACCCCACCAGAAAAATCCCCCAAACCCCCCTCCACAGGAATCCGCCATGAAAATGAACAACCCTGCTACCAAAGAGGGCATTAATAGCTGTGCAGAGCCCAAAATAAACAAACACCATGAGAAAGGCAATGAGCCTCTTCCCCTTTATCAGATCCCTGCTCTTTTGAATGGCTGCCGCCCCATAAACATCCTCCAACACAGATATGACGCTGCCCAGATGCCACAAAGCACTGATATAAACATGAACCACCAAAAACACCGCCGCCACAACAGCAATACAGACCCCAAAAACCAAATTGTTGCCAGCAGTCCCCACAGCCAGTATAATAATAACCAGGGCGATCACGACCGCAGTGTTGTAAACTACCATGATTAAAAAATACCACACGAAAGTCAACATGAGGCGCTTCCAGACCTTCGGAACCACGCTCATCACTTTTGAATAGCTCGTTTGTTTTCCTGTGTATATGCAGGCCACCGTGTATACCACGGCCGCCGTGGAAAGCAGGGAAAAGGCGAACAGAAACACAAAATAACCTGCCTGGAAAAGCAGCAGTTTTGTCCATTCCGAAGATAGAGCGTTCATGGTTCGATCCGCGTCAGGTCCGTCCACTTGTTTCTCGAATTTGTCCTCATTTGTCTGGATTTTTCTCATAAGCGGATCGGAAAACAGGGTATGGCCTAAGATGACGAAGGAGAGTGGGAGAATAAGTGTCAACGTGATGGCCACAAATTGTTTTAGGGTTGATCGGAGGACATTGAAAGCCTCTCTCAAAATACCCCACGCCCCCAGGAACTGTAGCTCCTCTGGCTCCTTGTCCATCATTTTCTGGACTCGAACCCGCGACGTGCAGGATTTTAGTCTATTTGATAACAGAGCGTTGTGAGGGTTTCGGCGATCTGGGTTTTCCGATGCGGGAAGAGTAAGGGAGCCCTTTGTAAATGCCGATCTGGTTTTGCTTGAGATGAGAAATTCTAAATGACAAAGCAAACCGACCTAAGAAAAGATTATTATAATTTGGTGTGGAAGCTACTTACCCACGGGACGGGAGATGTCGGGCAGCTTCTTCCCTGTTTCCCTTACGCGCATAAAACATTTTATTAGTATGTTATTTCGGATTATATTATTAGTATTATATACTAGCAATGGCACCGAAGGGGTGTGGCGCAATAGAAGTAACTATTTCTTGCGCACACGAGGATGTGAAAGCTAAAATGTAACCTTTAGTATTGCAAAGTGAAAGATATAGAAGGTTCTTATTTTGCCACTCGCACAAATACGTTGACAAAGGAGAGTTTATATGATTGAATATCCATTAAGTGATCAAATTTGAAGGGCTGGTCTAAATTTCACTCTGAAGGGTAAATATTGGACCAACCCTTCGATGATGAAAAGTAGTATAAATATTTTGCACTTCGCATGACAAGAGTAGATTAAGTAACCACGTCACAAAAATAAAGAACATTTTTTAATTGAGAGATTTTTTTAAATGAATGTTTATTAAAACTAAGAACATTTTTTAATTCGAGAGATTCATTTTTTTTTAAATGAATGTTTTATAAAAACTAAGAACATTAATTAGGTGTTGAATATAATATTTTACATCAATCACATCTAAGAACAATATCTATACCCCCTACATAGGCGTCTATTTTATTATAACACTATTTTAAAACTCAACCTAAAACAAGTCATCTATTAATTAACTCATTTACTTTGAAAAGTTGCTTAATAGTTTGTTTCTTACAACATTAAGCACACAAGTAATGAGTAAGATCAATTATACTGGTCTAAATGTGTTAGGGTGTGTTAATGCACCTCTAGATGCTCGAGCATTTAGACAACAAAAACAAAAGCAAACTATCCATAACTATTAACTCAAACTCAGATTTGATTTTCTATATGCCACCTCTATGAATGCCATTATTATGCACCTTCCACTATCTTTTCAAACTCACTTTGCTTAATGTGCATGTTAAACGAGAAGAACATCCCTTTGATTCATATTAGGCTCAAGCCAATAGGTTCCAATGTAGTGATCCTCTGACTCGACATTGATATGATCCTTGCTTACATAATTTATACTTTGAGCCTTCACGGTTAATTGATATTGTCCACTATTTCCATCTCATAGGTTGTGGGTTTCACTTAGGGAAAATTTTAGTGGCGAATCTTCATTAATTCACGAATATTCTGGTTTTTAAAATTTTGTGAAATTTTAGGTATATGGATATGACTAATTCGCCTAAATTTTAAAGGTTCAAGTTACTTTGAGGGGTCAGTTCGCCCAACGTTTACGCCAATAACCAAATTTTTAATTCAAATTGCCATTAGTCGAGAAATTAAAATTTGTAAAATTCACCTTCATATATATAACATTACTAAATATCACTATGGTTGTAGGGTAGCGTCCGCTAAGCTATGCAAAGAGTTGTTTACAATGACAAAATCTAATGGAATTTGCTTGTATCTTAAAATTCACCATGGTCTAGCCAAAGTTACCTAGCGACCTGCTAAGCTCTAAAATTTACCATGGTCATGTTGATGTATTACCAATTTAGCTAGCGACTACTAAGCTATAAATATCTCCATTTTTTCACCAAAAAAATCACATTTTTAGAAATTTTTTGTTTAGTGAAATTGAATTATTAATCCTTTTGATTAAGCCAAGAGAAATATGGCCAAATATCACTATGGTTAGAACCTAGAAGCCGCTAAGCTATGCAAATAGTTGTTTACAATGACAAAATCTAATGGACTTTACTCATGTTTTAAATATCTGCATCATCACTTGTCACATGATTTGATATATGGGATGGAAATTTGGAAAAATGATATACTTATGTTTGTAGTATATTTAATCCGATATTCACAGTGCCCAACATCCAAATTTTGTGTTTGTAACTAAATATTTTATCGGGATTTACAAATTAAAATGACAGTGGTTGAAGACCATTTTTCCACACAGCCCTTCTTTTGACAATTTGAATAAAATATTACACTTACAATTTGTCAAATGATTTATAGGTTTTGAATTTTTTTTACAGGCAAATTTTGACCTGCCCTTCTCTGACGGGTTGGAAGCCCTCAGAAGGGCTGTGACAGGTGCAATTTTGAACGCTGTATCCCGTGCGATTGCTAGTTTTATTAAAATGAATTTAGTATTCCTCGAATTCATCTCGCTAGGACCCCCAAAATGTCACTTCGAAGTTCTTAAGGATGATATGCCCAAGAGAAGCATATCAAATTCTGTCGAGTCGCGACAACCATATGTGTTATAATTCCTTGTTTACCTGACCGTCAAATTGGAAGCTTCCATGTTTAGCATACATCTTTATAAACGTGGGATCCCCCTCTACGAGTTCATTGGAGTAAATTGCGATTTCTACGTGAGGCTGTAAACGGCTGTCGTATCTCATAAAATGTTTTGTAATTTACCATAGTTTGTATTCTTCCCTGATAGTTCATGTGTATGTCCTCTGCACATTCCTTTTCTAATGATGCGTATGCTGATCTTAACATCAGCTTTTAAGTTATTGTGATGGTTCGAATCTTCAGGAAGTAGCATGTAATATAATTGGCCATCAATGCGGCTGCAGGAAACACTCCAAGGTATGATGCCTTGAATGCTGATGTCGATACCCTGCTAGAAAGCTCTTACCTTTAAAATGCTTTGCAAGTATGCCTAGCATTAAGGTGATTTAATCTGGATGAATATCCAGGCGTGGATTCTGTGGCGGTGGACATTTGAGTAAGAATAAAATAACTATAATAGGGGCTCGTGAGGATCCCCATGTCTTTTGTAAGCTCCAATTATGATATGCCATGAAAATTCGGTTTCATTAGAGGTGGTGAGTGAGGCATTTAAAAGTTCTGAGAGCGATGCAGAGAAAGAGGAAGAAAACAAAGCACATAGTCTCAAAGAATTGTGTTCCATGTGCTCAGCAAACCTCTCTAGAATACACAGTTGTTGTCAGTGAGGATTCACATACTATATGTAATTCATGCACATTGGACATACCTATCTAATAGGGCACTTGCAACTATCATGTTGAAGGAAACATATTTTCTATTATTGTCTGCAATCAATGTCTGAGAGAGGCATGAGTGGGTCATGTTGACCATCCATTTTCTTTAATATCTTAAAGAAGATTAGTTTACAATTTTCATTTCTTGAGGATTGTAGCATGTTCTTTCGTGATGTTTGAACATTACGATTTGAGATGGCAGTGATATCAATTTCCATGGCGATTTGGATGCGGTTACTGTAGGTGATACATATTCTAAATTAAAGCTAATCATTTTGGCATTATGAATAAATCCCAATGCCTGTTTCAATAACCCCATTTTAAGGTTGGATATCTTGAAATGCCGGGGTGTGTACCCCTACGTTTGAGATGATATCTCTCTGAGTGTAATTTCTGGACAAACGAAATTGTAAATGCCCTGTGTATGCTTCCACATCTGAGTAGTAGCATATCAAACTGAGGGCAACTCTTTGAACTACAGGAGATTTGACATTAAGGATACATTTTAGTGTCATCCAGATCAATGGATGTAAAAATTAAAAGATATTTGAATTAAGGATAATTTGAGTGCTCCCCAGATCAAAAATTAAAATTAAAAAATTCATTTGATATTAAGGACCAAATAAGTCCACACAAGTGTTGTCACTTCAAGAACTTTCAAAATCAACCACATTAAAGAAATTCGAATGAAGGATAAACTAAGTCCACGTAAGTGTTGTTCACCACGGGATTAAAATAAATCCATGTAAAAAAAGTCATGTCAGACCAGTAGATAAATGAACAATATGAATTCTCTACATAAATGGTTAAAGTCAGGTTTGAGACTGGTAATCTATGGGTGTTACCAAGCACTAGATACGCATACATCATTGTAAACAACCTATATTTATTTATATGTTAGTGCAATCCTACAAATAACAAGATTGTAAGGAACAATGTACAACTACAACATTTGACAGAGAGCAATCCTAATTATGCGCTGCGATGAGTACTGTTCATAGCCTCCTAGAATGATCTTATGTTTCCACATCCCACAATGGTATGACTAGAAAGGTGAACCAATTTCGACTACAATATCTATTGCTTGCATTTGGTTAAACTAATGTAAATAGCTCTCAGAGAAAAAGCATGTCTTGGGTACGCGTTACAATGATCATGTTCCATGACTATGACATTTATCACGTATCCATCATTTTGTCAAACACATGGCATCCATGTACTAAAGCTCTCATTTTGGCATATAAATGTTCCTAAGGCCTTTTGAACAACCCCATTTTGTGAATATTTCACTACATTCCATGAGATGCTGTCTTTAAGGTGTTTTTTCAAAACATTCGCATGCCTTGTGTATGCTTCTGCATTTGACATATATATCAAATATGCTACCTATAACTACAACATCTAATGAAAAATAAACTTCATATCATGCCTGAATGGATATTTGTTCATTACATTTATTGAAATAATTTTAATGGCTCCCACTAAGGATTTAGTTGAATAGAACTTGCATGACCGCAAAAGGACCCCTATGAATTTCAAAATAATGACTTGCGATGGGTAGTGTTTTGTAGAGAAATAAGGTCATAACTGTAAAGAGATTTGTTTCCAGTAATTTGATAGCGCAAGAAGCACTAGAAAATGCCTTGTCTAAATATCCCTAATACCATTTGTCAATTATCAATAAGAAATTTACAAAGGAATATATGAAATAGTTAACAAAACATAGAAAAAGTGTAAACAACCGTCAATGTTAAACATGAGCTGGAGTTATGACCAAAAATTCTCCCTTACCTTGAACATATAGAATGAGCTAAGAAAATTTCCTGAAATCTACCACTAAAAATATCACACAAATTTATTTCACCTTTATTAACCCAAAATGCAAAAATAACTCTAATGCATCCCAATAGAATGGATTAATTGAAAGAAAACACAAAACATTATGAAAAAAAAAACATTAACATTAAGGTGGATTAATTTATTAGATAAGAAAAAGACATGAATGGAAAGTTTGAAAGAAAAATGTAGGAATTAAATACCTCATGTCTTACACCCATTCAACGTCAACCGATTGTTCCTACCCAAATAATATTTGCTATCTATGTTGCACTTTATAGTCTCAGCCTTGCTCGCATTATTCACATGAGTGTGATTTGTGCGTAAATGGGCCAACATTAAAATTGGGAAAGTCTAATATATTCCAGGTTCAAAACACAACCGTGATGATTTCTTGTTTTAGACTTTATAGCCCCCCTTTTAGTTTTAAGCTTAAGGAAATTTAGGAAAATAGGGGATGCAGAAACAATCATCAATAATTAAACTACTCTAACAACTGGTCATATATGGGGTAGGTATATTTTATCTACTGGATCAAAATTTTGAGATTGAGAGTCCATATGATTTCTTACGTTGTAGAGTAAAAATTTCTCTCTGATTTACATGAGGTATATTTACTAGTACAAAAATCAAAGCGACTCATGTAATGTCGAGGTGTAAAAGAGATTCGTTATTTTCTTAGCTTAAGATCTAATGTGCTTACTCTACATTGAAGAAACTGATTTCTTGTGAAGAAGTAGCAATTAAAAAACACTCCACTTCCACCATATTTAGATGATGTCATGTGTTTCACAACAAAAACAAATGTCAGTTCTTGAGGAGGACAAAAATGATCTATTGTAAATCTCCTATTTTGATAGAGACTAAGAAGATGCTGGAAAAGGTTATAGCCTATGAATTTACACCTATGGATTACATTTTCCTAAAACATTCTAATGTATTTTTGATAAACATTGAATGATGACTTTGACCCACAGACACACCTTCCCGATCTCAAAGCTCTGCATGACACATGGTTGATGTAGACACATATGTAATCAATGGTTTGTAGGGTCACATGCGTAATAGCCATTAATTTCTCTACCTTTTGTTAGCACCAAGGAGCCTTCATTGTATTAAAGACACACATATCTATGTAAAAATTCTTAGTAGATGATATTATGTTAAGTCCTTGATTCCTTTAGAAATTTGGATGACAAAGTATAAAAGACAAAAAAATGATCACAACATATTAAGGACCCTAATCAATATGGCATAAAGTTAATGAAAAATGGATACCTCGCTACAGAGATTTGTAAAGATAAGTTTTTATTGTTCCCCATAGATTAGCTATACAAAGCTGGGTGGTGTTAAGATTTTAGATGTTAAAGTTTTATTTTTCTTATGCTACCAACCTCTCTAGTAAAGAGTATCAAATTGTTTTAACATGATGGGCAGTCAACTTGTTATTAAGGGTTTGAAATTGCTTGATTCTAACTAGAAATTATATTGATAATATTGGAGTGACCTTAAAAAAAAAGCCTTAGGAGAGAGATTCTCCAAGACCAAGATTTTACCATAAACTTAGGTGCTTCAAAACTCCAATGGTATAGTCCCCAACCTAGAATTATAATAATAGGTTTCTCGAACTCAACAGATCAATTTGGTCACACTAGTATAGTGGGATGGGCCTCCCTCGAGATAGAACTTTGGAGTGCTCGATGGATTATATATATGGGCTCACATCTATATAGGGGAGGGGTAGATAGTTCATATAGAGGTTGCTTGATAGTCCTTTGTTCTCCTCCCCCTGAACCATTGATTGATTCACCTCCCTTGACAATTAGACACTCATGATATTAAATATGTAATATCCTCAAATATTTATATAGAGAAGGCCAATTGAAGCCTCATGCTTCATCAACTAAAATCACAATAATGGAATCACCATCCCAATCAATTGATCATTCACCATAAAGGAGAGAAGGTTTTATCTGAGAATACAAATATCAAAAGGTTTTTATCTATTAAGGAGGAAAAATTGTAACATTATTAATGTATTCATTAATTGTGGGAACATGTTCTATAACGGGTAAAGGGAAATGAAAATCATTACATTTGATATGGTGTGACATATCCTATATCTGCAATTATTATTACATATAAAGTAAATTTCATCTTAGATAAAAGCTTCTATCTTCCTTAGATTCCTTTTTTGTTGTTGTTAGTCTTTAGTTCCCAAACACCTCAAATTTTCATGAAAAAACTTCAAGGATCACATTTCCATTATTTAGGTTAATATGATATAAATAACATTATTTAGGTTAATATTATATTAAATATAACTTTACTAATATAATTATCTTACATTGTATATTTAATATATATGGAACATATATGTTATAAATATGTGTGTGTGTGTGTGTGTCTCAATTAGTATATTATAGTTATTATTAGTTTATATACATTATATAACTACATAATATATATATATATATATATATATATATATATATATATATATATATATATATATATATATATATATATATATATATATATATATATATAGATATATATTACTTTAATTAATAACTAACTATATATTAATTACTACTATACTTATAATTATAATTATATTATATATAAATATAAGGTATTGTTATCTAGTATATAAATATATAGAAACTAATATTTTATATTATATAATAACATACATCTATATACTATCTAACCATATCATATATTAATACATAATATACCTATGGTATAACTATATATCTAATATATAATTATGTGGAAAGGTGTTTTCCCTCGTAGAAAGTGCAGAAAACCTCTAACAACGACCTGTAATCTCCATCATTCACATTCTGTTCCATATCAACAATCTCAAAATTATTTGAATTGTCCATGTCCATGTTGGTCCACTCCTACACTAGAGAGTAGTAGATTATTTTTCAATTTGAATTTTTTGCATGAGGTGTTCAAACCAGTAACTATAACTGATGAAGATGACCAAGAAGAACATGTAAAATATTTCATCAAAAGGTACAAGAATAGGTCATTTTCCATGGAAAGTGTATTACTTAATTATGTCGTTAGATCTTAAACACATAATCCAAGGAGAAAACGAGATAACAAATGGGAGGTTATGAGTTTGGAAGCTATTATGAGATTATTCCCAAGGTTTTCATCCATCCCTTTGCATGAATCACATAAATGGGTTGATTTTTGTTGGTCAATTTTTTTGCTTTATAATCCATTTCATGATATAGAGAGATATCAGACTTACTTTTGATTGAATAAAATAAAATTGGGATTCATTTAATTATAATCCATGGCATGTTGAGAGGAGCACTATTATATAAGATGTTGATAATATTAGTCATTTTGAAGATGAAGTTAATCAATACATTCACTAAATACAGTAGAACATGAATGGGAAATCATATCTAGGCTTCAACGTGGTCAAATTTTATAAGTGAATGAAATAATTATGTTGGGAAGAAGAGATATTGATAAAAAAGCACTGTGGGATAATGAATATCGAGGTGAATAATACACAAGGAAAGAAATAAAATTCATAAGCAACATGAAATATAATGGGTTAGTTATATACGATGAATTAGCCCCAAATTTCAATTATGAGACCTTTGGTGCTAAACAAAAACAAGAACTTGATATAATACCGACACATTATAATCAATGTCAAAATAACTTGCCATTACTCATGATAGTTCAAGGAATAATAGGAACTAGAAAATCCCATGTGATTGGTTTCATTCGTCAAGCACTTTAGATGCATCATTCCCAGAACATTCTCCTCTTCTATTACTTGCACCAAAAGGAGTTATAACATTTAATATTGGTGCCTCAATGATCCATTCATAACTCTGAATCCCTATAAAAGATTTTGCAGAACTAGAAGGAACAATACTTACAACATTCCAACAAGAGATCTGCCACATAAAATATATATTGATTGATGAAATGAGCTTAATCGGACAAAGTTTGATAGAAAACATAGCTCCTGCCTTTTTCAAGCATTCCCTAAAAAACATACATCATTTTTTGTGGTGTTTCTATGATTTTGGTAGGATATTTGGGGTAGTTTCCTCTTGTTAGCGATAAACCACCATATGATAGTAATATACATGCAAAGTTGTTATGGGAATAATTCAAAACTATTTTTACACTGGATAAGGTATATAGACAAGAAGGAGAAAGTGAAGAGAAAAACTGTTTTCGACAACTTCTCATAAATCTTAGAGATGTGAATCCGATAATGGATTATTGGAAGTTATTGATGAGTATAAAATATTCTAGATTAAACAAAGCTAGCAACACATAATTTGACAACAGTATTCATCTAGTCTCCACAAAGAGTAACGTGAATATCCACAACAAAATAAAATTGCATTCATTGAAAAGACTTGTTGCACGTTGCATTACAACTACAACAAGTACCACCAACACACTGATAGGAGGTCTAAATGATGAAATTAATGTTGATATATTAATTTCCAATGATACAAAGGTTATGTTAACATCCAATCTTTGGATATAAATAGGTCTTGTAAATGGATCTCTAGGATTTATTCAAAGCATAATATATACACATGGTAGTGGTCAACCAAAACCACCAACATATGTAATGGTTGAATTTGATAATTAATTTGGAATACAATTTTAATATACAACATAACGCATCATCCTAATTTCACCAATACAAATGGAACACACACACCAATTACCCTTATGGTTGGCATGTGTGTTGATAATACATAAATAACAAGGTTTGACTCTTTCCAAGGTTACAATTTATATTGAACAAAGGGAAACAACGAGGTTAACATTTGTGGCTATATCTCAAGTAAATTCATTGGAAGGTCTAAGAATATTTCCTCCATTTACATATGACTGCTATGAAAATATGAAGAAGGGAAAACTACTTTCAAAATAGAAGGTTGAGGAAGAAATAATGAAGTCCTTAGAATATAAATAATGTCTCCTATGTAATACACATTTCATTCCTTTTTTGGCATGAGTGAGTTTAAATGTTTTGATTGATGTAAAATATCATTAATGAAAAAGATAATGATGAATAATTTTCATATGATGCCTAGCATGATAATGACATGTACATTTAGGTTGATCCAGGGTTGCAAGAGTGGACAAGGTGAGATTAGCTTTGGTTTAACAAGCCTAATAAGGTGACCTAGCTAGCCTAGGTGATGGAGCATGATGGTTTGAGATGCATGGATACTTGAGGATCAAGGTAGAGGTATGGAGAACATGATATCAGTGTGTTGAGACACTCACATGAGCATCCAATTCTAGGTATAGGTCAAAGACTCAGTTGCAGGTGCTCATCTTGACCTAGTCTAGGTGCATGAAGACAAAATGGAGCATGAAGAGTGAGGTATAGAGCCATGTGATCTCATTGAAGCATGTATATAAGTGATAAATTATGTATCAATATGTTTTAGGTCCTTTTCAATGAGGTACTTCTACTCTGATTTGGCTTAGAACATGCAAAACCCTAAGGCTTATTCATACAAGTCATGATGGTTGAGAAGATGTAGAGATATTTGAGGAAAGACGATTATTAGAGATGATGCACATGATTGTACTAGAGGTGCGAGAAATTTTTTAGGTCATTATGAAGATAATTTTTCAAGTTATGAAGTTTTAGGCAAAACAGGGTCTAAGAAAGCATGATTTCCAACACGATAGGCAACTTTTAATGCTCACCTACTCTTAAAAATTTTACATGGGACCTTGTGGCTTTAGAGATGTTTTTTACATTGATCTAATATAATTTTTCAAAAATAATGGGGTATTTTTACCCTCAAACTTTTATGAATGAATGTTAAGAAGTCAAACAAGTTTTTATGAGTTTGAAACCCTAGGTTAAGAGTGATTGAGGAAAACTTCTTAGTATAGGTACAAAATGGATTGGTTTTAAAAATGTGATAATTGGAGGTTGTATAGGGCTCGTCTAGATTTCCAATGAGGTATGATATTGTTGACTGAGTTTTCTCTTTCCTGTTCATATTAGTGAAATAGATATTAAAGAAAACCAAAGAAACTTTGAAGATGCAAGGGTTTAAGGTACCTTGGAAGAAGATAGTGATAAAAGGTTGGGCACAAAGTAGATTTCCTCATTGAAAATTTGATGAACCTACCCAACAAAGGTAACTAAGAGGAAAATTGATTAGATGGTAGATGTGGGGGGTTTCCCAACTAAGTCGGTTCCAAGAAGCGTTAATTTCCTTATGTAGATGTCAACCCCCATGTTTAATAAAAGATGAAAAATCAATAATGAAAGACTGAATAAAATGCAAAAACTGAAGCTAAAAAGAACATGGAAATTGTAGAAATGGATTAAAAAGTATAGATCTGATCTAAATCAACACAAAGTAAATTTTATCTAGCTAGGTCGACGGTGACCCAGGTTACAAAGGTGGGTCGATGATGACCTAAATAGATGGATCTAGACAACAAGGTGGAAATACAGGTCTGGAGGGATCTGAATGAAAATCAGATGATCAAAGAGGTATGAAAAAATTGAAAAACACTTAAAGAGGAAGGTTTAAGATAGGAAAAAAATAGTATGCAGGAAAATGAGGATTTGGATGGGTTATATGGCTAACACAATGCATATTGATGGTGACTTGGCTTAGTTGGTGGTGACCGGATGTTGATAGAACATAACAGGAATGAAAAATAATCAAAATGATAGATATGAGTGTTGAATATGGTGGTAGAGACAGAGAGGAAGGTTGGTGTGGATTTTGCAGACAAAATGGATGAGAACATAGGGCTGGGTCGATGACGACCTGGGAAATGCTAAACAATGTTGAAGGTGGATGGGTAGGATAGATAACCTATAAACGAAACGACTAAAAGAAGAAGATGGATCTGAAACTTTGATGGGATCTGGACTTGTAAAATGTTAGTGACTGGAAAATAATGGTAATGATAAGAAATGATAGCATAAACCAATATAAGATCAAGATAAACTCCCCAAAGTCTCCACAAGTGATGTAAATAAGTTCCAACGGACTCGAAGAAGATTTTAGTAGTTGCAAGAAAGCTCAGGCTTGAAGATATGATCACAAAAATGCAAGAGAATTCTGATTATGCATCCCTTTTGGTGGAGAAGTAAATGTGGCCTTATAGGGTCGACGGTAACCTGGGAGGGTCACTGCCAATTTCGGGGAACTGTCCATTCAGGTAGTGAAAGGATGATTTACTCAAGAGATGGGGATTTTATGGATTGGGATAAGTTTTTTAAAGCATTTAAGTGGGTTAGGGTTTCTTAAGGATGTGATATGGGTAGGTGGGAGATAAGAATGGATTAAATAAAATCTAGAAAAAGCTTAGGGATTAGGAACTAGGGGGTTTATGGGTGATAATCAACCTAGAGAAGGGAAATTAGGAATAATTAAGATTAATTAGATAATGAGATGAGGATTAGGAGAGAATTGATGGAAATTAGTAATAAATTAAAATAGATGGGATAATCGATGGGAATGTTAATAATAATATGAATAAAAATGAAAGGGGGCTAAATAGGTGATCATGGTAAAAGAAGTGATTGAGTGCGACAGGGGTAGCGATACCGAATTTTGGTGTCTACATTTGCCTCTTTTTGTTGATTGGTTTGCGTTGGGAAATCTGTGAGACAAAAATGATGAGAGATAAAAGGGTAAGATGAAGGATGATAGAGGATTGATGATGCACTCACACTCAAATGAGGGATCGATGATACAATGAGGAATCAATCACAAGTTTGAAAAAGATAGATGAAGAAGGGTGGATGGGAAAAGAAATAAGGGGGAAATGATAAGTTGAGACAAGATGCCCCAAGAGATAAGGATTTAAACAATTTTTTTAAAAAAAGGTGGCAATCTTAGGGGTCACATCAAAAGGAAACAAAGGTCACATTCTTCAGGGAGATGATAACAATGTCCTACTGGCCTGTGAGTTGGTGAAAATCACAACGGAATGGAGGGAATCCAATGGGAAACCACTCAATATAGATAAAAGCCATGGGGACCAATGGGTCATAGGTACACATCAAAATTATGCATAACTTAATGTGAAATCCTTCAAACATGAGGAATCAATGGAAGGTATGCATCTATGAAGGATGAGAATGGAAATAATGGTACCTTGGTAAAGGACATAAAAATGGATGAAAAGGAAAAATATGAAAAATCGAGGATATAAAATACCCCAAGGGGAAATAAATAAAACCAAAAAGGTGGAATTTGAAAATAGATATGGTGCCCTAATAAGAGAGAAAAAAACAAATGAGAGGAATCTGGGTCGATGACGCCCAAAGTGAGTCGATAATGCCTAAGGTAGATCAACGACGACCCAAGGGAGTCAGCGACAACTTAGGTTGGTGGCTATATAAGCCCGAAATTCAACTGAGAAAGCTCATTTTAATGTCTGTGACTACCGATTTGACAACTCAAAGTTATAAAAGGATATCATGATTTGGAGAGAGATGGAGGCCAGAGGAGTAGCTAGGAAAGGCCATAGAATTCACAGGATGGCGAGTAATGAAAACCCTAGTTTTTTTAATTTTTAAATTGTTTTATTTATTTTTTACATTTTTTAATAAATTTGGATTGGTGCCAAGGGTGGTCGGTGACAAGGCCAAGAGATAAACAGAGGGAATTTCCTTAGAAGGGCAAGATTTTATGATTTCTAATGTTAAATTTACTAGTTTTGATAACATCTCTGCTTTGAGATTGGACCCTTAGAGGTCAATGATGTACCAATACACTTTATTTTGAAGATATATATATATATATATATATATATGATTTTTTCGCATTCTAGCATGTGTTAATTGTGTGGTGTTTATTATTCGATTCATGATGATGTAATGTGGATATGTAATGATGACAATGATTATATGTTTACATTATATTTGATGATGATGGTGAATTTATATACAATGGTTGGATGTGTTACAATATAATGTTTAGTTGAAAAATAGATTTGATAGATGATAAACATAGATGATGATAGATATAATATGTAAATTGGATGTGTGATTTTTGTTGGATAGTACACAAATGATTCAGATAGAGTAGATGTTATTGTAAAGGAATAAAGGATAGATGTGGAAATATTAGAATAGAATGTAACTTGATGATTGATGACCTATGGGTACAAACGATGTTATGTCGTATCAAGAAGTGCAAGAGGAAACAATAACTCTAACTACATTGGAGGTAAATGAGAAGGAGATTCAAGCAACACAAGGCACATGCGACTAAAACATGTGTTAACATATAACCAACGATAGTTAGTTATACTAAATATCATAAGGGAAATATGGATTAAAGAATCTCATAAACCTAATGTCGACATGAAAAAAGGGTATATGATGTAACTTATCAGCAGGAAGATGGTTTTCCAAAATTGGATTTCCCTAAGTCTATGCCCCAGCTCTGGGTAGGGGAAAGAGAGAAAACTGATCAATGCAGGAAGTTTGCTATGAGAAAGTTGATCAATGCGGGAAGCTTTCAATGCCAATAAAATAGAAGGTTAATCAATGCAGGAATCCTTTGATACCATGATATAAGAGAGTAGCCATCCTTTGAGGGTATGGTCTGGGTCAAAGCATACAAGTGTGTCCCACTTAGTGGCCATAAATATTTTAAAATCTGACTAGTAAATAAATAATTAAAAAAATACTATAAAAATTTAAAAAATCAGGTAAATTCTAGATGCCCTGCACCTTGGTATTTATAGCCTCTTAAAAATGCATGTTTGGTCATTTTATATGTGGTTGGTCATGTTTTGGTTATCAGACATAGTTTGCTGAAAGTACAAAAACTACAAAAAAGTGGGACACAGTTATATGCTTTCACCCGTCTACTTTATATGATTTATGATTTTGATGGCAAGAATGATATACATGATAGCCGTCCTTCGAGGGATCGGTCTATTATTAGTTTAGAATTTGTGGAAAATCTAAAAAATTGATTTTCAAATCGTTGATGAATTTCTAAAAAAATGTTTCATGGCAAAGGCAATTTTAAAGGAGGATTTTTCTTAGGTTTCAAATAGTTTGATGTGTAGGTTGGGTGGGAAGGTTGGATGGGTAGGTTATAAGGGTAGGATGAATGGGTGGGTTAGACAGATAGGTTTGACGGGTAGGTTGGATGGGTAAGCAGGACAAGGGGTAGGTTGGAGATGGATAGGCTAGGCAGGTAGGTTGGATGGGTAGGTTGGACTGGTATGTTGGGTGGGTAGGTTGAATGGGTAGGTTAAGTACGGATATGTTTTATGAACGGGTAAATTTGATGGGTTGATTCGTCGGGTTGGGTGTAGATTCAGGTTTATTAGATGGGTAGGTTGGATGGGTTTATTGGTCGGGTAGGTTGACCTAACTTGGTTTGATTGGTTAGGTAGGTTGTTCATGCATCCAACATGGGTTTGGCAGCTACCATGGCTAGCCAATTATTTTCTACCACGTGTCCCTTGAACCCTTCTCGGCCCTATATATACCCCTACAAGGTTCATTTCTTCACTTTTCCATGAACATTTCCAGCACTCTTGAGCTCTCCAATATTCAAAGTTCTCCCAAACTTAGCATGCACCTTTCAAGTTTCTTTCCTCCCTCTCCTGTAAATTTCAACAATGGAAAGCACCGCATCTACTCCTACACCAAAATTCCAATACAAAAACCTCATGTGCCCATAGATTATAGCTCTAATGAAAGTAAAAGACACACCAAAGGACTAGATGGAAAAAAACATAATTTACCGGGCTTGTCAACATGCCCCCAATTCGAAATTGATACTTATGTCCTTGATTATCTTCTCACCTCTTACAACCAGAAAGAGGGAGAATTTTCCATTCTCCTCATGCATCTGAATTTTCATCAAATTTCTTTCACAATTGAGCCCGTCAAATGTACATCGTTTAACTGGGTTACCATTCGAAAATCTAGCCACCCATGTGACTACAAAGGTTGTCCTTACAGATGAAGACAAAAAAAAAATTGGAGTCTCATTACAATGTGTACACGTTGATGGTAAGTTTATTATTTTCAAATTATTTTCTTAATATTACTCGACCACCCAAGCATCTAACATTTATTTTTTGTTATTGCAGATCCTCTTAATCATTCACCAAGAGGCCTTATTATATAAGGTATTACAAACCAATTCTTTCTTAAAGTTGCATCACTTTTTCAGGCTAGGATTGTGTTATAAGGAATATCTTTAGACATTTAGTATTGGGAAGTTCAATATATATTGCAGACACTAACAAGGAAAAAATTCTATTGGTGTGCATATATTTGTCCAACCAAATAAAAATAGATGTCTCCTGCACCCGCAATGCCAATCTATCTTATAAATCCAAGATTGTATTCTCTTCTTGACAATTATATACTTGCTTTCTATCAAGAAGACTTTCTTCCAATAACAGCAAGTGAAAATTCCAATTATAATTAATGATAAAATGAATGGTCTCAATCTTAAAGAACAAAAGGTAACAGTTACTTTTACATTTTTCTTGTTATAACGATTTTGCATTCAATATTTTTCAATAAAATAATAATTGTAATATTTTATTTTACAGAGAAGAATTATGGCTGCAATATCTCATAAGGAGGTAATTGCTTGAGGTAAAGCTTCTCTAGAGGTCTTTTGTGGATTATGACATGGGTTCAGTCAGAATCAACACCAATATGATTTCCTCATCAAAAATGACCTAGGGGGTCTGTATGTGCATCACGCCTACCATCACATTTGACTACATGTATAAAGTTTACTTTTTATATAATTAACCAATTCAAACAACTAGTATAGATTATGTAAGTAGTACTATATTTTAATATTTCTACATTTATTGTATTCAAAAAATACAAAAATTGGTGATGAAGATCATTCTCATTCCAATTGTCAAGATTGAAATGTCACATTTGTGTCTCCGAGCATACAAGGTAAATTGTAATGTATAATATTTAGTATGTTTTGTTTAGTTACAATTTTTTAGCATTTACAAGGGCCAAGCGTATAATTATAATTTTCTAATAATTTGTTGTTTGCTTCTTGTAGGTAACATAGCTTCTGAGCACATTCCACTTGCAAGGAAACCACCAATACCGCCAACACATACAGTACAAACAAATAGAATATCTTCAAGCAATAATATAAGATTTCCTACAAAATTGATAGGAACACTTCATCCTGTAACCACAGAAGTTTCTTGGACTCTCACTAGGTGGTGTCTTAAGTGTAACAGGCACATATCTTTTCAACAACATCGATCTTGACGAGGAGTATTTGGGCTTCGATAGTGGTGATGCAGACAAGGGTAACTATTTTTACACCCATTATATGATTCAATATACTATGCCTCCTGCCACCACAACCACAACAAAATGTGCATGAAGTATAGGACAATGACTTTCCTCCTCCTCTAAGAAAATATCCACAAATATATGATGAGAAGACACATTTTACATTCAAAAATATGATATCATATAGTATGGGGGCAAACAATTCAAGAAGTTGTAATGTCTGATGTGGATTTGGTGTGAACTTGGGAGAAGAGTGCTAAAATTTTGATAAAAGAAATAAATACCCAATACCATAATCACGTTCAAAGGAATTCATTGTTCACTTTCATAGATAACCAACCAACAATGTAGAGAAATGAAATCAGTCGAGGCACAATTTCATATAATAATGATTATGATGATGATATTATAGACATAATGTTAAACGGGTTGGAGAATTTGAATGCTGAAGCACAGGCTTACTATAAAAAATGGGCTAAAGACAAGAAAAATGTTTTAATAGAAAATGCAGAAAAAGAAAAAGTTGTGGTGAGTCATCTTTTATAGGAAAAATCCTAATATTATGAAGGAATTCTATGTTGTAATATATTTGTTCAACTTATCTAATAGACTAATAATTTTTATATTTATGTTTTGCAGGCAAAATATGAAAAATTAATGAAAGAAGCAGCTAGCTGTATTTGAAGACACATTTGAAGAATGTTTGCAAAATCCCATGAATTCATTTGTACAGTTAAAGGAAAAACTCATAGTATTAAATAAACATAATAATACATTGAGAAGGATAATCAAGGGGCATAACATGGATCTAGAAATCTTATTGAAGGAAAATATAGATGTCAATGCATCACTTTTGTTAGTAGGAGATGTTTCAAGGGATGAGAAGAATATTCTTTAAAATATCAATACCGTAGCGTGATTAATTGCAGGTATCAAGGAGTTTTAGCAGATATTTCTATTCATAATGAGCAAATTCCTCCACCTCTTATGCAAGAAAAAGATCAAGTTTCCCTTGTAACATAAAAAATTCAATATATTAGCTAAGTTCACCATGTGACAGGTGTGTTGTCACAATTCTGACACTGGTGTAGGAATTAAAAGATAGTGGCCAACCTATTTTTTTATTTTTATTCTGTGTGGTACACATAAGGACAACTATGATTCAAAATCATAGGCAGAAAAGAGGATGCCCTCATAATGTGTCCTTATATGACAGAACTTGTCTAGAAGCTTTGAAATGTTATTTACAACCCCCTTTTTTCAAATTTGTATTGGTCAACAATGCTTTATGAATTGATACTTGTCTTCATAAAGTAATATGCCACATGAGAGAACAATTACAAGAGTACTTTGGAATTATAACTATATTTATTATTGATGGATTTCTACTTAATATGAATGATGTTTATGTTTCTATGTTTACGTAAATGGTGCTCAAATTTTCATGTTTTTGTTTGTTTAAAATATTTACGTTTCTGATTTCATGCAGATGTAAAAAATTAATCAATTAATAGATAGGTCGATCCAAGTAAATATGTCCTTATTTCAGTTTGAAAACCAAATATAAAAAACAAATGTGATACAATAAAATGACATTGTTCCAATAGGATCCAAGTGAAAATAAATGTAATATTGCATTTATTGAAAGTTGTAATCTCTAATGTATGAAATACATCAATACATAAAAAATTATTGTAAATAGTCTCAACAATGTATAGAAGAAATGAAATCTATGTGAATTCGAACAGTCCATTGGAGCAACACTTTCATTTGTGTCTTGGAAATCAACTGTAACATGATTTGTGGATGTGTCTCAATCCCCCAGATCAGGAAGAATATTACCAACTCCTCTTCTTTCTACTATATGAATTCCATAATGTGAGTGCTCTCTTATAAGGAAAAGTATCCATTGAGTAACGTGATACATACAACCTCAAACAACTTTCTAGATTCTTTTCCAATCTGTTTCAAACTTTTGAATTTAAAAAAGGACAATGCATTGAAAACCCTTTCATCTTCCACAGAACCCAGAATCATCGTTTGACAGAGTTCATACAGCTTAATATACTCACTCAAATCTTCATGTATTGAATACTACTGAAACAAATATCCTTCCAAATCCTTCTAATGACACCATATTCCTGTGGGTTTTGTAGAAGCTGAACTTGTCGTATCAGTAGTATTAGCATAATGCATTGACTGGGAACTATGTATTTTTCTCTGTAAAATACCTTCTACAGAAAATTTGTTTATCTCTTCAGTCTTAGAGAAATGGTCAGTTAGATCAGTCATGTTTTTGACATGAATAAAGGATTAATGGATGTATAAGGTATTCCACCCGATAAAATTCCAAAATTGTGGATTTACAACTCCCATTGCTTCAAGTATTTAATCATTTTTTGAATCTTTCTCGGATCTCTTTAGATAACGATTCAGAGATCTTTTTCAATTTATTCTTAGTTTTGGATAATACCATGTAAAATAAATTTTGTGTCACTCTTACTTCTTCCATTTCTGAGCTAGCCAAATCAACTCTTTTTTGAAATGTATGAAGTGGAATCTCTTTCCCATGTGTTTTTATGCAGAGATGATCATGGATATTTTATTTTAAGAAGCACTTGGAATTTTTCAAGTCTTGTCAATGCATTCCATCTTTCAAAAGCAACACCCTGAAAACTTCCATGTGAAATGTATAAACTTTTCAAGATTCCAACACACAGTTCTTCTTAGGCTAATGAAGTTTGTTATGTAGAAAGAATGATCTTGTGCATGCTTCATTAAAATATTAAGCTCCCTCAAAATAGGAAAAATACCATAGAGTGTGAGTAAAGTTTCAATGTATGTTAGATGGTACAGTAGATCTTTAGCTTTATCTACATCCTTGTGGTATTTATACATAAACCTTTTCAATGAAGGATATTCATCAAATATTCTACATGAAGGTTCATACATAGATATCCATCTGGTATCTACATCCTTAAGAAGATTTTTTCCCTCTGTTAGTTTAATTACAAATTTCTAAAATTTTAAAAATCTCTTTTGACTGCTAGAATAATAAACATGTAAATCCTGGATCATCTCCTCCACTTTAGCTACATTTTCATATGTGCTCGCAATTTTTTAGGCTATATTAATTAAATGAGCCATGCAATGGATTGCAATCATATAGGGCAGCAAGTAGTTGTTTTAAGTTCAAACATAGATACCATTTATAGCCCCCGTGCAATTACAGTTACACCATCATTTCCTACACAATAACTAATTTTGTTGCAATGGAAAAGTCATCCATTCCTGCAATATCCTTCAGATTTAAGACCACCAATTTATAAATATTTTCATAATTACAATTCTTATTCATTTTATGAATTTCAAAGAGCGTGGGGAGTTATTACTTCATTAACAAATGTGTAAATATGAATACATATCCGACGAATTATTATCCACTGCAGTAACCTCATCTATTGAAAGGGAAATATACTTTACCCTTTTGAACAGACTGTTTCATATCCTCCTTTTCTACCAGAGATAGACATTTTACAATTTCCCAACTGCTAGTATCTGAAAAATGAGATTTAGAAATGCTCCTGTAAAATAATAACCTGATAAAATAATTTTATTTTCTTGTAAAATATGACATGGGTCTTCCCCTTTTAAATATATAGATTATGATAGCAAACTGAATACATTTTTCATGTATTTTTGTACCTTCATAAATTTTGCTCAAACTTCCTATAATGGTCCCCACCTTTTTCATTTAGATTTTTTCATAACATCTTTATTCCTTTTCATATTATTCTACGCATTTTACATGCCAGACACTCTTTTTCATATTTCCATTTATGTGGGTTCTGACTATGTTGATCATCTTTTTTCATTTGGGAAATGTATATTTTCCCACAGTACTTTTCAATTGTCACCAATTTGAGCTATCATCGTGTGATCCTTCCCCTATTTCCAACTACATATTTCACATCGACATTGTGTTAGAACATCATTACCATTTTTCAGTGTACAAAGGTTCAATAAATGGGTATTTTATAGCCCATTCGAATTGGAAAGTCCTTCTAATTTTCTAATTTTTCTTCCTTCTTCAAACACTTTTTTTTCTTGGGGTTCAATTTCTACATTTAGGCTCTTGGTAAGAATATATTGATTCTCATGTCTCTTTTTTCTGGAAATATAGACCTTGGAGTGGAATCTTTCTTTGTTGGTGTATCATGATAATTTGATGAAACTTCCTCGTATTTTTACGCCATCAAGGAACAAAAATTTTTTCCTCAACATATAATGGATCATCCATATCTTGAAATTGATTATTTTTGTGAAGGAATTTGTGAACATGTCTAGATATAATTTTATAAAATTGTTATAGATATAGTATTAATTTTATATATAGTTAAATTTTTTACATATAGAGTACAAAGAGTTCAAAGAACACGGTATGAAAAAACATAATCATCCCAATTATGTAAGACTAAATAACCTATAAATAACACATACTGATATTTTTATCTTATGTAGAAACCCCCCTTCATTTTTTGTGATTTTCCAAAATAACCAAGCAAAGTCTTTACACCCTTTTTTTAATTAGTTGAATTTAGTAACCTTCTTACCCTAATTTCCAGAATCCATTGATATATCACTAATTTGAAAACAATACTACTCTATGTTTAATTAAGGATAGACTCTTATCGTTTGAATGGCTATGAGATTAGATGACTTTAAGGTTATAATGGATATTGGGTTGGATGAGCTCGAAGGGTTTGATGAACTCTTGAGGTAAGATAGATAAGTGGGTTGGACAGTTTTTGGGGTAGATGAATCTGTGAGTTGGACGGAAACTCTAGGGTTGGATAGATCTAATGGGTGTAGACAACTTTTAGGGTTTAGATGCCCTAAGGATTTGGATGGCTAAGGGTTTGGATGGCTAAATGGTTGGATGGGCCTGGGGTTGGACAAATTTGAGATTCTGAGGTTGGACGAAACTTGGGTTGGATGGCTTGTAATTGCATTTTGACAGCAAATGTTGTACTGGTACTAGTATTCTATATTTACTTTGGAAAATATGTGCATGGAAAGATTCAAAGTGGTGGTGAATTACATGCATAAGCTCTTATATATGTGTCAATTCTAGGTTAAATGTATCATACAAGGGACATGTCGATTGAAATTTTCAGTGAATAAGTCGGTTGCCACTCGCTGAAAATTTGCCAATTCAAATTTCCATAAACCCCAATTTTTGCACGTTTACGAAAATTCACCACTAAAACTTTCCCTTCTTAGGAAGGGATAATAGATGTATAAATGACACATTTTGACCCTTAGTGTGGTTCCAAGAGGTAAAAAAGAGGGTGATGAACATGATCGTGAAGTTCTCACCAATAAGGGAGAACCTATCCATAAAGAAAATGCTATGGGTAGAGCCATGGTGCCCATATTTAAGGTCTTGTCTGGGAAAGTGACGGTAGACCACACAATTCCAAATCATTATAATGAGAGATGGAAGAGGATAATGATGGAGGGATGATCTAAGGATATGACTAAGTGCCACTGGTAGGTATTCTAACAATAGAATGGTCACAATTTCAATTCATTAAGTGGTTTGAATTCTAGTTTACCATCAAGGGAGGCTAGACGATAGGCTCCCGACACATACTTATGTGTTATAACATATGGTATAATCTAGTTGGGGGATAAATTTCCACATTGGCTCCTTTATAGAGTAATAAAATTATGATTTTATTTAAGGACAAGGGTCACCAACATTAACATCGCAATAGGATAGACTGAAAACTTGCAAAATATGGGATACAATGAGATAGATTGAAAAAAGATAAAAGTTATGTGCTAGCTTTAAGGAAGCTAAGAAAATAAGTGTCCCCTAACGAGATGAATTAATAGCCACAAAAGTGGGCTTAAGATGAAAATATGGTTCCTCGAGAAGATCACAAACATGGCCACAAAGGTGGACTTTGGATGAGGGGGATAGATAATAATATTTGGGCAAGATGGATTAGATAAGATTGGATGATATGAATATGATAAAATATACGCAACACATCAAAAATGAGGAAGTGAGAGATATGTGTGTATTAGGAGATGAGAAAATGGCCACAAGAGTGGGCTTAGGATGAGGGATATGGTGCCCCCAAGAGGAGCACAAATATGACCACAAAGGTGGACTTAGGATGAGAATATGGTGCCCCCAAGAAGGGAAAAAATATGGTCACAATGTGGACTTAGGATGAGAATGAGATGACAGATAGATTGTTTTTGTAAGATGAGACAATAAAATGGATGAGATTAGATGAGATGGGTTTGATAAGATTGGATGAGGTAAATAAGACAATGTAAAGAACAGTGAATTAACTTGATGGTACATTGATCCTAAAGTAAATTCCCCCTAGTCCTCAAGGGAGTTGTATTGATGGATAAGGGGATGAATTGATGTGGATAAGATCCATGGATGAGAAAAAAGATGTGAGAGGATCAATAACAAGGGGAAGATGATCTTTCCCAATGAAAGATATCTATATTACATTGGGTAGCTTATCATATAGATGATATAGTGGATATCGAGGGAGATTGGATGGGATCGTTAGAAGGAATATCAACTGATAAATTTTGATTTGGATTGGATAGATGGTTGGAGATCATAGAGGGGATTATTAGAAAGAAAAACAATATTGATGAACAAGGGAGGACCCCTTCCTTGGGAGGAATGATATGTGGAGGAGATATGATAAGGGATGATGTGGATGAAGGAGGAGACTTAAAAAATTTGATAGATTGAGATGTAGAAATAGGAGATTAGATTGGTAGTGTTGGATAGAGAAGGAAGATTCCCTTGGATGAGAGATTCATCGTCCTCAATAAGATCACATGGATGATGGTTTGGAGGGCCTTACAATGCTATCAGTGTCATGACCCAGTGTGCGATGGTAGGCATAAATGAGATTGGGTTCAAACCATGATGGTTTTCTTATTATGAGGATCAAAATATTTTATAAGAGGGGAGTGTGATGGACAGATATTTTAATTAAATGTCAAAGGGTGTATGTGTAGGATCCGATTGAAAGTGTTATGAGGAAGTGTAGTCCTTGTGGGGTTTGATAGGATATTTTGATTAGGATTTAGGGGAAGGAGTGGGTTGTAGATTGATTGGGGTAAATTATATGTCTTAGAAGATGAATCAAATTTGGGAGGAGGATTAGATTTCTTGGATTTTGATTAATCATTGGGAGATGTCTTAGATGAAGGATCTGGCCCCAAAAATAGATGGGGAGTGCTCCTAGGAAATAGAAATATAAGGTTGGTTTCAAGTAGTTTTGGATGAGGATTCCTCAATATAACCTAAAGGTAACCTAAGGCCTAAATTTGTGCAAGATTTATAACTTGCAAGTCAGAACGACTGTGGTGAATATTCCTGTTGGGCGATTAAATCCCAATCAGTTCCACCTTATAGGGGATTTTCTCAATGTGTGGATTAATGCATGAGTTTGGTTGTGTGTGATAGAATGTGAAATGTAACCAATTAAACCACTTACTTATATTAGATTTACAAGCAAGTATACAAGAGGTTATTTTTAAGCCCAAAACCAAATGTGGAATTTCGATGAGAAAAAACACACAAGGGAAAATGTGATGCAAAAAGGAGAAAATAATACAAAAAGAGAATACTTGGAGAGTGCTTTTCCTTTTTATCTAATCTTCAAGATGAAGCAAGTGAAGAGAAAAATCCAAGAAATTCAAATCCCAACATGAATAAGAAAAAGTAAAGCCTCTACCTGTAATGTTAGTGGAAGATAGAAGAAATATGAAATGAAATGAAATGAAGTACAAGAGACTCACATAAAAGGGTGGTCCCATTGAGCGTGCCAGAATGTTGACCATTTTTTCTCTTTCCTATTCAGATTAGTGAAATAGATACTAAAGCAAAACCAAATAAACTTTGAAGATGCAAGGGTTTAAGGTACCTTGGAGGAAGATAGTAATAAAAAGGTGAGTGCAAAGTATATTTTCCTCACTACAAATTTTATGAACCTGCACAAAAAGGGTAACTAAAAAGAAAATGGATTAGATGGGAAGATGGGGGTTACATGATGAAGTTAGTTACAAGAAGAGTTAACTTCATTATGCAGATGTGAACCCCTGTGTTTGATAAAATATGATAAAATGAATAATGAAGGACTAAATAACATGTAGAAATTGAAGCTAAATAGAAACTAGAAATTACAGAAATGAATAAAAAGTGAAGATTTGATCTAAATCAACACAAAGTAAATTTTACCTCGCTGGATGGATGACAACCCTATGTTGCAGAGGGTAGGTCAATGACTACTTGAATAGATTGATCTAGACAACAAGCTAGAAATATAGATATGGAGAGATCTGAATGCAAATCAGATGATCATAGAGGTTTGAAAACACTGACGAACACTCATAGAGGAAGGTATGAGATAAGAAAACAAATAGTATGCAAGAAAATGAGGATTTGGATGGGTTGTATGGCTAGTAGGATGCGGTTCGACGGTAACTTGACTCAGTTGGTGGTGACCAGAGGCTGAAAAAACAAAACTAGATAGACAAAGAAGAAAAATGATAGATCTGAGTGTTGAATATGGTGACAGAGACAGAGAAAAAGGTTGGTGTGGACTGGAAGATATAATGAATGAGAACACAGGGATGGGTTAACGATGATGTGATGGAAGTGACGACGACCTGAGGCCATGCTAAAAAATGTCAAAGGTGGATGCGTTAGACAGATAACCTGAAAGGAACGATATAAAGATTTTTCCAAGCCATGATCTCAGATGATAATAGCACACCACATTAGCTTTGGAAAATAGAAGAGCTAAAATACATATATGGAAATCCATCATAATCCATAATGCTCAATACTATTACAATACAATGACTTTAATTACTCAATACGGAAATATGTACATATAGGAGGAGGGAAGTGCAAATACTACCTAAATCAGTGGTGAAGAACTCCCACTAACTGATACTGGTAGTTAAGCTAACTCCAAAAGACTAGTAAGCTACTCCACACAACTAATACACCTAAGAAAGCTAACCCAACAGGTGTAGGGCTAACACAAGTGTAAGGAATTATCCTAATAAATAAATAGAAGGATAAATAATAACCTACACTAACACCCTCCCATAAGCATAGCTTAAGTGGGTGAAAAAAGAAGGTGGGTCCCAGAAACAAGCCCTGATGAGGTACCCATGTACAATAACTGGGAAAAATGAACACCATAAGGTACCCAAAACCAATAAGAACAAAAGTAGAGAGAAAAATCCTGATGCAAGATATCCCAAGAAGATCAGCTCCAAAAACTTGTACAATGTTGAAGAAGTTTGGTGTGCATTGTGCTCTGAATCCACTGCTTGATCATAGAACTAAAAAACAAATGACAATGGGCTTCACTAAAATAGCTCCATACAAGGAGATAGTCAATGGAGTGATGTCGAAAGTGCAAAAAAACACCAAACATAATTTGATCAACTACTACAAATAGGTGTGGCCATAATCCAAGAACAACTAAGGCAACAAGGCAAGGACATGAGATCCAAATAAATAGAGAGTGCCACTATCTAAGAAAATCCAAGGTAACAAGGCAAAGACACGAAACCTGAAGAAGGCAATATCAACACGTAACAAGGAAAGGAAACAAAAACCAAAAGAATCAGTATCAACACCATACCCTCTCATGCTGCTAGATGGGTTAGACTGACACCACAGATCTGTATGAGTTGCCAAAATCAACAACCTCAAACACTAAAAAACTAACACTGGGCTTCACCAGAATAGCTCCCTCACAAGAGAGACCATCAACATGCCAAAAAAAAAGTGTCGAAAATACAGATCCAGAATATCTCAACAAAAGAGAGAGATATAAATGCATACACCCCATAGATACAAGAATGTAACACCCAAAAGTTGATGGCATCGGGCTCAACCGAAATTGCATCCATAAGTGATTACAACACCCTCCCAAATTTGAAACTTTATAATTGAGTGCGTGTAAACATTACAATGAGTAAAAATACCTTTTAAATTTGAAATATGTGTATAAAAAATGTCACCAATGCATAGATCTCGAAAAAATACACAATTTCAAAAATAAGATCACGTTAATCTGAGCTACACATCAAAAGTTATGAGCTCTAGAAGGTTTTGCTATTAAAAGTAATATTTTTAATGCTGATTTTTTTTTTTAAGGTACATGTGACACCCAAATGTCCAAAGGGTAAAAAGAGTGCATCCACACGATACAGGCTTGTGACCAAAGGATAAAAGTCTACGCCTAAAACCTAAATGTCCAGAGGGTAAATTATTGCATCCAGAGGGTACACGTCAATATCCAATGGATAAAAGAATGCACCTAGAGGGTACAGATCTATGTTCAGTGGATAAAAGGATGCATCCAAAATAGAAATATCCTAAGGGTAAAAAGAATGCATCTAGAAGGTACACACTTATATTCAGAGGATAAAAGAATGTACCCAGAGGGTACAGATCTACGTCTAGTGGATAAAAGACTGCATCTAAAACTAAAATGTCCAAAGGGTAAAAGAATGCATCTAGAAGGTACATGCTTATATCCAATGGATAAAAAATGCACCGAGAGGGTACATATCTGTGTCTATTGGATAAAAGACTGCATCCAAAACCAAAATATCCAGAGGTTAAAAGAATGCATTCGGAAGGTACACGCTTATAACCAATGGATAAAAGAATGCACCCAGATTTGACTATCTCAAAACATGGTCAAGGTTTACAGTCAATTATAGGGTTTTGAGAACCTTCGAAATCCAATGATGCACTCCATTTTTGCATATAAAATGCATGTTGCAGAAAATTTCTAACAAATTCCAAATACATGAAAAATAATAAACCCTTGCTTGTAAAGAAAAACTTTATAGATGGATGTCTACATGCATCTATAGCTCTGATATCGTGAAAGGAACGATAAGAAGATTGTTCCAAGCTACAATATCAAGATGATAATAGCCACACCACATTAACTATGCAAAAACAGAAGAGCTAAAATACCATATATAGAAATCCATCATAATCCACAATGCTCAATACATTACAATACAATGAATTTAATTACTCAATAAGAAAGATGTACATATAGGAGGAGGGAAGTGTAACTACTAGCTAAATCAGTGGTGAAGAACTCCCACTAACTGATACTGGTAGTTAAGTTAACTCCAAAAAGACTAGTAAGCTAACTCCACACAACTGGTACACCTAAGAAATCTAACCCAAAAAGAGTAGGGCTAATACAAGTGTAATAATTATCCTATAAACTAAATAAAAGGATAAATAATAACCTACACTAACATAACCTGTAAACAAAATGACTGAAAGAAGAAGATGGATCTGAAACTCTGATGGCAGTTGGACCTATAAAACGTTAGTGACTCAAAAATAATGGTAATGATAAGGAATGACAGGTATAAACTAATATAAAATCAAGATAAACTCCCCAAATTCTGCACAAGTGATGCAATAAGTTCCAAGGGACTCCACAACGACTGTAGTAGCTGCAAGAAAGCTCAGGCTCAAAGATAGGATCGAAAAAAACGTAAGAGAATCTCTGATTATGGTTCCATTTTGGAGGAGAGGTGAATGTGGATTTACTAGGGTCAAAAACGACCCAGTCAGGTCACCGTCAATTGTGGGGGAACCATCCATTCATACAGTGAAAGGATGATTTACTCGAGAGATGGGGCTTTTATGGAGTGTGATAAGTGCTTTAAAGAATTTAGGCAAGGTTAAGGTTCCTTAAGGAAGTGATATGGGTAGGTGGGAGATAAGAATGGATTAAATAAAAGATAGAAAAATATTAGGGATTATGAACTAGGGGATTTATGGGTGATAATCAACCTAGAGAAGGGAAATTAGGAATAATTAAGATTAATTAGATAATGAGATGAGGATTAGGGGATAATTGATGGAAATTAATAATAAATTAAAATAGATGGGAAATATGGGAATGTTAATAATAATATGAATAAAAATAAAAAGGGGGCTAGATAGGTGATCATGGTAAAAGAAGAAAACACATACGATAGGGGTAGTGATATCGAATTTAGTGTCTACAGATAGATCTTGTGACAATATGTGGAACCCATTCAAAAAGGTAAGTTTCTGGATTTTTTTTATAGTTTGTGGAATTTTTTTCCATAGAACATATTTATTAAATCGCCATTTATGAAATCTTTGGATTTTTATCATATGTACATGATAGTTTTTAGGTCATGGTTGAGGTCTTAGAGGTAAAAATTGTACCCTATCTTTGAATACTAGTTTTTGGACCTAAAGGGTTGTTTAACAATGTTGGAAAATGGAAGTGCTTAAGAACTTGTGGGCATGGTATAATGGCCTTGGAGGTGCTGGTACACATCTAATTTGACATGTTTCATGTTTTGAAGAATCTTTGAAAGTGTACTGAGTTACCATGGTTGAGATCACAAGTTGACCTAGTTTGACTGGTTTAGGAAAGGATTGCTTTGCCTAGAATATGGATGTAGAATACCTATATTTTGGCTTAGATGATGTTTTCTATCCATTAGAGAGTGAAGAGGGATGAATTTTGTTCCTTTTGAGTGCATGTAGAGGTCTTGAAAGTGACAAAAAGGGTGCAAAACAATATAAAGTAGTTTAATTTGTTAAAGCGGAAAAGAGGTGTGGTCTACATTATTGGATGTTTCATGAGGTCTATCAAGTGTGGATGTGTTATAAAGGCCAATTTATTTATAATGAGTGGTTACATGGAATAGTTTATGTGTTCTAGGGTAATATTGATCTTGTTTGGTGAATTTTGGTTCATGGAAGTGCCTGTTTTGAGTAGGAAATAGTCCTACTTGGTAGTGTTATGAAGAAAATGAATCGTGTAGAGCATCGTGTGAGTATGGATGATGGGTTTGAAATGTGTGAGGCCTTTGGAGGCTTCGAATAATCAGTTTTATGTGTTTGGAGGTATTTTATGAGCTTGGTGATGGGGTTTTAATCCTTTTTGGGCTTGTTTAGTTGTCTTGGTGCATGACCAACCTACGTGGGTCATTGTTATAAGTTTTTATAAGTGTGTTTCTCTATTTTTATGTGTGCATGGTCTATATTTTGGGTAAGGAACAACATATGATATGTTTCTGAGTTAAGATCCATATAAAGTAAATGTTTTGGTTCATTTTTGAACTAGTTGAAAGAGAAGGAAAAAGTGTGAGCTAGGTGAGAGAGTGCAAGTGGTTCAAGGGAATAAAATCAAATCTAAGAGTTTGTATGAAAGTCTGAAGAGTTGTGAGGATATAGTGTGTAAGGGCTTGTGCCTAAATCAGTCCATGAAAGATCAAGCTTGAGTGAGTTAGAAGGTGTGTTTAAAGAGGTTTTGAAGGTGTTTGAGCTGAATCTTGTGATCATTATCAGTTGTGTGTTTTAGTATGATATAATTAGTGCTCCTCTGATAAAAAATTGTGATGAGTAATATTCACATGATTCCTTTGTTGTGAGTAATATCAATAAGGGTTTCTAGTGGTCGGTGCTCCTTATGAGGTTAGTGCCTCACTAAACAAATCTTGTGTTTGAGCGATATAATAAGAATTAAATGGGTTTTATTCCCCTTAAGGGTTTCCCACTTACATATTGTGTCTTTTGTACTCTCTCTTATTCATGTTCATGTGTATGGTTGTTTCATGTTGTGAAGCTCACAATTAATTAATGGTTGAATGTTTAATGATTCATACAAGTTAATTTAAATTGTTTAAGGATTTTAAAGGACTAATTCACCCCCCTCTCAGTCCATTTTCCTTCCAACAATTGGTATGAGAGTAGGTCATTTTGGAAGAGTTTAAACACTTGAAAGGAGATCCTTTGAAGCACAAATTGGTGAGTCAGTGGAGTGGATATTTTTTTAACAAGGAACCGTTGTTTTATGGAGTGAACTATCCTTTTTGGAGTATCAAGATGAGAACTCACATAATTTCATTAGGGTTTGATATTTAACAATTATTGGTGGATGGTTATATAGCTCATGTAACTCCCCTAACAACTGTTGCAGAAAAGAAGACAAATAGTGAATATTCCAAGGATATGAATGCAATCATGTGTGGCCTATCTAAACCTAAACTTGTTAAGGTCATGTATTTCACATTAGCAAAGGTAATGTGGGAGAAAATTTAGGTCTTTTATTAGGGAGATTCCAAGGTAAGGATAACTAAGCTTCAAACCTTCAGAAATCAGTTTTAAGGGCTAAAAATGAGTGATGATGAGCCTCTTACTACATACTTTCTTAGAGTTGACAAGGTTATCAATACCATGAAAGGTCTAGGTGAAGAAGTGAAGGAAGAGGTTGTGGTACAAAATTTATTAATGTCTCTAACACCTAAATTTGACTCCAAAGTGTCTACCATTGAAGAAGCTAGTGATTTGACTCTCTTGACTATGGATGAGTTACATGGAACCTTGAATTCCTATGAAATGTGATTTTTTGACTATAAACCAACTAAGAAGGAGATTGATTTCAAATATAAGATGAATACCAAGGGAAAGAAAGATAAGGATGATGGAGTTGCTCCTAATATTGATAAAGAATAACTTTTTGATATGATTTCTAGAAGACTGAAGATTGGATCAGGTAAGTACAAAGGGAAGTTTACTTTTAAATGCTTTAATTGTGGTGAGATAGGTCATTTTTATATCAATTACCCTTACAAGCATTAGGAGGAATATCATAATGAGAATGAGCATGATCAAGAACATGATAAGAAGTCCAATAAGTTTTACAAAGGTAAAAAGAGTTTTAAAATGTTTGATAACAAGAATAAGTCCAAGAAGAGCTTATACACAAAGGAAGAAGCATATTCATCTGAAACAAATAGTGATAGTGTTATTTCAGATTTTGAATATGAATTAGAGCATGAAGATTTAGTTGATGAGGTATTATTCATGACCAAGTATGCTAGATTTTTGAGTGATGGTCTTATAATTATTGGTGACTCCATATAATCTGAAGATGAAGAAGGAGGTGATGAATATGAGACTGAATTGATGTCTATTCATACTAAGTTGAAGCATGTCGAAAATAAAAATTATAATATGAAAGCATTAGTAAAATAATATGAAGACAAGATTCATGACCTTGAAGAGAAGCATTCGCTAGAAAACAAGAAAGCGAAATGAGACAGTCAAAATGTTAGAAGAGAAGGTAAAGTTATTAATCAGAAGTTTACAAGACAAAGAGAATAAGTGCACTAAAAATTGAAGAAGAAATAGAGTTTCTAAGATTATATTTATCTAATGTTGTTAATAAGGAAAAGACATTTTAGAAATTTGAGAAAAGAACCAAGAATCTTAACAATATTCTTAGCAAGAAAAGCTTTACAGGTGACAAGATAGGTTTGGGGTTTACAAATGATGTTAAAGGAAAAGAGATGATGTAAGAAGACATTTTTTGAAATAAGGAGAATGAAGGACTAGGAATCAAAGGAGAATAAAAGGAGAAGGATGTCAAATACAATGTGAAGACAAAATCCATAAGGAAACCTAATGCTTTAATGTTTGAAAGATCATTTAATGACTATTGTTACACTTGTAATGGATTTGGACATAGGAAAAAGGAGTGTAGAAGGCATGTCAAAGATGAAAAAAACATGGAGGCATTTTAGGAGTGAGAAATAAAAGACTATGATATGCTACAATTGTCATGAGAAATATCATGCTTATAGGTATTGTCTATATGAACCTTCAAGTAAGAATTGAAGGAATGAAGAAGATAAAGGCAATAATTCAATTGTATGCTATAACTGCAATAATATTGGACATATTTCTAGGGACTGTTATGGTTCTACAAGGAAAGAGAGGATATTTCAAGGTCCTAGAGTGCATGTTAGAAGTTAAGGCAAGATATGGGAGCCAAGAATAAACAAAAGGATTCCACCAAGGGATAACATGAATGTAAATAAATAAAGTTATCAAGGTACATGTCAAAAAAAAATATGAAAAAGGTGAGTTTCAGGTATCTATGAGTTCTTGGGACCTCTTCAAGGGAACCCTTCTAGGTTCGTCATGATGATATATGTCTCTACTAGGATTCTTAGATGCATAATAACCCATATAAAACATTGTAAGAAGGGGGAGCTGATTGGCTTGAAGTGTGCTATTGGTAGGAATGTTGTCACACTGTCAAGGTGATATGGAATTTTATCCAAGATGTGTGGGTATATTTAGAAAGTGGTCGAGGAAGAAATCAAGGTATGTATGTACGTCATTAATCTCATCACGAAGTTTGTTATTGAAAAGGTGTATTATCTCAGTCAGTGGTCTGTATAAGTCCGTCTTGGTCTTAGTGTATGAGAGAAACTTATCTTTTTTTAATGATTTTTTTACAAATTATGGTGTTTGAAGCATGTGGAATTAGTTAAATGGTCCTAGTATATGTCAAAAAAGTATCAAAATTTTGATTAAAGTACAAAGTTTGAGGGAGTCATCAAGAGAAAATGTTCTATGGTCTAAGTTTGCTAGTTTAAGAAGCATGAATCAAGTCTACGTCAATAGTTTTATAAATTTTGATAAGTCATCATGGTCTCTAGGGTATGAGGTAATGTCAAATACTTATACTATTGAAGGAAATACTGAAAATGAGCTTGCATACAAGAGAAATTTTTTCTTAGGCAATGTCAGGAATTTGTGGTCTAAGACAATGTTTATAAAATGTGTTCTAGACCTTAAATGGGTATGTTTTAATTCTTTTAGGTCATGAGAAGTTGAAATTGCATGTTAACATTAAAGGTATTTGCGATGAAAAATAAATGAATGAAGACTAAAACTATGGATAAAGTCAAAAAGAGGCTTGAGGTGATCTGAAGGTTAAGTAATGGAGCATTGTTGCAGTGTGGTCATGAAGTTAAAAAGGTTCTCATCATATGATTGAAGGTATTCAACATGATTTCAAGATGGTTTAGACTTTGACATTGAGTAAGGAAACATGTTTCAATAAGAATAAGTCAATCATTTAATATGATGACTTGATCAAATCATTAGATACAAGGTGAAATGATGCTCTAGGTATGTTCATGAGTCAAGTATGATTGCAAAGTGATATTTTAATTCTTGGTTCAAGTTGGAAGTGTGTTCAGAGTATTTTTACATCATAGAAGTTGCATGGAGAGATATGAAGCATTTCTAGGACTGTCAAGATCAAAAAGTGAGCTCTTTTATAGACTATGAACTATGTAAAACATGTGTATGGTTTCTTAAGGTTTGTAGTAGTGTCCTGAACAAGATCATGGAAAGAAGGTGTGGTTTGTAATATTATTTACCTCTTAGAGATGGTCCACAGAGTTAGAGAATTTATAGGAGTGATCCAAATCATGAGGTATGTTTATTAAGTCCATTCAAAGGTTACATAGTTTCAAGGTGAAGAATGGAATGTCTTTGAACTGAGTGCATGATGATTCATGATGTGTCTCATGATGGTATGCATTGAGAAGAAGTTTGAGTAATTGTCACACTTGAGATGAGAAGAAAAGTGAGTTGCATGACCATGTATGCTAAACCTCCTTACATGTTGATAAGTTTATAAATATTAAGAAGTTGTGAAAAAGCATGCTACAAGTCTAATAATGTCCTCTTAAGGAAAAGGAAGCTAGTTTTGAGCTTGAATCAGGTATAAAAGGTATGCGAGATGACAAAAAAGATTGTATGGAAGAAGTTGGTCATGATTATAGGTATGACTCTGAGTTATCTTTTTTGAAGTAATAGTAGTAGTGTTATAGTGGATTTCAAGTGTTGACGCAGGCTATACATGAGGTTCCATGTCATCTTGGTATGGAAACATAAGTTGAGGGGGAGATTAAAGTGATTTTTACCCTTTAGATTAGGTGTGAGGTATGCTAAAAGATGTGCAGAGTTGATATCATGCTCTATGAATGGATATTGCATCTTATCAAGGTACTGTGGGTCATTGGTGTAATGAAATGGTGATCTACAGGTCTATGGAGGATCACTGAAGCAGGCCGAGATGATTTTTGAAGGTGTTTTTTTTGTGACAAAATAGAATTTAAAGGACATATTGAATTTGATGAGTGTAAGTACATTGATAAGACTCATGCAAAGACAAGGTATGTTCACTCATTAAAGTTGTTACAGTGTCTTTAAGACTAAAATGCAATATCTTAGTCTATACATGAAGGATCATGGTGCTAATGTATAGAAAATCATGTTAAGGGAAGATTAAGTGTTAAATATTCCAAGGAGATGAAGTTAGAGAGGATATATGGCTACTATAGTTGGATAAATGACTCATGATTGGTCTCAGAATACTGTGACAGAGCTCAACAGATCTGTGGATGAACAAATGGTGTGTTATAGGACAATGAAGCTTCTTAAGGTAGGGGGGATTTGTTTTGAATCTCAACTAGGTGTTCTAGATGACAAGAAGTCTTATAAGGATAATAAAAGGTTATTTTATTACATTGTTTCATGGAGTGAATCAATAAGTTGATATGCATGCAAAGAAGGAAAAGGCTACTAAGAAGATTCTTCAGGTCAGGAGTGTTAATGTTGATCAATCTCCATTACACATATGCAATGTATGAAAGCTTATGTTTGTACTTTCAATTAGAATGAGATAGTATACTCACATGGGGAACTATAAGGAATTGATTCATGATGGATGGGAGCTTCTAGAACATGGATAAGTTGTGATAATTTATACTGAAGGATTTGTTTAGGGAACTCTGTCCTCAAAGTTTCTTGTAACTAGTAAAAGGTGGAGTTGGGATTGTTTATGGGTTTCTTAACTAAATAATGGTCTGAATAGGTGCTAGAAATGATGTTTGAAGCTCAAAATCACAATTTTTGGCATGAATGAGTGCCATTTATGCTTCTTCCCAGGGGAGGTCCGTGTCTCCATGACGTAAAAGAGGTCAAAAATAAAGTCAATAAGAGCATTGAGGTAAGATAAATTTGTATTCTTATATGATGAATCAGGTTGATATTTTCACTCAAAATGAGCTTCAAAGGATTACTAAGAAAGATGAAGATCATGTGCTCAAGTATGTACTTTATCATGAATGAAAAGAGGGAGAAGAACTAGGTGGTTTTCCATCAATGACAAAGGGGGATATTATTGACATGATTGAGTTTAAGTGTTTTCATTGATGTAAGAGCTCATTAATGATGAATAGTATGATAAAGAAGTGTCAGATGATGCCTAGCATGATGATGCCATATACATTCAAGATGATCCAATGTTACAAGAGTGGACAAGGTGAGATTGGCTTGGTCTAACAAGCCTAATTAGGTGACATAGCTAGCCTAGGTGATCGAGCATGATGGCTTGAGATGCATGGTGACTTGAGGAGAAGGGTAGAGGCATGTAGAACATGATAACAGTGTGTTGAGACACTTACATGAGCTTCAGAGTATAGGTACAGGTTAAAGACTTAATTTCAGGTGCTCATCTAGACCTAGTCTAGGTGCTTAGAGACCAAATGGAGCATGAAGAGTGAGGTATAGAGCCATGAGAGATCATGGAATCATGTAGATAAGTGAGATATGATGTCGCAAGGTTTTTAGGGCCTTTTAGAGAGGTTTAATGCTTAGTTATGAGGTACTTCTACTTTGATTTGGCTTAAAACATGTAAAACCCTAAGGCCTAGTCACTGCAAGTCATGGTGGTTGAGAAGGTGCAGAGATATTTGAGACACGATGATTATTGGAGATGATGCACATGGGTTTCCTAGAGGTGCAAGAAAATGTTTCAGGTCATTATGAAGATAAATTTACAGGTTATGAAGTTTTAGGCAAAACAGGGTCTAAGAAAGCATGATTTCTAGCTCGATAGGAAACTTCTGATGCTCACATGATACCAAAAAATTTTCATGGGACCTTGTGGATTTCAATAATGTTTTTTTTCAATTAAGATAAGATCATTTTTTCAAAAATAATTGAGTATTTTCATCGTCAAAATTTTATGAACGAATGTTAAGAAGTCGAACATTTTTTTACAAGTTTGAAACCCTAAGTTGAGAGTGATGGAGGAAAAATTATTAGTATGGGAATATAATGGATTGGTTTTGAAAATTTAATTATTAAAGGTTGTAGAGTACTCTTCTATATTTCCAATGAGGTATGATAGAGCTTGGGACAATATGTGGAACCCACTCAAAAAGGAAATTTTGTGGAGTTTTTTAGTTTGTGGAAAAGTTGTCTAATGAACCTACTGCATAAATCACCATTTATAAAATATTGTGATTTTTAATATATGTACATGATAGTTTCAGGACATGGTTGAGGTCTTAGAGGGAAAATTGTTCCCTATCTTTGAAGAATGGTTTTTAGGCCTAAAAGGGAAGTTTAGTAGTGTTGGAAAATGGAATTACTTGAGAAATTATGGGAATGGTGAAGGATTATAATGGCCTTTGAGGTTTTTTAATCATCAAATGTGATAGGTTTAATTTTTTTTTGAAGCTCTGAAATTGTACCGAGGTTTCATGGTTGAGGTCACAAGTTGACCTAGTTTGACTAGTTTAGGACATGACTAATTTGGCTAGAAGATGGATGTAGAAGACCTATATTTTAGCTTAACTGATGATTTATATCCATTAGAGATAGAAAAGTGATGAATTATGTTACTATTTAATGAATTTAAAGGTCATTGAAAGTGACATCAAGGGTGAAAACCAATTGAGTTTCAAACACTACTTTCTGGGCAGTTTAATTTGTTGAAGAGGAAAAGAGGCGTGGTTTGCATTTTTGCATGTTTCATGAGGTATAGAAAGCATGGATGTGTTATAAAGGTTAGTGTATTTAAAATTATTGGTTTCATGGTGTTATTTTAGGTGTTCTTGGGTAATCTTGATCTTGTTTGGCGAAGACTAGTTCCTGGAAGGGCTTGTTTTGAGTAGGAAATAGTTCTACATGGTAGTTTTATGAAGAAAATGAATGGTGCATAACATTGTGTGAGAATGGATGATGTTGGTATGATGTGTTTGACATGTTTTAGTACCTTTTTTAGGATTTAATAACTTGGGGATATGTTTAGAGGTCTTTGATGAGCTTGGTGATGGGGTTTTATGCCTTTTTGGCTTGTTTAGTTGTCTTGGTGCATGGATGACCTACATAGGTCATTGTTATAAATTTTTATAAGTTTGGTGTAATTTTTTTATGTTATTATGGATGAGATCTTGGGTCATGACCTACATATTATATGTTTTTTAGTTGTGATGCATATAAAGTGAATGTTTTGGTTCATTTACGAACTAATTGAAAGAGAGGGAAAAAGTATGACCTAGGGGAGAGAGAGTGCAAGTGATTCAAGGGCATATAATCAAATATGAGATTATGTATGAAAGTATAAATAGTGATTAGGAGCTATTTTTCAAGGGATTTTTCCTAAATCAGTCTATGAAATATCAAGTTTGAGTGAGTTAGAAGGTGTGTTTAAAGAGGGTTTTGGAGTTGTTTGAGATGAATCTTGTGATCACTATCAATTGTGTACATTGACAACATATCATTAGTGGTATTCTTATCAAAAATTATGTGATGAGTAATATTCAAATGAGTCCTTTTTTTGTGAGTAATATTAACAAGAGTTTTTATGGGTTGGTGCTCCTCGTGGGGTTAGTTCCTCACTTAATAAATCTTATGTGATGAGTCATATTCATCTAAGTATTTTGGTTTGAGTAATATAATCTAAGTTTTTAGTGGGTTTTATTTCCTTTGAGATTTTCCCACTTACATATTGTGTATTGTGTACTCTCTCTTATTCATGATCACTTGGATGGTTGTTTCATATTGTTAAGCTCACAATTAATGTATGGTTGAATGGTTAATGATTCATACAAGTTAAGTTGAATTGTTTAAGGATTTTAAAGGATTGATTCACCCCTCCTCTCAATCCATTGTGCTTCCAAAATCTATAATTTTTTCATTTAATGTGATGTTCATTTAACATTTGTATTCATATGAAATAATTTTTTATTTTTGGTATAATATTATATACAATATAACTCACATGGATGATACTAGCATACCTATCGTAGATAAATCTATGTAAAATATGTCGAGAGGTATCATTCTTGAGGAACCTATTCTACTTATGTCATAAATTCAAAATAGGTTCCTTGAGAATGATACCTCTCAGCATATTTTACATAGATTTCTATAAGATAGGTATACTAGTTTGTGCATAGACATACATACATATTAGAGTGTGTCACCTTCAATTGTTATTTTTATCCCTTCATTTGTGTCGTTATACACATCATTACAAAACCATTATGATTATTACATTTAGTATATAAATACATAGATGTATTATTACATTTATAATATTAAATTGATAAAATTCATTTAATAATAAGAGAGAATAATATTTTCGTGTTAAACATAGGGAATGGTAGAAATTTAGAAAAATACATATCCATATAAAATTTAAATAAATATGGAAGAGTATATAACATTAACTTCATCAATAATATCATTATTGAAGTGCAGAAATGATTTAAACACTTCCATTATACTAGATTCCTTGCATTTTACTGCTAGTATATTTAGTTTTCTATCTTCTAGAATAACTATATCTCATTAAGGAATAGCTCATAGATATTTAACATGTTCCGATTAAAGCATTCCCTATTAGTATTTTGTTTCTATATGATGTTGTTGCAATGTTAGGTTACAAGCAAGATGATGAAAGGGGTTTCCATAGAAGTAATCATTTTAGGTTGTACAAATGATATATGCAAAGTAAATATGTGGCTCACCTTAAGTAAGAGCATTAATTTTTTTTATTGAAAAAATGAAGATATTCCAAGATTGTATGTGGATCTAGATGTTCTAGCTATAGGACAGTCAAATGCTTAAATAATCACATTTGACTTTTGAAAGATAACAAGTAGAAAATAAGTGTATCAATCTTGTGCAAACGAAAAGAGATCCATTGAAATTTCCCCTCCATAACCCTATAGTGCTCTAAGTCAGTGTATCTCACCACCTTGTTTGACTTCATTAATCCATCTAGGAAATGTCCACATGTTTCCACATCAAGGATTCTTCAGAAATAACATCCCAACGTTGCATTGAAAAACCTCCCCTCTAGGTAATAAGTCTCAAGTGGAATTATTAGGTGCGAATGTCAAACCCATGGTCTCTGTGAAATCTATACTTAGACTTAGTGCCTTGATTAGAATTGTGCCCCTCTTATTTTGTATTTAATGCAAAACATATCATCAGTAAATGGAATACATGATTTACATGGTAAATACAAATGTATAAGAGACAATCAAAATTTAGTTCTTCAATGTCATCACAGAACACCTGACATGTGTAAATAAAGATTGAAATGATAGCCACTAGATCTATGAACAGATGCATGCCACAAATGCGTCATTTTGAAACTGTAGACTTTTTAACATTATGTCAGCCCCATGCACGCTTCATTTGACAGAAGGGAATGGCTATTAGTGTAAAAATAATTAAATATGACTTAATAAGAGGCTATTTTTAATTTAAAAAATATTTGAAGTATGAAATAAAACATTATATATTAACTATCATTATTTTAAAATTATAATGCTTATAATTTGTTGAATAAAATTATTATTTTTTTTCAAAAACTTATCAGTCAAATTAAATATCATTCAAGCTAAAATTGAGTGATGACATAATGATCACTAATCATTTTGTAAAACCAATTTTTTTTTTTTAATTTGTAAAACAAACTAGTTTGTTAAGGGATTACTTCATTTAGATGGTAAGGTACTTAACAACACATCCATTCCTACTACCTGAAAGTTCACCTTGAACTCATACCTAACCTAATTTTTTTGAAGAAAAGAAAAGTATAGCTTTACTTTGAGAAGGCCTAGCCAAACCAAAATCATTCTAAAATAGATACAAGCAAAGAGTGGTTTTGATCATGTTAGAAGAAAAATGACTAAGAGGGGGGGTGAATCAGTCATACAAGGAGAACTTTTACTTTGTTTGGGGATTACATATATTCATCATACAAACAATCCATTCAAAACCCATAAAGTCAATGTGGACTGCTTGTTAGGTGTGTATTAACATTCACAAGTGAATTAAACAAGAGAGAGAATATGAATGTCATTAGATATGAAGTCGGGAAACCCTTAAGGGGAAGAAAACCCACTAAAACCTATGCTAATATTACTCATAACAAAGGACTTGCAAGAATATTACACATAAGGCAATATTTATTTAGCAAGACACCAACTTTCACAAGGATCACCAACCTCTAGTTTAGTAGGAAACCAATCCTACAAGGAGGCTACAACCACCTAGATGACTAAGTACCACCATAGCCACATGAAATGTTTATCAATGAAGATATGTTGCTTTAACAACTCATGGTGATCAGAGAAAGATTCAGCTCCAAACACACCAAACCCTCTTCAAAGGTTCTCTCCCCCCTAACTCGCTCAAATCTTGCCCTTATTAGTTTATTGTAGGATTTATTTTCCTTGCTTTATTTGTATTATCCTACTTGGGATATTCCACCTCACTTGGAGTTTCCCTACATTTATGGGATATGCTTTCTTAGGTGTACAATTGACTACACTATTCTAGGTTAGTGGTTACCACTTAGCTACACTATTCTAGGTGTTAGTTACCATTTGACTACACCATTCTAGGTGTTGGTTACCACTATTCTAGGTGGAGATTGCCATGATTCTAGGAGGAGGTTACACATTCACCTCTTATATGTACATCTCTTGCATTATTCTATTTAATCGTATTGAGTTGGAGTTATTTCTGTGTTATTGCAATTATCTCTCTTGTATTTTCATAATTTTTCAGTCTTGTATGCTTGTTTTGTTTTGTCTTGGAACAATTCACATCTCGCATCTTTCACCTGTGTATTCTTTGAACCAGTAGATCCATGGTGCTTATCCAATATGGTATCAAAGATGAGATGGTATTGAGACTTTGTCTGGTTATTATTCTGACAGTTTAATTTCACTTGAGGTTATTATTTGTAATTGTTTGGGTTATTTTTGGTGTTGGTTTTTCTTGGTTTGTGGGTATATAACCTATTTACAGGATTTTGAGGTTTATAGAGCCACATACTACATATATATTTCAGAGATTGTTTTACATTTTTTTATACAGGACCTAAATCATTGTTGCAAGCTCCCTAGAAGATTTATCCAGATCCCATAGAGGTTGATTTGTAGACTTGTAAAGGGAGTTTTTGTCTTATGGTAGTGCTTTGCATGCATGTTATCCAGACTTGAGAAAGTGTGCCTGTTTTGCTAAAGATTCATTTCATACCTATAAAAGAGCTTCCAACAACCCATACACACATTACAGGTGCAAATTTAGTTGAGAAATATTTTTTGAGTCCCGTCGGTAGCGTTGTTTGCTACACTGAAGATCTACAACAATTGATCCAAGGGCCAAATCTAGTGAAGATACTTAGATCTAGGATTCATTAAAACCCACCTCCTTTTTTTTCTAAAATTATATTTTAGTTTTAAAAGAGTGCATTTCAAGTTTAGTGAAAGATCATTTAAAATAGGGTTTATTTACAAGAAATAATTATTGTAAACTTTTGATTGGTAGCTCGATATTGAGTTTCCATTTTTTTTTGTGCAAAAGTTAAATATTTTTAATTTCCCAAATCATTGGACCTATTTATTTTTTAAAAAGAACTAAGTTATAAAGTGTTGAAACTTTGGGGGGTATCTTGATATAGTTTTCGGGGGGTGAACAACATGTTTCCTTTTTTGTTCGTAATTTCTTTCTTTCCACACATTTCTTTGTTTTCTGCAACAACTACCAACTTTACTTTCTATGCTAATGGATCTGAAGTTCAATTAAGCCACTTACACCTTTTAAATACCATGAATGGAAATAAAAAATGATCATTGTACTTAGGATAACATGAGTTATACCATATCACAATGGTGGTTAGAACCTGAGCATAGTCAAGCTACAGACATATATTTAAGTGGTTTAATAAGTGTGATGAAGACTTTGGTATTTTGTATCTTTCAGTGTCTCCTAAACTCCTCTTTCACTTAGAGTAATCCAAATCTCCTAAAGGGGCGTGGAAAAACCTTAGAAACCTTATTTTGGAAAAGTTGACACTATGAGGGGTCCTGAGCTAGAAATAGAACTTATCAGTTTAAGTCTTAGAAAATTTGACATTTTTTGGAAGATTTTTTACCAAGTTCAAGTCCTTACAATTGCAGTTAAAAGAATGTGGAACATAAAAGAAAGATGAATAAATATTTATTTCAGTGCTTACCAAACTAGGTCCTAACTAACTCTATCTTTGTTTCTACATTTTATGCTACCCAGAGGGATCTCTTGGAGCCACATGGTCTATGCCTTCTTTAGATGACTTTATTTCCAATTTGACATTAGGAGAAAAACAAGATAATCCAAATGGGAACCTTGAAATCATATGAACCTCAATACCTCATAGTCAGGCAATAGGAAATAAAAATCCTCTAGCAACCAAGAGAAGAAGCAAAAATATCAAGGATACATAAAAGAAGAAAGAAAAAAAATCCACCACCTCTTCCATGTCTACCACTAAAACTTCCATTTCAAATGGTAAGCCTAAGAAGGAAAAGGTTAAACTATTCTTATTTCTAGAAACTTGGGCATGATGATCACAAATGTATGAAGAGAAATTTGACCATACCTAAGTCATCTCCTTGAGAAGAACAACATACGGGTCCCTGAATATATCAAATAGTCTTCATCAACCCAATAATCTACAAAAGAAAAGGAATAAGATAAATATAAACATAAGGGAAAGGTAATAGTTGTAGTTGTATCCTCATCTAATCCTTCATGGGTTATTGAATTTGGTGCTTCACACCACATGGGTTCATCATAGGTTGAGATTTCTTTCTTATACCCCAACAACATGTCCTCCATCACTTTGGGTGATGATACTCTAGCCATAGTTTTAGGGAGAGGGTTTGTTGAAGTTAAATGTGGAACATTCACAAATGTTCTCAATGTACCTTCACTTTCAACTAATATATTTTCAGTGTATTAGATGAATAATATAGGGAAGGTCATGAGAATTATATTTAATCCAGATTCAGTTGAGATCAGGGAGTTGCATAGTGACACTACAATAATAGTGGGAAGGGAAAATCACCATGCTAGGTTATATACCTTCTCACACTTTACATCTGATGTTTCCCCTAATAAATTTCTCACACACTCAGATGGAGTCAAAAAATTATGGCATGAGTGGTTTGTCCATCTTAACTACTGCTACCTTGAGCAACTCAGTCAACATGACATGGATAAAATATTTCCTAGAGTTCGTTTCTTAAAGGAACTTTACGAGGGTTGTGCTCTTGGAAAACACCTTGAAGAGAAATTTGATAAGGGAAAATTTTGGAGATCTTTAAGGACCTTTAGAGTTTATTCACAGTGATGTCATAGGGGTTTCTCCCCATCCTTATTTCAGTAGGTCCAAATATGCTCTCACCTTCATAGATGGATTTTCTAGATATACATGGGTCTACTTCCTTAGGAAAAAATCTAAAGTGTTTGATTACTTTCGGGACTTTAAGGAACTTGTTGAGAAACAATATGGGAAAAGAATCAAATGTTTTTCGAACAGAAAATGGGGGGAGTATCTTAGTAACATATTTGAGATTTTTTTCACCACAAATGGTATTGATCTACAAACAGATAGTGCCTTACACTCCTCAACAGAATGACATGGTAGAATGTAAAAATTAGTCCTTAAAAGAGATGGAAAACTGTATGATACACTCTAAATATTTGAATCCATGTAGTTTTGGGTAGAAGCCACAAATTTTTCTTGATATATATAGAACTAGGGTTCCCAAAAAATATTTAAAAGGTATAACTCCCTTTGAATCTTGGCACAATAGGAAACCAAAAGTTTAATCACTTCAGGGTCTTTAGATCACCAACGATGACATGCATTCCTAAAAATAAATGCAAGGAAATGGATCCTAAATCGAAACATTTCATATTTTTTTGGTATCCAAAGATGGTTAAGGGCTAGATAATTATCCATCCTACTACTCATGAGTTATTCATTGAGAGAAGTGTTAAGTTTTAGGAAAGTCCCACTGACTCTGTACTTGATGCTTCTCCATCTACTTCGGATTCACTCATTTTTGATGAGAATTTTGAGGATTCCGATCATCCATAATAGGTGCTTGAGGTAGATTATTATAATTCTTCCAGTTCTAACAATGATCATAATAATGATGAGTCATCCTCATCTAATTCTAGCCATACTTTAGAGGATGAGGATTCAACACATGACTCATCCACTTCAGGCCCTCATTGTGCTAGGAAGACACTTTAGAGTGCAAGAACTTGGGCAGGGGATCTAGAGGATGATAGACATAATTGGTCAGACTATCAGAGTAGGACACATGCCTTTTATACTTCAGTGGCATATCCAAATTTTTTTTGAGAGACATCAAGCATACCTAAGTGGGATAATGCTATGCATGAGGAATATAATTCTTTAATTAGTAATCACACTTGCGATTTGACTTGAATTCCTAAAGGAAGGAAGATGGTTTGATGTTGATGAATATATTAGAACAATTTTTCATAAAATGGGTCAGTTGATAAGTACAAAGCTTTGTTAGTAGCCAATTGTTTTTCATAGATAATTGACATAGACTACTCAGAGGCCTTTGAACCCATAACCAAGATGACTTCGATTAGACTCACACTTTATTTAGCTGCAACACATGGTTAGAGTGTGCACCAGATGGATGTGAAGAGTGTTTTTCTTCACGAAGATCTACAGGAGGAGATATACATGGAGTAGCCACCTAGGTTTGTTTAAGATTCATCTTTAGTTTGTAGACTTAGGAAATCCATCGACGGCCTCAAGCAGGACCCTTGGGCTTGGTATGCCAAGATGGATTCCTTCCTCCCAGCTTCTAGTTTCACTCGATTTGATTTATACCCCAATGTATATCTATTATAGTATGATGATTCATTATTGATACTGGTAATTTATGTTGATAACCTTTTGATCAATGAGATTACTTCATCACTATCTTAGTAGTGAAGACAACTCTTCAGGATAGATTTTCCATGTCTGACTTGGGGTCTACTACACTACTTCATTGGTATTGACATCATATAGTTGGATTTAAGGATTTCACTTGTACAACCCAAGTACTCTCTCGATATTTTGGCTATGTTTCACATGGCTGACTGCAGGCTATTTCCAACTCCATTCTTATATGGATTCAAGCTTGAGGCTAACTATTCCAAACCCTTGGTTGATGCTACTTTGTATCAATTTTTTTTTTGGACGCCTTATTTACTTGACTCACATGAGTCCTAATATCTCATATGTCGTCGGTATTATTTCAAGGTTCATATAGGATCCACATGAGCAGAATTTGAAATAAGCTAAGATAATTTTCCACTACATTCAAGGCTCACATAGATATGGGATTCAATATAAGGTTGGTTTAGACATTTACTTGGTCATCTACTCAAACTCAAATTATGTTGGCAACACTGAGTGTCGTAAGTTCACTTTAGGTTACAGTTTCTCATTGGGTTCCTTTCCTATCAGTTGGTTGAGAAAGAAGCAAAATGCTATTGCTCTATCATCCACAAAGGAAGAGTACAGGGGATGTGTTAACATAACTACTAAGGCTATTTAGCTTTAGGGGATTCTTTCTGAGCTTGACATCTAGATTAGGCAGCCTACATTCATTTTTGTGACAACTAGAGCACCATCCATATATATAGTAATATAGTCCTTCATCAGAGGACCAAACACATGGAGATTCACATGCACTTCATTCGAGAGATCATTTATGAGAAGGTCATCAATTTAATATTCTTCCAGTATTTAGTTTAGCTTGTTGACATCTTAACTAAACCTTTCATTGAGAGCAAGTTCACTCATCTATAATCTCTTCTTGGGGTACGGTATACATAAAAAAAATTACTCATCTTCATGGGGGCCTTCTAGCCTCTTAACTTCTTCATGTCTCTCTTTTGGGGGGAGTTTTGACCACTGTGTTTTATACTTTTAATATATCTTATGAGATATTTCATTATACATGGGTACCTCATCAGGCCTTATTTCCTGGATCCACATTCATTTATCACTACCCACCTAAGTTGTGCTTATCGGGGGTGTTAGTGTAGATACCTAAATTCGGTATTTATACCCTCGTTGCCTGCATGCGCATATTTAGTTAATCATCCCCATTTCCTTTAATTAAATGCACATCCCAATCCTTATTAATTAATTAAGTGAAATTAATTAATTAATCATCTTACATGCCCAATTATCCCATCCACATCAATATTTATGCCCATTAATTAATTCATATTAATTAATTAATCTTCATTCATTTCTCTAACCAACCTTCTAATTAGGATGCTTTTATCCTACACACACATAACATCATTTTTTAGCTTTTATCCTATCTATTTTTATGCCCTAACTAACTTAAATTCATCCTCAGGAAACCTTATCCCACCTACATGCTTTTAAAGCATTCGACTAATCCTTAAAAACACAAAACATCCCATCAAAATAAAAAATCATGCCCCATATTCAGCGGCGACCCAGCCTGGTCATTGCCGACCTTATAAAACTAGCTTCTTCCTTTCTATTTATCATCAAGAAATCAGAAAATTAGACGCTTGCAATATTCAAGATTACTCCTAGCATGAGCATCCTCGTGCCTGAGTAGCTATGATAAATCCACATACTTCTTGTATGAAAAGAGTTTGCGAGAATCAAATTGGAAATGATGCACCATGAAGTAGTTGCACTCCAACGGAATCGTGATAGCTCCAGTGTAATCGCAAGGAAGAATCGATCAATAATGGAAGAACTTTCTCAACAGAAATAAAGCTTGCACATAGAGGAAAGATAATGGAGTGTCTTGGCATGCTCATAAATGAATAGTGAAAGGGTACATATAGGGTGCTGAGTAACCCTAGTGCATGACTCAATGGATAAACCATAAACCCCTAAACCTAACCCATGTGAGATGACCCTCCAATATGTGAGGAGGAAACATAGGATAAATCACACCAACACCTCCCCTTCATCGAAGATGGGGTAGTGGCTATGATGAGTTAGACAGAAAGAGAAGACACTCCTAAACAACTAAGAAAGATGTGTCAATGGGGCCCGACAACTAAAGGCTTGATAAGGTGCCCATATACAAACACAATATTCCTAGAAGAAGAAGAAGAAAAGAAGGACTACATAGCCCGAAGAAGATGAGTAGCTGCAGAAGACCTCACCCCAAGAAGAGACCATAAGTGAAGAAACTTCATCTCAGTGAAGGGCTTGGTGAATAAATCTACAATCTGATTAGGTTTCTGAATGTACTGAATGTTGATGACACCATCATGAATAAGCTCTCGTATGAAGTGCATATGGATATCAATGTGCTTCTTCCACTGATGTTGAATAGGATTTCTGCAAATAGAGATAGTGCTCATGTTATCATAGTAGATAATGGTAGGCCGCTAAAAGTGGATGCCAAACTCTATCAGAATACCCTGTAGCCAAATAGCTTCTGTGTGGCATTAACTACTCCTCTGTATTCTACCTCTGTAGATGATATCGTAATTACATTATACTTCTTGCTAGACCAACTAATATGACCCAAACCAAGAGATAAACTGTAGCCAGAAGTAGATTTTTGATGATCTAAGTCACCGGCCCAATCAAAATCTGTGAACCCAATCAAGTCAATATCTACCCCTCCATGATAGTGAATGCCATCAGCATAAGTGCCACAAACATAATGAAGGATCCATTTAGCTACTTTCCAATGCAGCTCATGTGGCTCTTGCATGAATCTGGACATGATCCCAATAGCATACGATAAATCTGGTCGAGTGTGAGTCAAGTAAATCAAGCTCCCCACCAAATGTCAATAAAGAGTACCATCAACCAAGGGAGTAGAGAAATCTGAAACCAACTTAACCCCAGAGAGAAAAGGAGTAGGAGAAGACTTGCAATTGGACATCTTAAAATGAGCTAGCAAATCAAGAGCATACTTAGGTTGTAAAATCAAGATTCCCGAGTCAGATTGTGAAATCTGGATCCCAAGGAAGTAATGAAGTAGACCTAAGTCAGTCATGGAAAAACTGTTGGCCAAGGCGATCTTCACAGAATCAATAATAGAGGAAGAGCTTCCTGTGATCAACAAGTCATCAACATAGAGAACAAGAATGAGTATGGAGTCATCTTGCTGTAGAATATAAACATTTGGATTAGAGTGACACCTAGTAAACCACGATGTAAGTAAAAAGGAGTCCATCTTGGCATACCAAGCCTGAGGGGCTTGTTTAAGGCCATAAAGAGACTTCTTTAACTTACAAACGAGGGAGGGATCTTGGACATAACCCAGAGGTTGTTCCATATAGATCTCTTCCTCTAGGTCACCATGAAGGAAGGCACTCTTAACGTCCATTTAATGGAATTTCCATCTATTTGTTCACTGCAAAAATGGCTAGGGTCAGTCGAATAGAAGTCATCTTCGTAACTAGAGAAAAGGTTTCAATATAATCAACCCCAGCTATCTGGGAGAAACCCTTAGCTACTAATCAAACTTTAAAATTTTTGACATCTCCATCTACTCCATACTTTGTTTGGAACACCCACTTACACCAAATGATTTTTCTTCCTTTCAGAAGAGGGTGAGATCCCAAGTATCGTTATTTATGAGAGAGGAATACTCCTCATCCATGGCAGAATCCCACTCAGGAATACCAGAAGCCTCCCAGGAAGAATATGGATCAGAAGTAGAGGTGAAGAAAGAGTGGGGTCCAAAAAAATCTGAGTGAGTACGTCTCATATCCAAAGTATCTCCAACTAAATCTCCAACACTTTGCAAAGTTTTCCTAGCCCAAAGAGGACCAGGAGGATCAGGCTCAGAGTCGGAAGATTCTTCACTTGAGTGAGAAGGGACATAGTCCTCATCATCACTACTGTCAGAATCAGAATACTCAGAGGTCCAATGGTTGGGAGGATCATGAAGAGGAGCATGCTTAGCAGTATCATCATCTGATGAGTTAGAATTTGAATCAGTGATTTGAAGAACCTCAATAGGTAGAGAAGTAGAAATCAAAGAAGACTCTTCGAACTTAACACTTCTCTCAATATACAGCTCATGAGAAGTAGGATTCATCAAATGATATCCCTTCATGCCATCAGGATACCCTATAAAGATATAAGGTTTGGATTGTGGTTTCAAGGCCTTGAATTTCTTCATGGGAATCTGAGCCATAGCCTTGGATCTAAAGACTTGAAAGTGCTCAACATCAAGCTTGTGTCCAAACTAGGCTTCAAAGGGTGTCATCCCTCTTACTGCCTTGTGTGGAACACAGTTTTGAATGTAATTTTCACAATTCACTACTTCGGCCCAATACTACAGAGGAAGACACTTCGAGTGAATCATACAAGTGTCCATCTCCTTAAGAGTACGATTCTTTCTTTCTGTGAATCCATTTTGCGAAGGGCTATAAGAAACTGTATGCTGCAAAGAGATCCCTTCAGAAGTATAGAAATCCATGAATCTATTGTTTACATATTCACCTCCATTTTCGGTTTGAAGAACCTTGATAGACCGTTCCTCCTATTTCTGAACAAGAGCCTTAAAGTCTTGAAAATGTTCAAATACTTCAGACTTAAGCTTAAGAAAATATACCCAAGTATATTGTGAATAGTCATCAATGAAGGTTAGCACATAAAGAGTTCTAGTAAATGAAGGAGAAGGAAATGGACTAGAAACATCACTTTGAATAAGATCCAAAGGACGAGTGGCTCTCCAAGATTTTCCTTTGTCAAATTTATTTTCAGGATGCTTTCCAAGGGTACAAACCTCACAAAGACCCTTATAAAAACTTGACGCGGGGAAACCCATTAACCATTTTGTTTTGGCTCAATTGTTCAAGGTAGCGATAATTTAGATGTCCTGAAACACTCATGCCATAGCTTAATAACCTCATTTTCATGAGTGAGCAAGGTAATGGGAGTAGAATCGAAAGTAAAGTGGGAAAAGGTATATAACCATGAATGGTGATCAGCCTTTCCCTCAGCCACTGTAGTGTCACTGTTAAGCTCATGAATAATCACCAAATTCCACTCGCATTCCTTCACCAAGGTTAATTTGGAAAATAATAGGAGATTGGTAGAGAGATCAGTAACACTCAACACTTGGTTAAATGTTCCCCCATCCATCTCTACCGATCCACTACCAGAAATTGATACTATCGTGTCATTACCCATCGTGATTCGGGACATTCCACAAGGTTCAATGTTGGAAAAATCAACATGTGAAGAACCCATGTGGTGTGAGGCACTGTAATCTATAATCCATGTCGATCAAGGAGAAAATCTAGCTATAAGGGCCTTTCCTTTCTTCTTATCATTTTTAGCACATTTTGTAGTAGAAGACTCGGCCTTCGGAGCACTTTGTTTTATGGATTTAGGAACACTTATTTTATTCTTCTCAAGTAAATGAGATAAGTGATCAATCTATTTCTAAAAATAGTGTTTCTCGTCATGACCAGACTTCTTGCAATAGGAAACACAAACTTGCTTTTCTGTGCCTTAGGCTCAGAAGTTGAAGTGTTTGTGTCATTTTTAGGTTTGGTCTTGGTTTCTTTCTTAGGTTGATCCTTTTTTTATTTCTTCTTTTCAGTCTTATTTACCTTGCTAGTACTTGCTACAAGGGCATGTGACTTGGACTTGAGAGACCCCATTTGAATGATTTTTTCCTGTTCTCGAATGAGTTGGGATGAAAAACAGTCAAAGGAGGGCATAGTCCAAGTATCGCCTAAAGTAGCTTTTGTAGTGTACAAAGTTGACACGAAGACAAAATATTCGGGACCTAGCTTAGAGAGAATTGAAAAGATCAGTTGAGAATCTTTCTTCTCTACTTGACATCATTTTAACAACAATCTAATGTGGAAAAATTTTGAGAAGAAAGCTTGTAGGTTTTCAAATTCACTAGGATTTAACCCTAGTAGTTCATTTTCAAAATCATGCACTCTCATGTCATCTAGTTTTCCAAACATTACATCCAGCATTTTCCATGCAGATTTAGGTGTTTTAGATGCCTCAATGTGGGAGAGCAATTCAGGAGAAACATACATGCAAAGAAGACATAAAGATTCATCACTACAGTTTAACCACTTAGATTTTTCAGGTTTGTCATCTAGTTCAGTCTTAGTTCCCATGGTGATGCGGAATAACCGTTTACCCCTTAGTTTCATTATTATTTTTGATCTCCATTCAAAAAATTTGAATGGCGTAAGAAAAGGAATTGAAAGTGCATCCATAGTGAGAGAGAGAGAGGAAGAAATACAGAAAAGAAACACAACCATCCAGGATAATATAACAACCCCCTACTTTTGGCACTTTATAGTTTAGTGCGTTGATTACAATCGGGTCCATGCATGTGGTTTGAAACACTTGGTAACTCGACTTGAAATTAGTGTAATAATGCTCAAGAGAGGATACCATAACAGTGTTTCGTGGAGCGTAGCAAATAGGACACCGTAAACAAGCACAAGCAAAAAATAAGGAAGGAGGTGAAAGCCAATCCTGGTTGTGAGAAAAAGTGTCTCACATCGCAAATGAAAACCCCCTTGCTACAGACTGTGGTGGTCATGCTCATTAGTCGCAAGCAATAATAAGGGTAAAAAAAATAATGATTTTAAATGAACTCGAAGGAGAACAGAGGTCTTTAGAATGCCAGAAAACACCCAGAAGAGAAAAGAAGGTCAAAGTGACACTGCACACTTGAGCACATGATTAGTAAAAAAATTGACAATAACGCTAAAATTTACCATTTGGAACCGTCCTAATTTGGCTAATTTTGAGAGCTAATGGAGTTTTAAAAAATGATAAAAACGTTAATTTAGATTTCGAGAATTTATATGTTACTAATCATGAATTATAGTCATAAATAACTCTAATTAATTACGAATAATTAAAACCTAATTAAAAAAACTTAATAAAATAAGATTAATTAATATCTAATTAAATTAAATACAAAAAAAAAACTTGCTATATATTTAAAAAAAAATTCCACTTGATAAGAAAACTACAAAAAAAAAGGTAATTAAGAAAATTTCTAAATAAATAAAAAAACACAACTTACCAAATAAATCCCACTTTTTTTTGAAAGATTTTTAAAAGGCTTATTTTATTTTAAAATTAGAAAGTTTTTTTAAAAAATATGTACCAAAAAATGTGAAAAAACTTACCATTAAATCTTACTAAAAGTTTTGATTTAAAAGTTTGATTTTTAAACAAAAAAACTTACCAAATCCAGCGACTGTGCAGGGCCTGACGGACAGCGAAGGGTCTCGGTGGAGGGTGCAGTAATGGTGGAGGGGCCTGGGGATGGGGTAGTAGTGGCATAGGCATGCAATGGCGAGGGTGCTCAGGCAGAGACACAGAGGCTCGCGGGGGAAGCAAGGGGTGGCAAGTAGGGTTCGAGCGGCGGGGGTAACAAAGAGACTGTGACGAGGGTGCAGGCAGCAGCATGGATGTCCATGGGAGACCACAAGACAACTAGAAAATGGAAGATGAGATACCATGGGACAACCAAAAAGTGGGAGACCATGGGTTTTAAATTAAATCTTAATTGGGTTCATGGCACGCGGAGGGAGAGGTGCAGGTCCGTGAGGAAGACCAAAAACTCGAATTAGATCTGAGGAAGGCCGGAATGGGAGATGCCATGGCCTCAAGGAAAAAACAAAACACAGATCGATCTAGCCACACAAACAAAAAACGTAGGCTAGAGAAGGAACACGAGTTCAGCCAGGGACAAAACGGAATTACATACCTGTGAAACACCATGAAAACAGATAGAGCAGAAAAAAAATAGAGATTTAAAAATTTTCAGTTTAATTAATATTAAAAAACTAGAAAATAACCTCCATTTTTAGTTGAACCGCAAATTTGTCCACAGCTAGCTAAATGTAGCTGTAAAATCCCTAATAGCTCAAGGAGATCTGCACATGTACAAAAGACACAGCAAAAATGAAAACTTTCTAAGAACACTTGTTAATAACGTTAGCAAGAAAAATCCAGAATCTAAAGATCGAAAAAAAAAACTTGCACACAGAGTAAAAGACCGAAACAACAAGAGTAATCAAAACTAAAAAAAAAAATTCATGTTTACCTGATCTCAGCTTTGATACCATGAAAAGAGTTTACGAGAATCGAATTGGAAACGAGGCACCATGAAGTAGTTGCACTCCAACGGAATTGTGATAGCTCCAGCGTAATTGCAAGGAGAATCGATCAATAATGGAAGAACTTGCTCAACAAAAACCAAGCTTGCACATAGAGGAAAGACAATGGAGTGTCTTAGCATGCTCATAAATGAATAGTGAAAGGGTACATATAGGGCGCTGAGTAACCCTAGTGCATGACTCGATAGCAAACCCTAAAACTAACCCATGTGAGATGACCCTCCAATATGTGAGAAGGACACATAGGATAACTCACACCAACATTGTACATTCATCCAATGTGCTTGTATCATTCACGATCATCATTCATGAGATATTCTCATCATTCATGAGATATTCTCATCATTATCACATTCCTTTTCATATCTCTATCGTGTTATTGTATATGATTTGATTCTAACATCTTGCGGGTACATAGAAACTTTGGAAACACTCAATATCACTCTCCCAGAACTCCTTTTGCTTATAGGTTACCATTTTCATCTTATCATCCTTGGCTTTATACCTCCTTGATATAGTCACCGTTGATCCTCCCTGGTCTCCGTCGACCAAGCTCTTGTCTATCCAAACACTTATCTAATCTCTCCTTGTTGGTCCTTTATTCATATCTCTCTACCCCTGGTTCTCTTATGCAGATCCTTTTGTAGCAGCTACAGGTCCTTATCAGCTTTTAGATCACTCTCAGACCTTACAAGTCTGCATATTTCATCTACAACTTTAGATCCATCCTCCCATGTCACCATAGACCTGCCTCTACACAACTTAAGTCACCATCGACCTAGACTAGGTTACATTCAATTTACATTTATTGCCATCTAATTATCTTTAAATCAATTCCTATCATTTTTTAGATTCAATATTGCTTCTATTTCTGTATGATTTTGTTGTTTTTATCTCACCTTATCTAAAAAATTGGGGGTTGACATCTTCCAACGAAGTCAAAGGCTTCTTGGATTTGTTTATTCATGTAGCCCTCACATCTGTCTATCTAATCAAATTATTTTTAGTCTCCCTTGAAGGAATATATAGTTACAACAACAAGAGTCAACCATCTAGTGCCCGTTTATTTCTGAGTTGGTAATTTATTTAGTAGCTAGTGCATTTATTTGATAATGAATGAGAAATTTGGACAACATTCCTGGCACACCTAGTGGGACCCCCTTTAGGTGGTATTTTTTATTTTATATATTCTTCTTTTTTCTACTAACACTGCAGCATGAGGCTTCTCTTTATTGATTATTCATGTTGGGTTCACTGTTTAGATCACTCATTGCTCAAAAGTGTAAATAAATAGGAATAGCATTATCCAGGTATTTCCCTTTTTCTTGTTTACTCCTTTTGCATTGTATTTTCTTTTCCTGTCTGTGTTCTCATCGAAAATAACATTTCATTTTTCCTTCAAAATAAACCTTCTTTTCTTCATCCTGTTTGCTCATATAGCTTAAATAGGGGTTTAATCTTCTACATCACGCTTCTTGTCACACACAACCAAAAAATGCACAATTCAAAATGTTCCCTTTCTCGGTAGACTAATTGGATTTTGATCACCCAACAAGAATCCGCCTCAGACATTTCCTAGCCATAACTTACCCAAAACCAAACATATTTCACCTTCTTCTAGGTCCTTTTCCATCCAACCCCTATTTATTTTCACATTCTTAATAAAAACATAAAAAAGGAATTTTTTTCTTATTTTATTTGTTTAAATAATGAAACCAAAATTTTCCTCTGACATTTCTCAAAAATCGACCATGACCCCATCTAAATCATTTGCTACTTCTAGACCTTCTTCCAATCCCATCTATGATTATATCCACCATGGGCCGTGTAACACTCTGATTTTGTATGCTAACTTGGTGAATGTTTTACATACTGTTATAGCTCTTGAAATGAAAGCAAACATGTTAAGATATGTTTTGATCTTAAGAGAATGTGTTGCTAATTTGGATTCTTGCATACTGTGGCTTATTGCATGGACAACAAATATTGTACTTGTATGTTTGCTGATGTGACGACAGATTGTCGTATAATTGCTTGCTCTTGTGCTGATTGATAGCATACCCTGAATCAATTCCATTGATTCAAGTATGCTGAGGTCCTCTTGTGTTTTCTATGTTAATTCACACTTGAACTGGACTAGGATTATTATAAGCGTGCAGCGTCTGATTACAGGTGTGAATAGCTAGCATGAAAATGCCAATGACAGGGGTTCGATTCTTGAACCCTGTACTGTCAAATTCGGGACCTCGTGGGGCGAGAAACGCCTGGACACTGGTGGCCTTGGCATGTAATCGGAAGGACGGAACGTACTGCTCTGCGTTAACGTGGATGTTAGCAAGGGGCTGGAAGGAAGTTTTTAGTGTTAGTGGTTAGTGTGAATTAAACCTAAACTAACCCTAAGACCTAACATACATCCTACACTACTATCCTAGTGGATTTTTAAATTATATAAAAAAAAAGGGGGAAAAATAAATCTAAATCCTAAAACCTAAGGTCTAACTAAGACCTAGGTCGAATGAACTATGTAACCTAAAACTAATCCTAAGCTAAAGGGGTACGCAGACCCTTGGGAAGAAAAGGATAAGGATGGATAGAAGGCATTCATTGGCATTTATGAATTGTCCCTTCGGGGACGGCGCCAGTTTTGGCGGGACAGGTAGGAGATAGAGGTATCCATTTGGAAGCTTGGCTAAATTCATTTGCATGGAAAAATTTGAAAATTGGAGACTTGCCAACCCAAGTGGAGGTGGCGTAGAAAATAAGGAAAAAGGGCGAGCGTGGACGCTGAAAATTGCTTAAACTATTAACTCGTGGCTAAGTCACTTGGGCAGGATGTGTATTCTCGTTGGGAGAATTCTGCAGGACATTGGCATACGCCAGCTACAGCAAGGTGTCTTCATGAAGACGGGGTCTTCATGACGACACATTGTTGTAGCTGACATATAGCAATGCCCTCCCGAATTAAAACATTTAGAATACATAGGCTGAATGTGTAGATCTTAGCTGGGGTGGAGATAGGGTATGATTTGGTATACGGAGTGACTCCGGAATACTAAAGATAATCAGACACACGGAGTCGTGGGGTAACGACACCGTATGTCTGCGTATCTTTAGTTACTTGGAGTGCCTTCCTATACCCGCTCATATTACTAGCTGGAATCGAAAGTTTAAAACGGAACTTAAACGATGAGAACTGGTAGGAACCAGGAAAGACCATTCTAGATAACAGGTGAAGTGAAGTGAAGGACATATTCCGTAGATGTGTATCACATTCAGGAATATGATCATGCAAAGCATGTGAAAATTTTTGGCCAAAGTATCGCAATTGCTGGTTGCGTTGTCCTTATCACTTAATTTAAGATGCAGGATGTCAGATGAATATCAGTAACAGATATTGAGATAGGCTTCTTAAATGGATCACTTCGATAACCGGGGAAGGTTATGAGAACAAGTATATAAAATATACTATGCATAAACAAACATGAAGGATCGGTTGTTGCCGAGTCATGTACATGAAGGATCGGTTGTTGCCGAGTCATGAAATGAAGGATCGTTGAAACTCCGAGCCATGAAAATGGAAGATCGGCAGTTCATCGAGTCATTTACAGCAGCATATAGAATCTGTTATGAGATTGAATGGCATTGAATGTGTGTTCCATATTGTAAATATGTGAACAGGGAACATTCATTTTTAAAAGAAATTGTATGATCCAAACTGTGTGGTTTGGGCAGAGAACAATTATTAAATCTTGAACGTGTGTTTGAATTTTATAATTCATAACAGAGAACATTATATATAAAAAAAAAAAATTTTTTTCCCTTGTTCTGGTGTTTTAAAATGGGATGTTACATCTTGGTATCAGAGAGCTGAAGGTTGCAGCTCTTGGACCTAATGAGTCCACGTTATTAATAAAGTTTACATTTTCTTATTGAACAGAAAATGGTCAGGACAGAGGGAATGCTGCGAATAACCCGTTGCAGGGTGGAGAAGTAGCAACTGCCCAAAAGCTGGATGAAAATCCTTGCTTGCCCTACTTGATACGAGGGATCGTTTGACTGTACTGGAACAACAGTCAATGGGCAATGAAGAGGAGGGGAATGAAGCTGAAATAAATGATCAGCTGCCTCCTGTGGACAACATCAACGGAGGGAATCCGGGTGTTGATGATAATAACGTAATTGCTCCTAATCCCCCTGAAAATAAAAGGGCAAGATTAGCAGCTGAACTTACGAATGATATAAAGAGAATAATTCCTCCAAAGTTTGATGGAACAAATCTTGGGGACGGAGCTGAAAACTGGCTCAGTGAAATGGAGAAATACTTTGCATAAGAAACTTCTCTGAAGAGACTAAAGCGATATGGGGGAGCATATCAGCTTTCTCATGAAGCATCATCCTGGTGGGACAACCGTAAGGTTGAGCTGAATATTGTCGAATAAGACATAACTTGGGATCAATTTAAGGGATATTTTAGGCAAAGATGGCTGGCTCAACTCTATTTTGATAGGAAAATGACTGAATTTCAGAACTGGTCGCAAGGAAGGCTGTCGGTGACAGAATACTGGGAAGGGTTTACTAAACTCCTTAAGTATGTGCCGTAGTACCAAGCTGACGAGAAGTTCAGAATACGGAAATTCATAATGGGACTGAATCCCATCATTGGTGGCGAAGTGGATGTCCACGGCCCAACCACCATGGATGGAGTTGTCGAAAGGCAATCAGACAGGAACAAAAATTGAGAGCAATCTCTGCTCACAGGGAAGAGATAAGGAAGAAGATTCCCAATCCTTCTTCGTCTCTTGCACCAAAAAGGGGACCTTGGAAAAGGTTTGGTGTGAAAAATAAAATTGTTGTAGATAACAAAAAGAAACCTGTGATGAACAGACCTGTAAATAGCGTGCGGAACAGCTTCCCCAAAAGTTAGTGGCATTGGACAGAAGTCCTATGGAAGCCAAAACGATAACTTTAAGGCTGGTAATAAATTTGAACCTAGAAAAGGGACAGCTGCAGGATGCTTCAACTGTGGAAAAGACCACTATGCGAATCACTGTCCTCTGAAGAAGGATGATCGCGGACAACAGCATAGGATATATGCTGCAGTGTCTAACAGACAAGCTGAAAAGCAAGTGACGCCCTAGAAGTTACGGGTAAGTTATTCGGTAAACCTGTAGTTGTACTTTTTGATACTGGAGCTACAGAATGTTTTATTTCTACTGAACTAACTATGAAATTAAAAAAGAAAGGCTGCGAGAATGGATAAAACATGGACAGTGCATTATGGGGAATAATGCTGTCCATACAGTTGAAATGTGGCCTTTTTGGGGCAATTCTTGACCTGCCTGGTTTCTCTCCACCGAAGTTGACTTGTATGTCACTCCTCTAGGATCATATGATATCATTATTGGAGTTAACTGGTTGGCTGAACATAAAGCAAAAGTTGACTGTTATGAAAAACAAAATCAGTTGCCTTGATGACCTGCAGAAAGCAGTAGTCATTCAAGGTGTAAAACGGGAAGTTGCAGTTAGGAAAACTGACGGCTATGCAACTAAAGAGGGCCAAAAATAGAGGCTGCACTTTGTATGCGGTAAAAATGACAGAAAATGAAGTGGAAGATAATGATTTCATGGAAAGGTATCCATTGTTGAGGGATTTTCGTGATGTGTTTCTGGAGGAATTGCCGGGTCTTCCGCCCCAAACGTGAGTTTGACTTCGCTATAGAGATCAAACCAGGAACGGAACCCATATCTAAGGCACCTTATAGAATGACTACCATTGAGCTGGTAGAATTGAAGGCTCAGTTACAGAACTTCTGACTAAGGGGCTGATCAGACCGAGTGTCTCACCTTGGGGAGCGCCGGTAATCTTTGTAAAGAAAAAGGATGGCACCTTGAGGCTGTGCATTGATTACAGAATGCTGAATAAAGCAACCATTAAAAATCGATACCCACTTCCAAGAATCGATGATCTATTTGATTAGATGCGAGGAGCATCAGTCTATTCAAAAATAGATCTGCGGTCAGGGTACCATCAGCTGAGAATAAAAGAGGAAGATATTCATAAAACAGCTTTTAGAACGAGGTATGGGCACTATGAGTTCACGGTGTTTGCCTTTTGGGCTGACTAATGCACCTGCCGCCTTCATGAATCTAATGAATAACATTTTTCAAGAATACTTAGACAAGTTTGTGGCTTGTATTCTTAGACGACATTCTTATATACTCTAAAAATGTTGAAGATCACCAAGAACATCTCAGGATAGTGCTGGAAATCTTAAGAAAGAGGAAGTTGTATGGCAACTGTCCAAATGTTCCTTTTATGATGTAGAGGTGCATTATTTGGGACACGTTATAAGCAAAGACGGGATAGCTGTTGACGCCTTCAAAGATCACAGCTATAACTGAGTGGCCTGCACCTAAGAACGTGCACGAAGTAAGGAGCTTCATGGGCTTGGCTAGATATTATAGAAAGTTCGTTAAGGACTTTTCAAAAATTGCTGCCCCAATCACTTCGTTGCAGAAGAAAGAAAAGAAATTTGTCTGGACAGACAAATGTGAATCTGCCTTTAAAAAGTTAAAGGAGCAGTTAACTACAGCACCTATTTTGACTGTACCTGATCCAAATGGAGATTTTATGGTTGTAACGGACGCCTCAGGAGAAGGCCTTGGGGGTATTTGTTACAGAATAACCATGTTATCGCTTATGAAAGCAGAAAGCTTAGTTACATGAACAGAACTATGCTCCACACGATCTTAAGCTCGCTGCCATAGTACATGCGCTTCAAATATGGAGGCATTACCTTCTTGGCAAGCCCTTTGAATTAAAAACAGACCATCTGGTGCTGAAGTATATTTTTACTCAGCCAAATCTGAATGCAAGGTAATGAAGATGGTTAGAATTTCTGTCTCAGTATGATTTTCATATAAGCTACATTAAGGGCAAGGAAAATAGAGTAGCAGATACTCTGAGTCGAAGGAAGCATATCTCTGCTCTTATAACGTTAAGAACTCAGTTTAAGGATGAGGTAAAAGATGCCTTAGAATCAGATCCCTATTTTCAGCAAGTCAAATCAGCACTTGCTGCAGACCCGCAGGACAGCAGGTATAAGGGATTTCGTTTTGATAACGAAGGAGTTTTGAGGTTCGAAAAACAGGTTATATGTACCTGTGGCAAATGACTTAAGAGGGAAATTGCTCACTGAATTCCATAATTCACCTTTTTCTGGACACCCTGGCATCACAAAAATGCTTGCTGATCTTAAGCAGCAATTTTTGGAAGGGAATGAAAAAGGATGTGGTAGAGTTTGTAACACACTGCTTGGAATGTCAGCGTGTTAAAGCGGAACATATGCACCCTTCTGGATTATTGTATCCCCAACAAAATTCCGCAGTATAAGTGGTAAGTGATAACGATGGATTTCGTGCAAGGATTGCCTATGTCAAGAATAAACATGACATTATCCTGGTTGTAGTCGACAAATTTGACCAAGAGTGGCACACTTCATTGCTGGTATTGAAGGACGATGCACCAGTTTTAGCAAGAAGATTTGTACATGAAATCTTCAGGTTGCATGGAAGACCGGAATTAATCGATATCGGATAGAGATCCGAGGATGCATCAGGTTTTGGCAAACGCTAATGCAGCCTTGGGAACTAAATTAAAACTTCAGTTCTGCTATCATCCAGAAACGGATGGACAGACTGGAGAGTTAATCAAGTTTTTAGAGGACATGCTGAGGATGTATTGCATGGACCAGCAGTATAAATGGGAGGAATACCTTCTGCTGGTAGAATTTGCTTACAATAACACCTATCATGCCTCTTTAAAAATGGCGCCCTTTGAAGCATTGTATGGAAGAAAATGCAGAACCCTTGTCAGCTGGGACAAACGTTGAGGACAGAGAGGTAATTGGGCTAGAAATCCTTATTGGAAATGGAACAGCAAATCAAATTATTCGGGAACATCTAAAGGAGGCTGCCAATAGGCAGAAGAGCTATGCAGACTTGAAGCGGGTTGACAGGCATTATAAAATTGGAGAGAAGGTCTTTCTTCGGGTGGAAGCCGAAAAAGAGCTCCATAAACCTTTGGCAGGGCTGCCAAGTTGTCACCACGTTACGTGGGACCTTTGAAATTATTGAAATAATCAACCCCTGTAGCTTATCGTCTAGCATTAACCTCCTGCCTTTGTCTCAAAATGCATGATGTTTTTCATATTTCTTTGCTTAAGAAATACGTGACAGATTTAATCACATGTGCAAATTGGAATTCTTGCAGGTCCAAGACCAGGAATAATCGTGGTTAAGCCCATCGAGTGTTGGGAAACTCGCCGTTGTACTTGAGAATCGGTGAAGTAGAACCAAATGTAAGGTCCAGTGGGACCAGTTCAGCAAGGAAGTGCAACTTGGGAGAATCTCGACGAAATGAGATCTACTTTTCACATCTGTTTAACTGAATATGAAATTCAGAGAACTGAAAATTTTACCAAATTTAGACAATATTAGTCTATTGTACAGTTTGTCCTTAAAACGTTGTTTTAAGAGAGAATCTATTTTTTGGTATGAACTTATGAATGAAAGGAAGATAACTGAATTTTTGTCATATGGATCCTTTAATTTGTAAATCTGATCATCGGGCCGCTGATTCTTTAAGCGGGGACGAATGTAAAACACTCTGATTTGGTCTGCTAACTTGGTGTGAATGTTTTACATACTGTTATAGCTCTTGAAATGAAAGAAAACATGTAAGATATGGTTTGTCTTAAGAGAATGTGTTGCTAATTTGATTGCATTTACTTGGTTACTCGCATGGACAACATATGGGTACATTGATGTTTGCTGATGTGACGACAGATTGTGTTAATGCTGCTATTGTGTGAGTGACAGCATCCCTGAATCAATTCATGATTCAGTCTGCTTGGGTCTCTGATGTTTATATGTTAATTCAAAACATGAACTGGAATAGGATTATTATAAGCGTGCAGCGTCTGATTACAGGTTGTGAATAGCTAGCGACGAAAATGCCAACGACAGGGGTTCGATTCTTGAGCCCATGTAAGGTCGAATTCGGTACCCTCGTGGGGCGAGAAACGCCTGGACGGGGTGGCCTTGCTGTAATGAAAGGACGGGGAAGTTCATGATTTGCGTTAAAGTGGGGGGATTAAGCAAGGGTTTGGAAGGAAAGGAAGTTGTTAGTGTTAGTGCGTAGTGTGAATTAACTAACACTACCTAAGACCTAATACATCCCTACACTACTCTCCTAGTGGGGATTTTTAAATTATAAAAAAAAAGGGGGAAAAAATAAAATCTAAATCCTAAAACTAAGGTTACCTAAGAACTAGTCAAATGCACTATGTAACCTAAAATAATCCTACGCTAAGGGGTACGCAAGACCCTTGGGAAGAGAAAGGATAAGGATGGCGGAGGCATTCATTTTGCATTTATGAATTGTCTTCGGGGACGGCGCAGTTTGGCGGGACAGGTAGGAGATAGAGTTCTCCCTTTGGCCGCTTGGCTCCACTTTCATTTGCATGGAAAAAATTGAAAATTGGACGAGAATTGCAACCCAAGTGAGCGGGTTGGCGTATTGAAAATAAAGGGAAAAAGGTCGAGCCTTTATGGCATAATGGTTCTTGGTCTCGGACCAGCTCGTTCTTGGAAGTGTATGAGGGAATTTGATTTCATTTTTTGTTGATTCGAGCTTTTGCCAAAGTTGTATGCATTGGTTTCTTGTTCGGTCAGTCGCACCAAGCCTTGCATTCGACCATTTTATTGGAATTTTGCGGGCTGTTGCTCAGCCCCACGAAGCCGAGGCAGAAAGTGATGGGGGAATAGTGTGTTGCAGGTGTGGAGAAAAACGCGGCAAACGAAGGCTTTCTTCGAGTTCTGGAAAGCGATTACAGGCATGTTAGCCTTTCTTTAAAATCTTTGCTTGATTTACAGTTTCATTAACCACCCTGTCTTGGGTTGGGCTGTGATTGTTTTGAGTTTGATTTGGAAAAAGGATTGGTGATGATTCTGCCTTCTTTTCCTTGGAGAAAATGATATGAAAACGGCTCTGTTGCTCGCCTTGATTTGTGTTGCGTAATTTGGTTTCTAATAGGGAATTCCGTTGTGTTGCTTGACAGTGTTGTAGAAAGAAAAAACATTTTTCTCCTCTGTACATGGTATGGACGTGGACAGCTTGTTTTAAACTTTTCTTATAATGTACTCGTTCTCCTGCTGTTGTGTGGCCCTGTATTACCTGTGAAGAGAAAAATGGGAATTTCAGCATGTTATGTGCTATGATATGGGTTTCCTCCTTTCTTGCTGTCATTTGTGGAATAATGGGGTACAGTCTCCCCTTGCTGTTGTGGTTAATCCGTCCTTGCATTTGATTGGTTGGAAACCCTTCCCCGACGTGCTGGTGGGGTGACAGTATGTGTTTGAAATAGAATATAATCTGTCACTGGTAATGTTTGTTGAAAGTGGAAACAGGTGTTGTATCGTCCTTATGGTGTAAAGGTTATCCATTTAGTGTAATGTTTCTTTACTGTGTATGGGGAATGTCTTTGCAAGCACAGAGGAACTGAAATACAGTCGAATAGTGCTTGTAATTTGGGTTGTTGATCTTGTTGTCATGTTGGAAATGATAAAATACGTATGGGTCTCTGTAGAGTTCAGCTTTGTCCTTGTGTTTCTGGCTGCCCTGCTTTCTTGTTGTGCTGGTTGTTTCTCGTCTTAGGCAAAATTTCCGATGTTATCACGGGTGCGTACGTGTAATTGAGTGTTTCTCTTTGAAACCATCCGTTCTTTTGCTGATGACACTGGACTTGCACGAAGCGATGTTGTTGCCGTTGTTTCCTCTTGCCCTTTTACAGGAAATAGATTCTCTTCCTGCGACTGTCGTGGATTCTGATGAAGTGGAATTCGGGTTTCCTACGAGTAATTGAACTCGAATTGCATTCAAGTTTAGCCACATTTCCATGGCGTGCCTTTCTTGTATAGGAAATGAAGCCAATTACGTTTTGGATCCGTTTGAAAAAATAGGAAAAAGTAGACTGTGTTTTCCTTTGAAGTTATTGATGGATTATATTTTCTCTGCGTGTGAAAATAGGATGGTTTATGTGTTTCTTGATACTGTTTTGGTCTTTCTAATTCAGACTTATGAAGCAATTATAAAACTAGTTTTGTATCTGTGCAATGAATGATTATAATTGCTTATTGCTGTAATGAAGGATGACCCCCATTGCGTCTGGCAGGCGAAGTTTGGACCTTCGATATTATTTGTTTTTACTAATCTTGAGAATGCAAATTTGGCTGGAATGTTCATTGTGTTTAGCTTGTGGATGTTGAAGCTGTACTGGCTATGTGAGATGCTTATAATGAGAACGTTACGCGTTTATCGGTCTAAGTTGGAGTTGTCTTGCTTAGAAACAACGTGATTGATGTTTGGACTTCATTTCTGAACACAAGTGATTGGTCTAAGGAAATAGATAGAGAATGAATTCTTCTTTTTTGTATTTGGGACCTTAAAGTACATGGAATATAGGGTCTAAGCAAAACTCGGTCTTGCGGTCGGTAACAGCCAGGTACCACATTTGTTATTAAGAACTAATGTGGTCAGAGGCATAAAAGATTATATGAATATATATACTTGCGTGGTTGCCAAATTTGTGTTGGTTAGCTATACAGTGGTAAGAAGTAAGGAATCTTCTAGTTATAGAAAATACCTGTATACATATTGATATGGCTTTGCTCCACGATAATTATAATGTCTTACAACCTGTTGGGCTTTATATGGCACAGAAAATGAAATGAAAATTATCTTGCTGACAGAAAGTGAATTCCGAGTGGATTTTGTAAGTTTCACTTGAAATGTTTTATTGATTTGTCTTTGTCTGGATTCCACTTGTTAGGTGTCATGTGAAAGAGATAGAGATAGGAATTAATGTTTTAGGCAGTGATCTTTCTTCTTTCATTCGTTCGGAACCCTGGAATTCGTGAATGAATGACGAATTATGGAGCTAGATGAGAGCTAGCATATGCATTGCGTTCGCTTTCTTGTTTGTAATTGAATGCTTTAACTTATGTGCTTAGGAACCGGAAAGGAAGTACGGATTTCTATTTCAGTTAGTTGTTAATCCTTGGCATTTGTTATAAGGAAAGGAGTGGAAAAGATAACTATATGCTGTATATGCAGCACTCTACTTGATCCTAACTTTACAAATTTTGTCAATTGAATACTTGCAATGATTATGTGAACACGGGCCAGTCGTCCCTTGGCTGGTTGTGAGCTATTATATGATTTAGTGGTTATGAGATCGCTCTTTTGTGCTTTTCGAGATTGATGTTTTGTTGTTGTTTTGATAAAAAGAGGGTTCTTTTATGAAACAGTTTAGTTGAAGCATCCTATTTTAAGGATAATGCTTAATGTGCTCGAAAAGTTCATTGAACTGACCGTGCAATTTATTTTGCAGATGGAATTGATTAGAATGAAGAATTGGCTATCTTCTGATGAATCGTGTAATAAAATATAAATAAATGTAACTGTGGCTTTTCTTCCCTTTTGAGGAATTGTGAAAGAAGAAATCTATTCTTCGTCCATGCGTTGTCTAGAAGATGCTTTGTAAAAACCTAGACCCAATCAGTGGGAATTGGCAAATGTCAAATTATGACTGAAAAATATTGAATAAGTAGTTACAAGTGTGATATTTTCAATAATTATATTCAGTTTGATCTTGTTAGATACAATTGGAATAAAATGTTGCTCGATGTGGAATTGTTTGTAATCTTGGATGATGATGAATTGAAACTGATCTCTATGCTTACTTAAATAAAACATTTAAGTGATTGAAAATGCAATCATTCATACTGGGTTAACAGATGAATTTTGAATTGACCTTAAAAAGGATTAAGAAAAGGGGGGGGGGGGGGAACAACACATGATTTTATATCAGGTGTATTCAGGATAGATTAGGAGAGTAAGGAATATACAATTTAAAATTGGAGTATTCGAACTTCGTTTCGAACTTGTTTCGCAAACTCCATCATTGAATCCGTTTGATAAAAATTCAGATTACCAGGATATAGGCTACATCTATCCATAATAATGAGCTAATAATAATGTTAAGGGGAAACAATGAGGTCATTTATTGAAGTTTAGACCTCGTGAATGAGTTATAAGTTAATATTCGCAATAGTTGCCGTTGGCAAACATCTTGGTTCAGTTTAATAGGTTCAACTGCTTATTGTCGTCGGTACGGACCTGCGAATCTAATGATTAGAAACAAACCAAGTAAGGGAAATTGGAGCTCTTCGATACGAAGAGAGACGAACATAACGAACTAATGGACAGTAGTCCTTTAGTTTATATACAACTGCAACGGAAACGCGGATACCGGATCAGCATGGACGCTGAAATTGCTTAAACTATGAATCGTGGATAAGTCACTTGGGCAGGAGGTATTTATGGGAGAATCGACAGGACATTTGGCATACGCCAGCTACAAAAGGTGTCTTATGAAGACCAGGGTCTTCTGACGAAAAGTGTTGCAGCTGACATATAGCAATGCCCTCCCGAATTAAAAACATTTAGAATACATAGCTGAATGTTGTATAGATCTAGCTGGCGGTGGAGATGGGATGATTTGGTAAACGGAGTGACTCCGGAAACTACGATAATCAGCACACGGAGTCGTGGTGGTAAAGACACCGTTTTAGCTGCGTATATTAGTTACTTGGAGTGCCTTCCTATTCCCGCCTCTATTAATGGCTGGAATCGAAAGTTTAAATTAAAACGAACTTGAAAACGATTGAGGACTGGTAGGAACCAGGAAAGAACATTATAGATAACAGGTTGAAGTTGAAGTGAAGGACGTATTCCGTAGATGTGGATCACATTCAGGAAATGATCTGCCAAAGCATGTGAAAAATCTTTGGCCAAACGTATCGGCAATTTGCTATGTTGCGTTGTCCTTATAACTTAATTAAGATGCAGGATGGCAGATGACTATCAGTAACCAGATATTGGATAGGCTTCTTAAATGGATCACTCGATAACCGGGGAAGAGGTTATGAGACAAGTATATAAAAATAACTAGCATAAACAAACATGAAGATCGGTTGTTGCGAGTCATGTACATGCAGGATCGGTTGTTGCCAGAGTAAGAAAAGAAGGATCGTTGATGAAACTTCGAGCCATGAAAATGGAAGATGGCAGTTCCTCGAGTCATTTACAGCAGCAGATAGAATCTGTATTGAGATGAATGGCATGAAATGTGTGTCCAATTGTAAAGAATGGAAAGGGGGGAACATTCGTTTTTAGAAAAAATTGTATGCTCCAAAACTGTGTGGTTTGGCCGAGAAACAATTATTTAAATCTGACGTGTGTTTGAATTTTATAATTCATTATAGAGAACTTTATATAAATAAAAAATTTTTTTTCCCTGCTGCTGGTGTTTTAAAATGGGGATGTACAGGCCGTCCATGCTTTTCAATCAAACCGATCATTTTTATCCCCATCACCTTTATCCCCATCGCCTTACCCCATTAGTTATACCCACCTCTCTGTCTCATTCCCTCATTCCCTTCTTGGGTCATCTACCATCACCAGTACCCACTTCACTTATGGATCTATTCCTCATAAGAATCCCACCATATATGACTTCCTTTTGTTGATATCGATCAGCACATTCTATTCTCTTATGAAATCTCCCCTTCATCTGCATTCTGTCTTACCTAGAGATATCCCTTATGACCTCTATAGTAGATCGTTCCCATTATTACACATCCTCATCATCTTACCAGGACCCTACTTATCACCCATGCTCCTACACCCCCCAAACAATCCAATCTTCATCACATGTCCTCTTTAGAAAACTGGTACACAGCTAATTGTGTTTAACGGGATTGGGGGAGAAGGAGGGGGGTGGTAGCCAATGTAGAAATAAGGAAAAAAAGGATAGAGTAATGGAGAAAAAAGAGAAAGAAAAGAGGGGTAAAAGAGTGGAGAAGTCTTCTCCGCCCAAAACGGAGTTTGACTTCGCTATAGAGATCAATCCAGGAACGGACCCATATCTTAAGGCATCCTTATGAATGCTAACCATTGAGCTGGTAGAATTGAAGCTCAGTTAACAAGAACTTCTGACTAAGGGGCTGATCAGACCATGTCTCACCCTTGGGGAGCGCCGGTAATCTTTGTAAAGAAAGAGGATGGCAACCTTGAGGCTGTGCATTATTACGAATGCTGAATAAGCACCCATTAAAAAATCGATACCATTCCAAGAATCGTGACTATTTTGATTAATGCGGGAGCATCGTTCTATTCAAAAATAGATCTGGCGGTCAGGGTACCATCATCTGAGAATAAAAGAGGAAGAATATTCATAACAGCTTTTTTTTTAGAACGATGTATGGCAACTATGAGTTTCACGGTGTTTCCTTTTTGGGCCTGACTAATGCACCTGCCGCCTTCATGAATCTAATGAATAACATTTTTCAAGATACTTAGACAATTTGTGCTTGTATTCCTTAACGGACATTCTATATACTCTAAAAAGTTAAGATCACCAAGAACAAATCTCAGATCGTGCTGGAAATCTTAAACAGAGGAAGTTGTAATGGCAAACTGTCAAATGGTTCCTTTATGATGTAGAGTGCATTATTTGGGACACGTTATAGCAGAGACGGGATAGCTGTTGACCCTTCAAAGATCACAGCTATACCTGAGTGGCCTGCCCCTAAGCACGTGCACGAATAAGGGAGCTCATGGCTTGGCTAATATTATAGAAAGTGCCCGTAAGGACTTTTTCATCAAAATTGCTGCCCCAATCACTACTTCGTTTGCATAGAAAGAAAGAAATTTGTCTGGCCAGACAAATGTGAATTCTGCCTTTAAACGTGTAAAGGGCAGTTTAACTACAAACTACAAAAGCACCTATTTTGACGTACCCTATCCAAATGGAGATTTTAATGGTTGTAACGGAACGCCTCAGGATAAGCCGTGGGTAAGTGTGTTGTTAGCAGCAATAACCATGTTATCAGCTTATGAAAGCAGAAAGCCTTAAGTTACATGAACAGAACTATGCTCCACACGATCTTAAGCTCGCTGCCGTGAATAGTACACATGCGCTTCAAATATGAGGCCTTACCGTCTTGGCAAGCCCTTTGGGTGAATTAAAAACAAGACCATCGGTGCTGAAGTTATTTTACTCAGCAAATCTGAATGCAAGGTCATGAAGATGGTTATAATTTCTGTCTCAGTAATGATTTTCATATAAGCTACATTAAGGGCAAGGAAAAAAGTATCAGATCTCTGAGTCGGAAGAAGCATAATCTCTGCTCTTTATAAACGTTAAGAACTCCAGTTAATGATGAGTAAAGATCTTAGAATCAGATCCCTATTTTCGCAAGTCAAATCGCACTTCTTGCTGCAGACCGCAGACAGCAGGTATAATGGATTTCGTTTTGTAACGAAGGAGTTTTGAGGTTCGAAAACAGGTTATAAATGTAACCTGTTGGCAAATTACTTACGGAGAGGGAAAATTGCACTCACTGAATTCCATAATTCACACGCTTTTTCTGACACCCTGGCCATCAAAACAAAAATGCTTGCTGATCTTAGCACAATATTTTTGGAAGGGAATGAAAAAGGAAATGTGGTAGAGTTTGTAACACACTGCTTGGAATGTTCAGCCGTTTTTAACGCGGAACAGTATTCACCCTTCTGGATTATTGTATCCACCCCACAACTTCCGCAGTATAAGTGGAGTATAACGATGATTTGTTCAAGGATTCCTATGTCAAGAAATAAACATGAATTAAGCCTGTTTAGTCTACAAATTGACAAAGTGCACACTTCATTTCTGGTAATTTGAGAGGAACGATGCACCAGTTTTTAGCAAGAGATTTGACATGAAATCTTCAGGTTGCATGTGATAATACCGAATTAACATATCGGATAGAGATCCTAGATGACATCAGGTTGGCAAAACGCTTAATGCAGCCTGTGGGGAACTCTACATTAAACTTCAATTTCTGCATATCATCCATAAACGATGGACAGGACTGAGAGGTTAATCAAGTTTTTAGAGACATGCTTAGGATGTTGCGATGGACCAGCAGTATAATGGGAGAATACCTTCTGCTGTAAGAATTTGCTTACAAGAACACCTATCATCCTCTTTTAAAATGGCGCCCCTTTAAGCATTGTATGGAAAGAAAATGCCCCCCAAAAAGACAACCCTTTTTCAGCTGGACCAACGTGAGGACAAGAGGTATTGGGGCTACAGAAATCCTTATGGAATTGAACAGCAATCAAATTATCGGGAACATCTAAAGGAGGCTGCCAATAGGCGAAGAGCTATGCAGCTTGACGCGGGTTGACAGGCATTAATAAATGAGAAAGGTCTTTCCTTCGGGTGAAGCGAAAAAAGCTCCCTAACCGTTGGCAGGGCTGCCAAGTTGTCACCAGCCCGTTAGTGGCCCTTTGAAATTATTGAAATAATCAACCCTGTAGCTTATCGGCTAGCAGGACTTAAAACCTCCTGCCTTGTCCTCAAATGCATGATGTTTTTCCATATTCTTTGCTTAAGAAATACGTGACAGATTTATCACATTGCTAAATTGGAATCCTTGAGCAGGTCCAAGACCCGGATAATCGTGGTTAAGCCCATTCGAGTGTTGGGAACTCGCCAGTTGTACTTGAGAATCTTGAAGTGAACAATTAAGGTCCATTGGGAACCAGTTCATCAAGGAAGTCGCAACTTGGGAAATCTCGAAATAAATGAGATCACTTTTCCACATCTGTTTAACTGAATATGAAATTCAGAGAACTGGAAAGTTTACCAAATTTAGACCATTTTAGTCTATTGTACAGTTTTCTTAAACGTGTTTTTAAAGAGATCGTTTTTGTATGAAACTATGAATGAAAAGGACGGATAACTGAATTTTTGTCCTATGAAACTCCTTGATATTTTAAATCTATCACGGGACGATGATTCTTTAAGGAGGGACGATTAACACTCTGATTTTGTACGTAATGCTAACTGGTGAAGTGTTTACATACTGTTTATAAGCCTCTTGAAATGAAGAAAACAGGTTAAGAATATGTTTTTTGATCTTAAGATAATGTTTTTGCTAATGTTGGATTCCTTGCATACTGTGGCTTCGTGCATGGACAACAAATATTGTACTTGTATGTTGCTGATGTGACGACCGTTGTCGTATATTGCTGCTCTGCTGATTGACAGCATACCCTTAATCATTCCATGATTCAAGTAGGCGGAGTCCTCTTGTGTTTTCTTTTCTTATTTTAATTCACACTTAACTGGACTAGGATTATGATAAGCGTGCAGCGTCTGATTACAGGGTGTGAATAGCTAGCACGAAATGGCCAACGACAGGGGTTTCGATTCTTGAGCCCATGTACTGTCGGAATTCGGGACCTTCGTGGGGCCGAAACGCCTGACCCGGTGGCCTTGGCATGTAATCGGAAGGACGGAACGTCTGCTTTGCGTTAACGTGTATGTTTACCAGGGGTTGGAAGGATTTGTTAGTTTGTGGTTAGTGTGAATTTAAACCTAAAATAACCCTAAGACCTAACCATCATCTAACACTACGATCCTAGGGATTTTTAAATTATAAAAAAAAGGGGAAAAATATCTAAATCCTAAAACCTAAGGTCGAACTAAGACCTAGGTCAAATGAACTTGTAACCTCAAAACTAATCCTAAGCTAAAGGGTACGCAGACCCTTGGGAAAGAAAGGATAAGGATAGAGGAGGCATTCCATTGGCTTTATGAATTGTCCCTTCGTGGACTGCGGCGCCAGTTTTGGCGGGACATAGGAGAATAGAGTATCCATTTTGGAAGCTTGGCTAAATTCATTTTCAATGAAAAATTTGAAAATTGGAGACTTGCCAACCCAAGTGGGAGGTGGCCGTAGATAACTAAGGAAAAGGGGGCGAGCCTTTATTGCATTAATGGGTTCTTGTGGCCTCCGTGACCACTCGCTTGGGAAGTGTTGGAGGGAATTTTTATTTTCATTTTTTGTTGATTCAGCTTTGCAACGTTGCTCTGCATTTGGTTCATTGGTCTGGTTCCGTCGGAACCAGCTCTTGCCTCGACATTTTCTTTTCTTGGAATTTTTGAGGCGTTGATCAGCCAAGAAGAAGTGAAGATTGCTGGGAATATTTTTTGCCGTTGTTGAGAAAAAACTCGGCAAAACGAAGCTTTCTTCGAGTTTCTGGAAGATGATTACAGCAATGTTCAGGCCCTTCTCGTCTTAAATCTTGCTTGTGATTTAATGTTTCATTAAAACAAGCCCTGCTCTTGCGGTTTTGGATTGCTTGATTGTTTTGAGTTGATTTGTGAAATGGTTTGTTATTCTTGCCCTTCTTTTCCTTGGAAATGATATGAACGGCTCTTTTGCTCTGCCTTGATTTGTTTTGCTTAAATTGGTTTGAATAGGAATTACGTTGTGTTTTGCTGACAGTGTTGTATAAGAAATAAACATTTTTCTCCTCTGTACATGTGGTCTGGAGCTGACAACTGCTGTTTAAACTTTTTCTATATGTAATCGTTCTCCTTGAATGTTGTTGCTTGAACTGCTATTACATGTGAAGAAAAAATTGGATTCAGTCAGTGTTATGTTGGCTATGATATTGTTTCCTTCCTTTTCCTTCTGTCATTGTTGGAAATAATGGGGTACAGTCAGCCCTTGCTGTTGTGGTTAATCCTTCCTTGCTTATTGATTGGTTTGGAAACGGACTTCCACGACGGCTGGTTTGTTGACAGTATGGTTTTTTTATTGCAATAGATATATTCTTTCAACATTCACTGTTCTTTTGTTTGAAAGTTGGAACGGTGTGTAATCGTTCCTTATGGTGTAAAGGTTTTCCTTTAGTAAGTAATTGGTTTCTTTACTGTGTATGTGGAACTGTCTTTGTCAAGAAAAGAGGGAAATGCAATACAGTCCATATATTGCTGTAATTGGGTTCTGTTGAATCTTGTTGTCATTTTGGAAATGATACAAAATACTGTTATTGGTCGCTGAGTTCAGCTGTCCTTGTATTTCTGGAATGAATGCTTTCTTGTTGTGCTGGTTGTTAATAGTATTAGGAAAAATTGTCATATGTATCACGGGTCTGTACGTGTTAATTGAGTTATTTCTCTTTTGAAACCATAAGTTCTTTTGCTGATGAACTGGAATGAAAGAAGCGATGGTTGTTGAAGTTGTTTCATATTGACATTTTTAAAGGAAATAGATTCTCTTCCTTCTACTGTCCTTGGATTCTGATGAAAGTGGCATTCGGGTTCTCTACGAGTAATTGAACTCGAATTGAATTCAAGTATTAGCAACATTTCCATGGCTGTGCCTTTTCTTGTATAGGAATGAGCAATTACGTTTTGGTCTCCGTGAAAATAGGAAAAGTAGACTGTTTTTCCTTCTGAAGTTATTGATGGATTATATTTTCTCCCTTGCTGTGAAATAGGATGGTTTTATTGTGTTTTCTTGATACTGTTTGGTCTTCTTAATCAGACTATTGACGCAATTATAAACTAGTTTTGTATTCTGTGCAATGAATGATTATAATTTCTTCTTGCTGTAATGAAGGATGACCCCATTGCGTCTGGCAGTCGAGTTTGAGCCTTCGGATATTATTTGTGTTTTACTATCTTGAGAATGCAAATTGGCTGGAATGTTCATTGCTGTAGTTGTTGGATTGCCAGCTTGTACTGGCTATGTGAGATGCTTATCAATGAGAAAAGTTTAGCGTGTTATCTGTCTAGTTGAGTTGTCTTGCTTAGAAAAAACGTTTGATTGAATGTTTTTACTTCATTCTGAAAAACAATGATTGTTCTTAATGAATAGTAGAGAATGAATTCTTCTCTTTTTGCTATTTGGGACTCTGAAAGTGACATTGGAATTATAGTGTCTAAGACCTCGGTCTTGCGTAGGTAACAGCCATGTACCATTTGTTATTAAGAACTATATGTGTTCAGAGGCATAAAGATTATATGAATATATATACTGCGTGGTTGCAAATTGTTGTTGGTTAGCTATAACGTGTAAGAAGTAAGGAATCTTCTAGTATAGCAAATACCTAGTATACATATTGATATGGCTTGCTCCACGATAATTATAATGTCTTACTAACCTGTTTGGCATTTATATGAACTAGAAATGAATGAAATTATTCTTGCTGCCAGAAAGTGAATTCCGAGTGGATTTTGTAAGTTTCACTCTGAACTGTTATATTGATTTGTCTTTCGTCTGGATTCCACTGTTAGGATAGTCATGTGGAAAGAGATAGAGATATGAATTAATGTTTTAGAAAGATGATCTTCTTCTTTCATTCAGTTAGGAACCTGGAATTCGTGTGAATGAAGAATTTAATGGAGCTTAGATGAGAGCTACTATATGCATTGCTGTTCGCTTTCTTGTTTTGTACTTGAATGCTTTAAAACTTAATGTGCTTCATGAACGGAAAGGGAAGTAATGGATTTATATTCAGTTAGTTTCATCCTTTGCATTTGTTATTAATGAAAGGCGTGGAAAAGATAACTATATGCTGTATAGGCAAGCAATCTACTGAATTCCTAACTTTACAAATTTTGTAAATTGATACTTGCAATGATATGTGAAAACGGGGACAGTAGTCCCTTGGCTGGTTTGTGATGATATTCTGATGATTTAGTGGTTATGCTGATCTCTCTTTTGTGCTTTTCGAGATTGATGTTTTGCTGTTGTTTCATAAAAGCAGGGTTCTTTTATTGAAACAGTTAGTGAAGCATCTTATTTAAGGATAAGTGCTTAATGTGCTCAGTTCATTGAACTGACCCGTGCAATTTATTTTGCAGATGGAATTTGATTAGAATGAAGACTTGGCTATCTTCTGATGCCTCTTGATAAATATAAATTAAATTGTAACTGTTGCTTTTATTCCTCTTTGAGGAATTGTGAAAGAAGAAAATATATTCTTCTGTCCATTGAGTTGTATAGATGCTTTGTAAAAACTTATACCAATCAGTTGGATTGGCAAATGTACAAATTCTGACTTGAAATATTGAATACAGTTACAAGTGTGATATTTTCAATAATTATATCAGTTTGATATTGTTATATAAATGGGAATAAAATGTTACTGCTCGATTTGGAATTGTTTCGTAATCCTTGGATGGATGCTTGAATTGAAACTGATATCTATTCTTACTTAAATACAACCTTTAAGTTGAACAATGCAATAATTCATACTTGGGTAAAGATGAATTTTGAATTGACATTAAAAAGGATTAAGAAGAATATGATTTATAATCAGAGGGTATTCAGGATTAGCTTAGGAGCTAAGGAATATCAATTTAAATTTGGGAGTATTCGAACTTCGTTTCGAACTTCGTTTTCGAACTCCATCATTGATCCCGTTTGATAAAATTCAGATTAAAGGATATAGGATACATATATCCATAACTAATGATCCTTAACTATATAATGTTAAGGGGAACAAATGAGTTCATTTCTTGAAGTTTAGACCTCGTTTGAATGACGTCTAATAAGTTAATATTCTGAAATAAGTTGCAGTTGGAAAACATCTTGGTTAAGTTTAATAGGTTAAACTTATTATGTCCGTCGGTACGGACTGCTTAATCTAATGATTAAGAATAAACCAAGTAAGGAAATGTAGCTCTTCGATACGAAGGAGACGATACATAACGAACTAATGGACAGTTTAGTTCCCTTTTAGTTATATACAACTGCAACGGAAACGAGGATCAAGGGATCAGCATGGACGCTGAAAATTGCTTAAACTATTAACTCGTGGCTAAGTCACTTGGGCAGGATGTGTATTCTCATTGGGAGAATTCTGCAGGACATTGGCATACGCCAGCTACACAAGGTGTCTTCATGAAGACAGGGTCTTCATGACGACACATTGGTTGCAGCTGACATATAGCAATGCCCTCCCGAATTAAAACATTTAGAATACATAGGCTGAATGTGTAGATCTAGCTGGGGTGGGAGATAGGGTATGATTTGGTAAACGGAGTGACTCCGGAATACTAAAGATAATCAGACACCACGGAGTCGTGGGGTAACGACACCGTATGTCTGCGTATCTTTAGTTACTTGGAGTGCCTTCCTATACCCGCTCATATTACTGGCTGGAATCGAAAGTTTAAAACGAAACTTAAACGATGAGGACTGGTAGGAACCAGGAAAGACATTCTAGATAACAGGTGAAGTGAAGTGAAGGACGTATTCGTAGATGTGTATCACATTCAGGAATATGATCATGCAAAGCATGTGAAAATCTTTGGCCAAAGTATCGCAATTGCTGGTTGCGTTGTCCTTCTCACTTAATTTAAGATGCAGGATGTCAGATGAATATCAGTAACAGATATTGAGATAGGCTTCTTAAATGGATCACTTCGATAACCGGGGAAGGTTATGAGAACAAGTATATAAAATATACTATGCATAAACAAACATGAAGGATCGGTTGTTGCCGAGTCATGTACATGAGGATCGGTTGTTGCCGAGTCATGAAATGAAGGATCGTTGAAACTTCGAGCCATGAAAATGGAAGATCGGCAGTTCATCGAGTCATTTACAGCAGCATATAGACTCTGTTATGAGATTGAATTGCATTGAATGTGGTGTTCCATATTGTAAATATGTGAACAGGGAACATTCGTTTTTTAAAATAAATTGTATGATCCAAACTGTGTGGTTTGGGCAGAGAACAATTATTAAATCTTGAACGTGTGTTTGAATTTTATAATTCATAATAGAGAACGTTATATATATATAAAAAATTTTTTTTCCCTTGTTCTGGTGTTTTAAAATGGGGATGTTACAGGCCGTATGCTTTTCAATCACACCGATCATTTTTATCCCCATCACCTTTATCCCCATCGCCTTACACCATTCATGTTTATACCCCACCATCTCTGTCTTCATTACCTCATGCCCTTCTTGGGTCATCTAACATCACCATACCCACTTCACTTATGGATATTCCTCATAAGAATCCCATCCATGACTTCCTTTTCTGTTGATATCGATCAGCACATTCTATTTCATCTTATGAAATCTCCCCTTCATCTGACATATCTGTCTTACCTAGGGATATCCCTTATGATCCTCCTATATTAGATCTTCCCATTCTTACCCCATCCTCATCATCTTACCATGACCCTACTTATCACCATGCTCCTACACCCCCCAAACAATCCTATCTTCATCACATGTCATCTTTAGAAAACCATTTCCAATTCCCCACCACAGAGTTCATCTTCACCTTCTTTATCACATCAATTTAACCCATTCTTGATCAATACCATACATCAGACACCTTATCCCACATCTATTTTACCATCTTCATCATCTATCCCTATCATAGATATTGTTCCAACTGCCCCTTCAAGAGATATCCTTACATCCAGTACATTCACGATCCCACTACCTACTACCTTAACCTCCACCACTTCTCTTACGTCCACATATGCATTAACATTAGCCACACCTACTTCTATATTTACACCTATCACCACACTTACATTGAAATAATTATCACATATTTATCTACCCATGTCCATATCGCCTAACAATGTATTTAGCCTGATATCTCTACCACCTATCTCCTCGATTATGACCACCTCACTTATCTCATCCACACCTAATGTCCTAACATCTATTATTTCCACATCCACATCTATTATCACACTTGTCACATATCCTTAATCCACCTATATGCCACTTCAGACACCCAAAATAAACATAGTTGACACTCATCCCTCTTCCATCCCTACCCCAACCCATCTGCCATCTATACCATCTCACATAAACATTATTAACCACATGATTTAAACACCCCTTTTTATATCCACATCTACTCCTGATATTGATTCCACACCTGAACCTAATCAATCCACAATATCAAACATCATTCCCCCATCGAAATCTCTTCCACCTTTTCCTAGTGTGCCATCCTTAGATTCCGTAGCGGTTCCTCTTTTTGTGCTTTTGCCTACTCCTACCACATCGACTATCATGACCACATCCCCATTATGTCCTTCTTATTCTTCACCAATGACATCATTTGAGAAATATTAGAGAGCAATTAATCTTGCAGCTAACATAGGTGATCCTCCTGTCTCATCCACACAACCAGATGTTCCCCACATTAAACGGATTCCCATCCTTTCTAGAACAAATAATGCAAAAATTACTTCTTCCATCAACCACAACCCCATCTTCTGATCCAATTATTAAAACCATTGTTATCCCTACAAAGGGAACTCCTCAACAATCCAAATCCAAAAAACCTATGTATCCTCCCACAACAATCCCTTGAGCATCCTCACAAGAAGATCAACATCCCTCCTATCAAAACCAAATCTACATATTTTATCTTGAGGCCACATCCCTCTATCTTAGGACCCCCCTCCTCCATCGCGGCCAATGATCCAATCCAAATCAAAATAGTTTGATTCCCTCCTAAGGTTCAGTCCCTTCATCAAAAACACCTTCTATTATTCATCCATCTAGGCCTAAATCATCTACCACTACATCTTCTTCGAGACCACCTAAACCTCAACCCAATCCACCTTTACCATCACCATCAATGCCACCTTACAGAACCTTCTTTGGTTCCCACATCGAATCATATTTGGAAAGGTTCTCCCAGCATTTTCTTTAGAATTCTACCATCACGTTCCCACCTATCAGATCCTTCAATCTGAACCTTCTAAAGCCCTTGTGGTTTGATCCCTATTTCATCTGTGACTATCATCACACTCTCGGGACATGACACCGAGCATTTTAAGGCCCTTTAAAATATTTTCCATGATCTTATTGAGTCAATAGGACCTCCTTAATGAGTCCCCTTTTCCATCTACTACTTTATCCATAGCCCATCTGACCCCATTTACCACATCTCCATCTGACCACCCTCTTGGGTCTCTTCATTCCCAGTCTACATCATCTCTTATCACTTCTATTGACAAGCTTCCTCCCTTTTTCATCGATACTATTCTCCTTGATACACTATCCTCTTGAAATCGTATCCATTAACATCCATTATTCTGCATCCCTTTCACTGAGGTGGAATCATCTTATCCCCATCATTGATTCTTTAGCGTCCCCCTTTTCTTGTTCATCAATTCATCCTCCTACACAAGGGGGATTTCTTCTTAGGACTTGTTTTTTCATAGATTAGTTCCTTTTCATATTCGATATCATCATATCTCATTCATCTCGGCTCATCCAATCCATATTTGTTTATCTCCTCTTCCCCAAGACCACTTTTGTGGCCATATTTGTGCTTCCCTTCGGAAGCACCATGGCTTTATCTAAAACCGACCATTATGGTGCTTATCTCATAAACCTATCTATTTAAATCATCTCATTCAATCCTAATTTATCTTGTACCTCTAAGGGGACCCATTTGTTTATCTTCAATACGCATACCATTCACTTCCCTAATAGGCCACACGTTTGCTCTTATTTTAGCTTGTCCTATATTCGTAACACAATGTTAACGTATCGGCGGAATTGTAACTTTATCAGAGTGACACCACTCTAGAAAGGATAAAATGTAGAAATTTCTCCCCCAACTGGATTGGACCATGCATTGTCTACACACAAGTATGGGGTCAGAGAGCCTATCATTTGGTCTCCCTTGATGGTAAACCAGAAGTGGAACTGCTTAACACATTACACTTGTGACCATTCTATTTTTAGCACATTTACCAATGTGACCTTAGTCATGTCTTTAGATCATTCCTCCATCTCAGCCCCTTCCATATCTCATCATGATGATTTAGAATTATGTGGTCTTCTGTTTTTATTTTTATTTTTGGAAAATAGTTTTCTGAAAGGGACTATACCATTGAGAACAAAAGAGGGCCTAGAAGAAAGAGTAGGAAAGAGAACCAGAACAAAAAGGATCAAAATCCAGATGACAATGAAGCCCAAAGTAGCCAAAGAGCAGCTACCACTACAAAACCAAAATAGAGCGAAAACTACATAAAAGCAGCAAAACGACAGCAAAAAAAATAGAAATAATTACACAGAAGTGCAGCAAAAGCACCCTCAATTACTTCTTGGTGGATTTTTCGATGCTGGATTTGATAATCTGCCAAGATTTGAACATCCCCAAGGTCGTCATGTGGGCAGAGTCAATAACATCCAACTGATTAATGGTCCTTTTGCTTTCCTTATCAGTGCCCCAAACGGTAGCCGGAACCCCACTGAGATTGGAGACATTACAGACATGCTGCTCAATGAACTCCTCAATAGCAGTAAAAATGGCCATATTATAATCCTGGTGAGTCTTGGCCTTCCCTAAACGGGAGTCTAAGGAGTTCAGCTTCTTGTAAATATCTTCAAGCTGGCTATTATCCATAGCCACCTCCTCCTCCTTCTTCCTCTTACCTTTTTGTTTTGCCATGTTTTTAACCTCTTCCCCCAATAGCTTCATGTCAGCTTCTAAGGCCTCTAGCCTTTTTGTGAAGCTCTCCATATGTGCTTCCTGAGAACTAGCACTGCTAATATGAAGGAGGTTATGGGTCTTCTGTTACTTCCTAGATTTGACCTAAATATGGGCACCACGGCTCTTCCCGTAGTATATTTCTTATAGATAGGTTATCCCCTTGGGTGGGAACTCCATGATCATCACATTCGTCACCCTCTTATTCACCTATTAGAGCCATGCAAAGGGTCTAGGGGTGTCTCTTGTACACTCTTTATCCCCTCCTAAGTGGTCTACTTAACTAGTCCTAGCTCTCCCCCATGTAAAATAAAAATTCATGGATGCTTAAATCAAAATCAAATTCATCAAAAATAGACCGATCCCTCAAAGGATAGTTGTTCATGCAAAAAAAAAGAAATCGAAATTGAAATCAAATAAATAGACTGATCCCTTGAAAGTCATGGCTATCATTTTCTCTTTCCATCTATATATTGTAAAAAGTAGACCATACCCTCGAAGGATGGCTACTCCTAATGGAACTTGAAGGTTTCTCGTATTGATCAGCCTTTCGTTTTATCAGCATCCTAAGAAAGCTACCCACATTGATTAGCTTTCTCTTTCCCCTTCCCAGAGTTGGGGCATAGTTTAGGGAATCCTACTTTTGGAGAACCCTCTTTCCTCTATACAAGGTACATATCAAACCCATTTTTTCATGACAACATTAGGTTTATGATATCATCTCATCCATTGTTTCCTTATGATCTTTGAAATGAATAACTATCATTGGTTATTTGTATAGTATTAGTCTTAGTTGCATGTTCCTTGTGTTACTTGGATCCCTTTTTGTTTACCTCCAATGCAGTTGGAGGCATCTTTTCCTTGTACATTCCTCATTATAGTGTAGCGGTATTCACACCTATAAGTCACCACCATTGTGAGGAATCATTTTTCCTAATCCTATCGCATCTGTCTTTTAGCACATCTTTCTTCCTCTCAATCACCTATATGCTATATATCCATTTCTTACAACACATTTACCATTAATCGACATTCATTCTTAATTTGTTTCCATCGCATCTTACCCATATGCATGCTAATCATCATGATCAAAATCAAATTTAAACACAAAACATATTAGCACATTTATATCATCATCCATACACATGCAAATATAAAATAAACATATGATCATACATCTATTTCACCATCATCATCATCAAATATAAAGGAAAAAATCACCATCACATCTAATCTATAATCAATCATCATGAAAAAAAATCCATCACACATGATAATCCATGAAAAAACTATATATCATATATCAAAATGTATATCAATACATCATGGCCCTCTATGGGGATCCCAGAAAGTAGAAATACTATCAAAATATATAAAGTTAATGTCTGAGGCCCTCAAGTCCTCCCCCTTTGGGGTAGGTACAACACCTGAACCATATCCGCCATCACCACCCTTGGCCTCCCTTCTCTTACCACGGTTGAGCTACACTCACTGTTCTCCTCAATGACCCAACTCCACCTACTGCCTACCTTTGGAGATGCTCCCAATATCTTGTCATCTGAGGTAGCCTATGGATCACAATTTCCTTATAATATTTTGCCTCGGTAGCCAAAACTAAGTACCTATCCATCCCAATCATGATAAGGGGTTCCATATGTCCTGATCCCTGTGGTGATGCCTGAATACCACTAGCCAAATTTTTCGCTACAATCATAACCAAATCTCCAAAGCTAGCCTTGTAGGCCTCACTCTTCATGCGGTAGCAGTCTCTCTCTTGAGTGACCGCATACCACTTTTGCAAGGCTATATCCCTCTCTACTCTCATTTGATCTAGCTTAGCATGCAAGCGTGCCACCACTGCAACCTCTCATGCTCCGTCTCCATTGTATCTTAGAGCCATATGATTCTCAACCTCCATATCCTCTATCTCCTCCTCTCCTCCCTCCTCAACCACTTGATCTACCCATGATGTCATATCCCAATCAGTGTATCCCATAGTAGGACTTGATAGCTCTTTGTCCAGCTCCTACCTCTTGTACAAAATCAGATAATGAGGCAATGACTGAATGACTCCAAATTTTCATCTCACACTGAACGACCTCTATCATCTCCAGCCATCTCCCCTACACTCATATTGTCCTCCTCATCCCCACTAGCTCCACATCCACACCAGGCTAGGCGGGGAAATCCCAATATGGTCGCTACATGATTTGATCAACATTTAACTTTGTAAAATGATATACATACCAATCCACCCCTCTCTCACCCCTATCTCTAAAGGCTTGATCGGCCCTCCATCTCAAAAATCCCACCTCTAGCTGAATATGGTCTCATGTGACCCATGGAAGCCCTGATGGCCTAATCATTGCGATATGATCCTAATCCCAATAATGTAGCAAGATTCCTACATCCAATCCTAACCTCCTACCAACCCTGTATCTAGATATCTCATGGTAAAATTGAGCCAATAGTGTGGTCGCGAGTGAAAAGATAGTTTGGTGATATATAATGTTGACCACTACACTAGCTAGTGTCCATGGAAACCGAGCTCCTCCTAAGTATGAAAAATTATAGAAAGATACAAACATCATAACCATGTAGATAAAACAAATGTGAGGTACCCTAACCTCATATCTCAACTCATATACAAAATCCCCAGAAGAAAACTTGATCTAGGGCGCATCGGCTCCAAATAGCCACATGAAAACTACCAATCCTAGGATCACTAGTAATGGGAAGTATCTACTCCCCATGTATCAGAAGCCTGAGAATTCGATACACATCCTCCAGGGTGATAGTCATCTCCCCTATCCTTAACTAGAATGAACATGTCTTCCTATCCCACCTATCAAATAAAGCAATCATAATCCCCACATCTCGTGGTATCCTCTGATAGTATCTAAATCCACCTAATCCAACTATAAACAAATGGTCCCACTCAGCATCTATCACATCCCCTCTAATCTGGTATAGAACTAACACATGATATCTCAAATATAAGGTCTTTCTGGCCTACAATCAGAAATATAACATACATACATTAGACCTCTCATCCAAAATCCACCCAAATTTTCATCCAAATTTCAATCTAAATCCTAATCTAAGAAATCTAATCCTAGTCAACTCCGACCTAGGTCGGGTCAATGCATTTGCAAGTCAGTCGATAGGCCTTAAGGCTGGGTCAACATTGACCAACCTAGGTAGCTGCCAACTTCCCCTGACATCATCCACTTTTTTACAAAAAATGCAAAAAATAAATAACACATGAAATTAAATCAAAGACTAGCATGTTTTTTGTTACTCACCATCCTCCACACCCTCTGACATTTCCTTACAGCTCTAGATTCCTCCATTTCCTCAATCTCTCTTTTATTTTTGTTCTCTTTCTCATCAACTTTGCACATGAAAATGAGCATTGTTAGCCGAGCATTGGGCTTATATATCCCACTGACACCTGGTCATCATTGACCCACTTGGATCACTTTCGATTGGCCTTAGTCACCGTTGACTGGCCTTAGCACCAAATTTTTTTGGATTTCTCCCTTCTTTCTTACATCCATTTCTAGGGCATCATCTCTTGTTGGCATTTAAATCCACATTTATGGTCATTTCTATTTTCCCCTTTAAGCATTTTCATACAACATTTTCAACTATTTCTTCCTCCAAGCATCCATGTTCTTTAAGTCTATTATCACCGAGTCACAACAACCTTTAATTTTCACAAGTGTGTGTGCTTGATCTCACAGTGTGCCTGGGTAACATGGGTATTATCTCCAAGTTGTGGGACTTGCTACTTGAGATAGACCTCTAGAGAAAGCTGGTTCTTCTTCCTGCTCCTAGTGCAAACTAATTCTACTGAAATGAAGCTAATGAATACCTATATCCTATAACTTTGAAGGGACTAGGTAAATAGAAATAACATGTAAGTGAAAGAAAACTACACTATAGAGGTGATGTACCAAAATAAGGGTACGGGAATAATTCCCAATGTGTGAGAATGGACACAAAATACAGGTTAGAGAGGATGATAACAATTCTCCATGGTCTAACAAAAAAATTCACAATGAAATTATCATGTAAAAATAGTATTAATAGAACACTAAAAAAGTAATAGAGTAGACAAAACACATGTGCAATAACGTTGAAGATGCAAGAAGAATGCAAACAAACATAGAAAGGGAAGATACATCCACAAACTTGCATCTATTGCTTCATGGGTATGCAAAGTTCAAAATATTATAAATGAAAGGCTTAGATCACCATGCAAGGAGTCCACTACAAAGGCCTGTAACACATTGGATTCATAAAACCAAAATGATAGAGTTTTTCTACTCAAACTATCCTCCTCCTTAATAATGAGCCCGACACTTCAATTTATAGAAAATGGAAGAAAGTAAAAGGGGGCATGAAATATTGGATCACGCCTTTTTATTAATTATAGAGTACCTAGAGTGGGTGAAAAGCATGATGTAACTTGAAAAATCCTCTCTATAATTCCCATAACTTGTAGCAGTGGAGAAATGGCCATCCATGCCCATTAATTGCACTTTCACCCACCATCCAACTACCTTCATGGAACAGGTTGGTTTTATATAAAATACACCCTTAAATCTTCATCAATCCCTAGATTTTATAATTTATGTGTGTTAGGATTGGAACCATGATTCCAACAAGACTAATTTTGTGTAATTTTGTTGAGAAATGTTCAAGTTATGGGATTTTGAGTGACTGCATCTCCTTTGGGTTTGCTAGGCATCTCTTCTTCTTCACATGACTGTGTAATCAATTTGGTTGGAAAAAGATAATTTCAATATGTTTCTTTCCTTTCCCAATGTTTCTTACAAATATTTAAAAATATTTTTGGCATTTAGAGTTGTAGGGCACATCATTTATTCTTAGTATTTCTTGGATTTGAGGGGTCATATGTTTTAATGTTTTGTATTGAACATAGTCTGCTTGGCCGAGCTGGCTCCCTTATCCACTTCACTTCTCCATGATTTGTCCCTACTGGATGCCAAGCTCCTCCTCACTTCCTTCAATGCCAACCTAGCTCGGCCCCTCTTTACACCCACGTCGTGCCAACTTGTTTAAAGACTTACTTTCTCCCAGCGCCAGGTCTCCATCCATGTCTGCCTACCAAGCCAATCACCTATGCCTCCCAGCTCCATGTCACAACACTTTTGTATTGTGTATGGTAGGCTCCTTATCCCAAGTGGAGATCCTTTGTCTCATGCATCTATCTCACCCCAACACATGACAACATGTTGACACCCTCCCACACATTAGGTCGCGGGCTTGTTCCCCGGTAGCTTAGATTTCAACATTGTCAATCACCGAATTGTCATTTAAAACCTCTAGCGAGCTCATCCTCTGCCTTGACCTGCATGAGACCAACTCGGTTGATGACTCACTTCATGGCGAAGTGTGACATGGTGATGGAAAATCACAGCACATGGAAGATCCACACATTGTAAAGTGATTTCACATTCATGTCCCTTTTGAAACTTCACTGCGAGGATGTGCATCAACTCCCGTGGTCTCTCGTCATTGACTGCATTGGGTCTTTACTCTTCATGAGTTCTTTTGGATCAGTCATTTAAATGGCTCGATAGGACCTCCCTCACTTTCTCGAATTTTAACATTACCGGTGTAACTTGATGTTTTGAAAGGAATAGCTTGGTCAAGTGCACAACCAGCCCGACCATGAGCTTGGTTACCCCACCTATGACTAAATGTGACTCTCTCAACCTCTCTCACCCCCTTATCAAAATATTTTAGTTTTCAGGGTCTCTTCTTACCAGGGAGGCCTATGTCATGATTGGAGGTGCCTTTAGACAAATTGCTAGACTTTTCCATTCTTTACCAAGTGGGCCTTTTGGTTAATTGTCAAAATAATCTTGTTAGTTATCAAATTTCACTAAGGTAGTGAAATTAGATAACAGTTTGGTGACTCATATGGGTTATTATCTTGCTAAATAAAACATGAACAACTTCTTATATCCTTCCATTAGGAAAGGAGTCCGCATTAATATCATGAGCTGATCTAAACTCTGAAATTCTTGGCCTTGGGATACTTGGAGTACCCCTGTTTCATTTTATAGTATCCGCCTGCTGCTTGTACTCTCCAAACCTTATAAGAAAATCTTGATTTTCTTTTCTATGAGAGTGGAAATTTTTTTCCACTATTGAATTTCATATTTTATCAATAACCGCGATGCATTGAGGTTGTATAATGAACCCCTGCAATTGCTGCCTCAACATCTTATTTCCTGCTTTGGCAAAACTAAGAAACTCAACTTCTGGTCTAAAGAAGTAAGCGATGATACATTTGAAATCTGTTTCTTAGCCTAATTTTAGTTGTTCTTTATTTGGGCTCTTTTGAAGACGGCATCTGCTGCTCAAAACCCTGAGTTTCTCTGCTGCAATTTATTTCATAGAAGCATGATGAACTGTATACAAGACACACACTAGAAGTAATAGAACATGTGCACCAACACTTAGGGAAATTAAAACATATTATAACAACAACAATAATGTGCACAAGCACTTGGAAGAATTGAAAATCCTAGACTAATATGTACAAGGGTGAGAAACTCTTCCTTCTAGTAGCAATTTTTGAGATAGATTCCTTTGAATGGAATATGAAATTCTTCACCATCCAACTTAGCCAGTCGGAAGGAATTGCCACTTTTTCAGTCAGTGATCATATATAGACTACTCCATATTGCATCAAACTTTGAATGCTTGCGTGATTTTACACGATCGACATCCCACTTCAGCACCAAGTCTCCTACTTGGAATGTCTTGGCTTTAGCTTTCTTGTCAAAGCTCCTCTTGATCAATGATTGATCTTTCTCTATGGTTTACATTGCATTCCCTCTCTTTTCTTCTAATTCCATCAATTCCGCATACCTAATTTCCACGTGTTCAGAATCATCTAGTTCCATATGCTTCATGAGTTCTAATGATGGGAATTTAAGTGATATAGGTAGCACTACTTCCTTCCTATATACAAGTTTGTAGGGAGAGCTACCTATTGACCTCTTGGGTCTTATTATATCAGCCCACAAGGATGATTTGAGCTTCGTGTGCTAGTTATCGGATTCTCATCAAGAGTTCTTCTTATGATTCTCAGCAGGTTCTTATTCGTGAATTTTGCTTAGCCATACCCTAAGGGTAATAATTAGAAGAAGTGGTGAGATAAATTCCATTTCTAAAAACCCATTCTTTGATCTTTGTGCCAAGAAATTCCAATGCATTATCTAATATGATAGTGGTAGGGACACTAAACCTTGTGACTATTCCCTCGTAGAATTCCAAGATGCTGGATTTATTTGCCTCCTTGAGTGCCACTGCTTCAGTCCACTTAGTGAAGTAAACAGTTGCTATTAGAATCCACTTGTGACCTTGGCTCAAGTTTGGATTGATAACTCCATTGAAGTCCAATACCCATTGCATGAATGGCTGATCCACCGAAATTAGATGAAGGGGCAGTGCTGCTAACCTTTCTTCCCTGTAAAAATGCACACTTTTTTCAGTTCTTGATCCATGAATAACAATCACCAAATACTGTGGGCCAATAGTAACCAAATTTCATGATCTTAAGAGTTGTTACTTGTGGAGAAAAGTGACCTCCCACATCTCCATCATGGAATTCATGCAATACTTTCTCAATCTGATTTGAAGGGACACACCTTAGGAGAACTCCATTCACATCCTTCCTAAACAAGGTGCCATCATCGAGCACATATGGAATGTATTGTAATTTGAAGTATCTCCTATTTGGTTTATTCCACTCTTGAGGGAATAAACCTATTTGGAGATAATGCACCATGTCTTGAGTCCAACATGGAATAGGTGCATCATTTTTTTATTGTACTTGATCACTTTGTAGTACTAAGACATCCCTTCTGCTCTCATTGAATCAACACATTTCTTGGAAGCTAGTTGTTCAAACAAACCTTTTCCACAAACAAAATTGTTTACTTTGATTTAAATATCGTATTCCATCACCCATGTGATACAAACTGACCTCTTTTCACTCAAATCTTTATTTAGGAGAAAGTCCTTGACCCTAACATGAGACACCAACAATTGGATCTTTTTGTTTGAGACTAGGTGCCTAAAATTCTTTAAGCTTCTAATGACAACAAGAAAATCATTTTCGATGAAAGAATATCTTATTTCATATATTCCAAGCTTTGGATGAAGAATGATATGGGCTGTTATGAACCTTCATCATTCAGCTGTACTAAGATAGCTGAGATTGTATCCGAACCTCTAAAAGCATAAAACATGAAATATTTTGAGAAGTCCAAGTTGATAAGAGTTGGAGCCTGAGATATGACATGCTTGAAGGCTTCAAAATTTTCTTTGCCTTCAACTGTCCACTTGAATGTAAGGATATTTTTCAACATCATGGTCAATGGCTTCACAAGAGTGACAAAATCATGCACAAATATGCAGAAAAACTTTATTCTTCCCAAGAAACTTTGGAGAAATTTCTTGTGACTTGGAAATAGTAGAGTTATAATGCCTTCAACTCTTTCGGGATCAATTACTAACCCATATCTTGAAACAATATGGCCTAGTAAAATTCCTTCATGTGCTAAGAATATACACTTTTTTAGATTCAATGACACTCGGAATCTTCTACATCTCTGAAATACTTTCCTGAGGTGGAAGAGATGGTTTGCTGCATTTTTTGAGAACACAGTGATATGATCTAGATATACCAGGACTATCTTATTAATAAAGCCCTTGAACACCATATCCATAGCTCATTGAAATTTTTCTCTGACATTTGACAGTCCAAATGGCATCTTCTTGTAAGCATATGTTCCCCATTTCTTAGTGAAGGCTATTTTGAACTGATCTTCTTCCTTCACCATTATTTGATTATAGCCTGAGTAGCCATCTAGCAATGAAAACCTTTCCAAACCAGCTACTACTTGTAAAATTTTCTCCATTGATGGGAGTGGATAATGATCTTTGAGTGAAGCTCTATTAAAATCATAGAAGTCTACACACAGTCTAATTTCTTCATTTGTCTTCCTCACTGGCACCAAGTTGGTAACCCAACTTGAATGTTTGATAGGGAAGATGATTCTAGCCTTAATCAACTTATTCAACTCTTTCCTCATAAGAGTTTTAATGTGATAATTCACTGGTCTTTATTTCTTCTTGATGAGCTTAGATTCAGGATCTAACTCAATAATATGCTGAGCTAGTTTTGGGTTGAAACCTCTCAAATATTTATAGTTCTAGGAAAAGACATCAAGAAACTCTTGAAAAAGTTGAAAAAAATTATATTTCTATTTCTGAGTACTTACTTTGCCAATTTGAAAAATCTTTCCTTCACCTACTGAAATAGGCTTTGAATCTTCACCTTTTACTTGAATGTTTGCCTTCTCTTTCTAGAATTGATCGTTTGGGTTGAAGATTGATTCCAAAGTTACAAGCCCTTTTAGTAATTTGTTAATTATCATCTACACCACTTGGTCACCATACTATTTCTCTAACTTGTCTTGGTTTCTAGTAGAGAAGTCAACTTCTTCTTGTAGAAAATTAATGATTTGTTGATCATTTTCAAAGACTTGCCAACTTTTATTGTTGTCTGAAACAACTGGTCTTACCACAACCTTGATATGAGGATGTGTTTTCTCACTTTTAATACTTTCCACAATGTCAAAGTATGCCCCATCTACTGGAATCTTGTTTTCTGATTCATTCTTCTTGCTCGGGATGGAATTGATGTTAAAAGCTTCAAAATCTTCAATGATGTCCAATGCCAATTTTTTTTAATTCTTCAAAAGATCATTTTAGAAATATTTTTTCCTTTTACTTGGTTCACAATCAAATCACTATCCCTAAAAAATTGCAATTTTTTAACACCTCTCTTCCTTTCCCAATGCAATCTGTGGATCAAGGCTTCATACTCAATTGTGTTGTTTGAGCAAGCAAAATGAAAACAGAAAGTTGAGTAATATTTTGTACCTTGTGGTGAAACAAGCATAGATCCTCCTCCAACACCTTATCTACTCCTTGAGCCATCAAATAATAACTGCCATACCTCATTATCATCTTTGTGATCTAGCTTACTGATGCTAGGGAGAGGTGTATTCTCCTTATGCAAGCAGTAAATGCCTAATTCAACTTCTTCCATTTCCTTGTAAGGATAAAAAACATGTCTTTTGTTGGCCCAATCATTATGGGTCAAGTATAGAATGCCTCCAACTTTTATATCCACTTCATAAGTGCTTGGGAAATATTCATGATCAAATGTTGAAAATTTTTCATTGATTAGAATCGGGACATGTGACTTGATGTGAAAATCAGCAATTAGATCAGATCTGATTATATCGTTAGCTCCATATCTTGTTTTGAATAACATGTGTGACCAATCATCAGACACGTAGCCTCCAATTTTAGTGGTGAATTCTCTTGACAAGCATAAAGAGAAGAGTGGTGGTAAGTCAATGATTGAAACATCTTGCAACACCATAACATTGGGACATACATGTAATGTGAGGCTTAATCCTTTGATCACTCAAACTATTGTTACTGCTGTCTAGTACAATTGCACCACACCTCTAGAAATGAATTCATATTGAAGACCTAAATGATAAGCTATTTTATTTGGCATGAAAGAGTTGCTTTCTCCTGAATCGATCATGCAATTATGTACAGGATTGTTTCCAACAATTAGAGATATGTAGAAAGGGGGAGCTTTCATGTTTTTACCTTGTTGACCTCTTTGAGCTCTTTGTGGGGCTGCATTAGTGAGCACCTTCTCTTGATCTTTGGATGATTGATTTGATGTGGACCAATTTTCCATGATATAGCTTACAATAGATTTCTTTATCCCAGGATAGCTAATGACTCCCACATTTAAATGTTCACATTCATTTTCTTCATTTTCTCAAGGATATTGAATAGGGATGAGTTATCTTTCTGATGCCCTCTACCTTACACAGTCTTCTCTTACACATGAGCTGTTACAACTGATATATGGGTTGGTCTAGAAGGTGGCTTGGGTTGAATCTACACATTTAGGACTACACTTTGACTGCTAATACCTTGTGGAGTGATAAATGGATGTGAAGTGCTTGAATTGGATGGTTTCCCTTCTATAATATTCTTCTTCTTGGACCATGTATTAGCTACTACACTCTGAGTTGGAACCTAATTCGTACCACAAAAATATTCAACTTGCTAATTGACAAGCGAGGTCTCATTTGGAGGTGCTTCCTGAGTAGCTTCCTGCTGCTGCTGATTTTCTTCTTGGTGTGTCTCTTGTTCCACACCCATCATTGTCACCATAAGAGCTTAATTCAAGGAACTATTGAAATACATTGAATGTTTATGAGGTTGATTGCATGGGAAGCACCCGTCATTTTCTCAAGCTATTTTATTTTTTATTGGTACCATGGCTCTAGACGTGGATACAACATTAGAATTGTGAGGCTGAAATGGCCTATTAGTGGGAGGTTTTACTTGGTTATGACTTATAGCTTAGACAAGTGGCTTATTAGGTTGATACAAAGGTCTATTAGGTTGGGTTTGAGGTTGATATGAACTGAAATTTTGAGCATGCTACCTTTTAATTGTCACCAACTCATTTCCCAAGTTTTGCAATTGTTTCATGACTTCTTGGAGCTCATTTGAGGTACTAGAAGAAGAGGTAGAAGTTTCAGAAATTTTTTGATTCTTTGGGGTAGGGATGGGAGCTAATGTAGGTGCTTGGCTAGTGCTTGAAATTCCTAATTCTAGATAAAGAGGAATGGGAGGCCTAGGTGCAATTTTACTAGCTTGAATGAGATAATTCTCAGCTCTAATAGAAATGTTATAGGTTGTGGGTAAAGTTGTAACTCCCATGGATTGTATCATCCTAACAATATTGGAATTTACAACTTTCAAAAAGTATAGAAAAGCACCTTCAACTACTGGCCACACAATAAACATAATTATATCCAATGTCCTTTGAAAATGAAGTTGAAATTGGCCATCTTCTCATTTGGAGCCCTTTTAATTGTTGTCAATTCCTCCAGTAAAGACAAATAATCTCCCTTTTCCTTGAATTGATTGTAGAGAGCTGTAACAAATGGTCCCAATTCTGAATAGACCCTACTGCCTGAACCATTGCAAAGATTTTCCCTTGAAGTAGGATGTAAATAATTTAACTGCAACATCCATCTCAGAAATCTCATGAATTACATAGACATTTGAAATATCTTGGATATGGTTGATTGGGGTTGTATGGTTCTCCCTAGTGAAATATGGAATGTTCTTCAATGCTGCATCTAGAATTGGATTTTGTCCATTGAGAGCAAGTGGGATGCTCCCCGTGAAGTTGACATAGGGATTTGGTGGTCCTTGAGGTGGTTGTTATTGTAGATGTGCTATTATAATTGGTCTAAGAACTCTGGTTGATTGGATGAAAGGCATACTAGGTGGAGGTGTTGACAGTGTTATATTTGGTGGAGATGGAGAACTTTGAGCTCTTCTTCCCCTTCTTTCTCTACCTAGAGATAGCTGCGAGTATTCAAATATTCCTTCTTCTCTAGTTCTTGACATTCTTTGAATTCTTCTCATAAATTTATAAAAGCTTGGACTACTGAAACCAATTAATTATTCCCTTTTGGAGTTGTCAGATGTGCAGTTTAAAAGCTTCTTACAAGCTGAAATTTTACAACAAGTGCACATTAGCCTTGCTGCAAGTAAAATGAAAACTTCTTCTCTGTCCCACTAGGTGTTCTATAAATTTTATCACCAAATCACAACACCCTATGATTTTCAAAAGTGTGTGTGCTTGAGCCCACAGTGTGACTAGGTAACATGGGTACTATCTCTAAGTTGTGGGACTTACTCTTTGAGATAGACCTCCAGAGAAAGTTGGTTCTTCTTCCTACTCCTAGTGCAAACCAATTCTACTGAAATGAAGCTACTGACTACCTCTATCCTATAACTTCCAAGGGAACAGGAAAAGAGAAATAACATGTAAATGAAAGAAAACTACACTACAGAGGTGATGCACCAAAAGAAGTGTACACAAACAATCCCCAATGTGTGAGAATGGAAGCAAACTGCAGATTAGAGAGGGTGATAAAAATTCTCCACATTCTAACAAAAACATTCACAACAACATTATCATGTAAACACAATAGTAATACAACCCTAAAAAAGCAATAGAGTAGATACAATACATCTGCAATAATGTTTAAAAGGCAAGAAGAATGCAAATAAATATAGTAAGGGAAGATACATCCATAACTTTCATCTATTACTTCATGGGTATGCACAGTTAAAAATCTTACAAATGAAAGGCTTGAATCACCATGCAAGGAGTCCACTCTAAAGGCTTGTAGTACATTGGCTTCAAAAAACTAAAATGACAGAGTTTTGTTACAAAAATTATCCTCCCTCTTACAATGAGCCCAACACTTCAATTTATAGAAAATACAAGGAAGGAAAAGGGGGCAAACAATCTTGGATCTGGCCTTTTTATTAATTGCAGAGTACCCAAAGTGGGTGAAAAGCATGATGTAACTTGCAATAGACTCCCCATACTACCCATAACTTACAGTAGTGGAGAAATCACCATCTATGCCCATTAATTACACTTCCACCCACCATCCAGCTACCTTCCTCAAAATGGTTCGTTTCTGTAAAATACACCCTTGAATATTTATTGATCCCTATATTTTCTAACTACTCTACATTGATATTGGAACCATGATTCCAACAAGATAAATTTAGTGCAATTTGGTTGAGAAATGCTCAAGTTATGGGCTTTTGAGTCATTGTAACTCCTTAGGGTTTGCTAGACATCTCTTCTTCTTCACGAGATTATGTAATCAATTTGGTTGGGAAAAGATAAGTTCAATATGTTTATCTACTTTACTAATGTTGATTGCAAATATTTTAAAATATTTTGGGAATTTAGAGTCATAGGGCCCATCATTTATTATTAGTATTGCTTGGATTGGGGGGGCCATATGTTTTAAAGTTTTTTATTGAACACAGCCCACTCAGCCAATTCGTTTGAGCTAGATCCCTTATTCGCTTCATTGCCTGACATTGGATCACTTCAATGCTTACTGAGTTGTCCTTGATATATGTCAAGCTACTTCTCACTTCCTTCAATGTTGACCACACTTGGCCCTCCTTACACCCACATCGTGCTGACTTGTTTAAAGACTTACTTTTTCCTAGTGTTGGGTCTTCTTCCATGTCTACCTACCGAGCCAATCACCTATGCCCTCTAGCTCCACATCAGAATGTCTTTGTATTATGAATGACAAGATTATTATCCCAAGTTCCAAGCCTCTTTCTTGTGCATCGAGCTCACCTTAACACATGGTGCCACATTGACACCTCCTATGCATTAGGCTGTGAGCTCATTCCCTGTTTGACTGGCTTTCAACATCGTCAACCATTGATTTGTCATTTAAAGCTCTTCCTCTTCCTCGACCTATGTGAGACCAAATTAGCCGATGATTTGATTCATGGTGATGTGCGACATGGCGATGGAGGCTCAAGCCACGTGGAAGCTCCACTTGATGTAAAGGTATTTGACCTTCACTTCCCTTATGAAACTTCATTACGAGGATGCGTGTCAAACCCCATGGTGTCTCCTCGTTGACTATATCAGGTCTTGACTATGCATGATTTCACTTGGCTCGGTCATTAAAATAGCTTTCTAGGACCTCCCTCACTTGCTCGGCTCTCAACATTACTAGTGCAACTTGGTGTTTTTAAAGGAATAGCTCGGTCAAGTGCACAACCAGACTGACCATGAGCTCGATTACCCCACCTATGATTAAATGTTAATTTCTCAAACACTCTCACCCCTTTATTGAAATATTTGTGTTTTGATGGTCTCTTTTGATGACAGAGGCCTATGTCATGATTGGAGGTGCCTTTAGACAAATTACTGGACTTTTCCATTCCTTACCAAGTGAACCTTTTGGTTACTTGTCACAATAAGCTTTCTAGTTATCAAATTTTACTGAGGTGGTGAAATTAGATAAAAAATTCCACACTCCTGGCCATAATTACTCTTCCTTTGAGCATATACGTACTATTCAAGTCCAAATTCATGGCCATATATTTTTCCTTTAGGCATGATTAATCATATTTATTCCATAAGTCCACCTTTCATACCCATAATCACTCCTCTATTGGGCACTTTATTTTATAATCATATCCAATCTACACATCAAATCCTTCTTTGAGGCCATTATCATCATCACCAAAACACTGCACCCCCCGAATGGATTGAGAATGAATCATGACATTTGGTGTGATTGGGACACATGGGATCACCTCTCAAGTTGTGGGACTTGGGCTCGAGGTGAACCTCCGGAGAAGGCTAACTTAATCTTCCTAAACTAAACACAACACTACTTATAATGCAAGATAAAAAGGCTATCTAGTCATATGCTAACATTTCATGGGATTAGGGAGAGCTATTTACAAGAAATAAAACCTAAACTAGAAGTGGTGATGCACCAAGAAAGGGTGTTGCTAGACAACTTTCTGGCTTTCTGATGAAGAGAGATGATCATGAGGAAGAATGACATGCATTAAAAGACCCTTTTACATATAGTACTTCACTCCTTGATAAGCACAATGACCTCCAAAAATTGCAAGAGAAAACCTTGGTTGCAACAGTTCACCTGAAAACATGATAGAGAGGCAAAAGTAGAAGCAATAAAATCATGAAAGGACATACAAATGATCACAAAGCATAATTCTCATTACTTCAAGCACTTTTCATAGTGCATCATTACATCAATGAAAAGGCATAGGCTGTCATTACAATTTTAGAAGAAAGGCTTGAAAGCCTACAAATCACAGCATCTCAGCTTGTGAAGAGAGGGGAAGCTTAGAAAGTGTCTAACTTGTCCAACTTGTATGACCTATCAGAACTTACTTGGTTGGAACCCCTAGAATAAGCTTCCAACTTACATTTATAGAAGAAAATGAGAGAGAGGAGAGAAGGAGTCATAAATTCCCTTCCTAAATGGAAGGTACATGATGTATTATTTATTACATTTGGTTGAACCACTTGAAAAGGTTCCATCATGCATCATTAATGCTTGTTGACATAGTCTTCTCAATTAATTAAAATAATATTTAAATAATAATAATAAATATTATTATTTAAAATATTTAAATAAAAAATATTAAATTAATTAAATTATTGGTGGGCCCCCATTGTTAACTGGTTTGTGCTGAAGGGGAAACTAATGAGGAGAAGGCCAAAAAATACCAACTCGGTGGTTGGCTCGCCAAGCTAACTCACCGAGTTGGGTTCGAACTCCATTTCCTTGACCGCCACCTTTTCCATGAGCTTGACCTATGTTTCTCATCTTCTTTGTCACTTCCAATGCTCACTGCCTAGCTCCATTCTATGGGTTCAATGTTCTCCACCCTTCACCGAGCTCCATAATTTCCTTGAGCTTTTCCCATTTTCCAAACTCCATCAATCGAGCTCCATTATTCTTCACATCAACCAAGCTCTCTTGCACTCCTACATCGAGCCTAACCATTTGCTGATTAATTCCTCATTGATTCCTGATGCCCAACTAAGCTCCTATTCAACATGGTTTCCATGAAATTGTTACAACCTGATCATGAACCTAGTGATAAATTCTATCCACCAACACAAGTTCTCTGTAATATTTAAAGCTAAACACTGAGTGGACTTTCACCAAATTCCTCGAACTCCCCTATTGGCTCGGCCCATTCCTGGTAAACTTATGAGTCATCCACTGAGATAATTTCAGAACTCCTTAAACCAAGTAACTCTCTCATTGCCCTGCCATTTGCTACTCACCAAGTCTTACTTAGCTTACTGCCCCCAGATAGATCAACGATTCTTCCTACCGAGTTCGTCATGCACATGAATGGAAAAGCTCCTTTGAGCATTTGAACCCAGTCATCCCGTCACGAGCTTACCATTCATTTCGACTCAAAGATATCTCTGTTGACATCAAGATCCTCACCTTAGCCTCAATCTAGTGAACTCGACTGACACCGAGTTCATGAACTTGAACTTCTCTTCATGTCTGCTGAACTCATTTCATGCCAAGCTCTCCTAAATCTCTCCTCACGAATGGTGAATGGCTCAAAACGTCAACTGTCATCATTACCAACTCATGACTCTTCTCATTTGGACATCGAGCTCGTTGAAAATGTTTGTTTCATCAATAAGCTCAGGCACCTTTTATCGTTCATGACTGAACTCACCATTACACCTGACAATGGAGCGAGCTCTTCAAGCTACGAGTTTTTCTCAGCTGAATCCACTCCATGTCACAGCAAGCCCAAGCTTCATCTTGCCTATGAATTTATTGAGTCTCCTCTCTTCCCAACTAAATCATCAAACTTGGTTAAGACTTAGGATAACTCATGATGCATTCCATTAATTTACTCCCCCTGCTCTATGAGTTCGGCCTCACCACTCATTCCTCATTTAAACCACGAGCTTTATTTATGCTTAAAACTTGGAAATCATCCTAACACGGTGATCAACTTGGAATGTTAGCTCTGAACCAGAAAACATAATCTCCAAATCCCAAAAACCTAAAACTCCAAATTTCGCCAAGTTTCAGAGTTTTGGGCTTCAGAGATATTTCCAACTCCCAACATTTTTGATCCCAAAAATACTCTAAAATTCTGAAACATTTTTTTTGAAAGAATACTCCAAAAGAAAAATCCTCGTAATCCGGCCTGCCTCAAAAATTCTCAACTTTCTCCACTTCTACCATTTCATCACGTTTACTACCTGATCGACTCACATTCAGATCTCGTAGTCATGCCTAGCCGAGCTCGGTTTTGATTTCTTCCTTAGATTGGCTCAACTTAGATCCCTCCGCATCTTGCCAACCTCATGCAAAATCCTGACCAAATTGCTTTGAGCTAAAACCCGATGCCACATCTTCTAAAACCGAGCTTCCATTTCCTCATTTCCTTGGCAATGCTCACCTATCCCATCAAGTGAGTTAACGCTTTCTATCCTTTTCCACCGAGTCAAGATCTTCTGCGTAATGTCGACATTTACTGACTTGTTTGGCTCTTTAACATTATTTATTCAACTTGACTTGTATTAACTCAGCCAAGTGACCTTTGAGCCTAACTGAACTTCAATCACTATCCGACCTGAACCCATTTGCTACTGTGACAAGGTTGTCAGGCTCAATCATGCCAATCCTTTATGTTCTTGGCCTCCATGAGTGGCTCAGTATTTCATATTGGGCTTGTCTTCTCGTCGAGTTGTGATTTAATCTCCCCTATCACACCTTCTGAGTTAATCATAAGATTTAGAACCTCATTCCTTACCAACTCGGTCGTTCTGTGCACCTGCTATAACTAACCTGTCTTTCCTTACAATGGTCTGAGCTTAATGCATCACACTGCATTCCTATGATCCTACTTTGAATTTCCTTGACTCACCAAATGTTCACGCCTAGTATCTGTATTTGAGCTTTTCTATTTGTATTGAATTACTTCTCAGATTTACCTCAAATCACCTTAAATGTTGGAAAACATGCATGAGCATTCATGAGCTTGAGTTAATCCTGGTATTTGTTACCTGTAAGCCAAATCACCCACATTCTTCACTAAGCATTGATTGTTCTCATTCTCGGACTCCCCATTCTTTGAAAAATCATCTGAGCCTCCATTGATTCTGTAGAAATCCCTTTTACTGAGCTACCAAAAATAGCTGTATGTTCCCCTTTTATGTGTTTTAACACCAAGACCTCATTAAGCTGAGTCGTCCATCAAGTTACATTTTCTTTTGAGGCTCGTTATTTTGTGTTGATCCCTTGAATCAACTCACTTGAGCTTGATTATGTTTACTTCACCGATATGTCTAAGAATTTGCTGAGATCATTCCTATCTTAATCGAGATACTCCCTAGAATAGACTTATCATGAGGGACCCGAGCTAGCTCCCCCAACCCTGTCAAACATAATGAGCCAATTTCAAGCTTGAGATCCTGTAATAATTTTACCTAATGCAAACACAAGCCCAATAGAATGCTTTTAATTTGCATTAATGTATTTATATGTCTATTTGGGATCACCTAAGATATGTTGGAAGATCCTTCTTCCCATGTGCACAAATATACTTCTAAGGCATCTTGAAAGAAATTATATAAGAACTCAAAAAATTTATACACCAAAATTTGACAATTTTCTATTCTTGTAGACCCTCGTTGTTCATTTTTTACCCCCAGGGAGAAAAATGGACAACATTTTTGGTGACCTCTCAGGGATGATTGTCTGCTAAGCATGATTCTAGTATCCTTAAGTCATCCATTAGGAATGGATTCATATTGTCAATCCAAAAACTGATTAAGTGATCCTCTTATGATACATCTGAGAATTCTCCTTTAATGTTGTTTATCTTCGACCCCTCTGTAATGCTAAGCATGAAGTATACCGAATTTGATGAACACTTGGAATCTATAGAACACTGGAATTTTGACTGAAGTAGATCATGAAACTCTTATGGAATCTTTGAACCTTCCTTCTCTTGAGAAAATTCTGATGATGATACAATGTGTAGAACAACACAAGAGTGAAAATGGAAAACAAAACACATTGAAACAATGAAAACCATACATGCCCCAAATGGAACATGCAGGGTGTGCAATGCACTTATTCTGCTTGAAAGAAAACCTATACTACCCTACACTAACCAGAAGCATAGGTGAGCTAAACAAAACCTACAACTGGTTGTGCAAAATAGCTTCCTTTCCTTACAATGGGCAGCCATGAAGATGATGTGATAATGGACATGGCTGAGAATGAGAGTGAAAAACTAAAATGAGCCCAATTCTCCACTTGGTCCACCGAGACATCAATTGGAAAGAGAAAATATTACTCTTTTAGTTTCTCTGCATTTGTTCCTGTAGAGGCATTGCAACTGATCCTCATAATTTTGAAACTCATCCTCACATTCTAAAGTGAATGTGACTGGTTTTGGCTTCTCTTCTGGCTTCAATGAAGCTAGGTACCTGATAGGACATGGTCTAACCCATTGAATATTCCTGCTTGTCTGAACTTCAATTTTAACAAGGAAGTCTTGTTGAAGACATCCTTGAAAAGGATGGTAATTCATGACCTGATTTCCCTCTTGTTTACCATCTACAAACAACTGATCTTTCACCTATGTGAATGGTATTGTAGTGACATCTCCCTCATTTGACATGGAATTTGGAAATTCAAACCCTCCTATTTGTAGCTTTTGATGATTGTTAGGGGAAAGAAAATATTCAAGAATACTTTCCTCCATCATAGACTTGTTTACCAAAACAGGTTCTGTAACTGAAAACAGAAACCTCTCCATGACATAATCTTCATTCAGTGCTTCTAGATCAGTCCTAGCTTCTCCTGTGTGTTCCTCCTTTATGTGTGATGATGGATATGGAAGATTCAATTCCTCCAATTCTGATTCCAAAGGACAGTTATGAGTAATGAGATGTTCTTGAGCATGTACCTCCACAACACTCTGACACTTTCTGGTGGAAAAGAAGTGATGGAATGACAATATTTTCAAGTTCCATAGGCTCTTGCCCATCAAAACATTCTTCCAAATCTGATAGATAATCTGCTTCTTCATTCTCTGAATGTGCCAAAAGATCCTCCTCAATCTGAGTATCCTCCAAACTAGAACCTCCTTCATCTTGATATTCCTCATTCTCAAACATGAAATTAGAAAGATCAAATTTATCTAAAAAATCACATTTTTGAGAAGGAAGAGAGGGAAAAGGTTTAGAAAGCCTCTGCATGGTCTTATCAACATTCTCGATATTTGAATCCTGCCTTTGTCTCATGAAACTTGTTATGGCTGATTGTAACATCTAATGATGACTTTGGAAAGATGTTACCACCTTCTAGAAGTGATGCAAGTTCTTGACATGCATGGACAATTAGGATCATTGCACTCATTAGAATTAGCTAGTACACTTGAGAATATTTCTTCTTCAACTTGCACATGCTCTTCTATTACTAATTTTTCCACCTTTGGTGATTCAAACTCCTTTGATGGAATTGAGCCAATATGAATACTACATTCTAAACAAGTAGACTATTGGTCCTCCTCGTTCAACTCTAGATTTGTTTCTGGTACAAAACTAGTTTGTTCCACTTGTTCTTGAGCCTCAACTTCTGTAGAAGGTTTAGTCAGGAACGAAGTTTTCTTGATGTTAAGTTTTGTAGCCCATTTCCTTAGATTATTTGCAATGCTCTCCTTTTCTATTCTCTTCAACCATATACTCCTCCATTTTCTCATTTCTTGACAATGCTCCTCCCAAAATGGATTTGGGACTACAAGAGGAGGGTTGGGTTGGGATTTAATTGATTCCCTCACTATTTGAGGAAGAGATTCATTCTCTTGTCTTGATGGCCTTGTAGAAAAGAGGGAACTTTAGAAGGATGAGGCATGGAAGATTCATGATGGAATGGAGGAATAGAAGTGAAGGAAAGGAATTCTCACTCAGGGGTAGAAACTGAAGATTAGGACTATGGAGGCTTCAAGTTGAAATACATAGATGGAAACACGAGAAGAGGGTTGTAAGGTGTAATGCAAGGGCCTCCCATTGATAGGATTGACTAACACTACATTCATAAATGTCCCTTTTCTTGATCCATTCTCCAACTTGAGTCATCATCTCAGATTATGAAATTGAAGCTTTTGTTGAGGGCTAAGCTCACATGGTATATGGCCAGTCCATGGGTATGGAATGTATGAAGCCAATCTGGGCTTGCCTTCATCATTTCATTAATCCTTATTTGCATACCATGTTATGCTCCAACTCTCAAACCTTCTTCTGCAAGTGATCCTCTTCAGGTGTGGAATAGATTCCAAAAATCTGCATGCCATTGTTCTTCAGTAACCCCCATGTTCAGTGGATAACCGAATTGACCTGCATCTTTCTCATATGTGAACATGCATGCTCAAACTGATATTCATCATGAAATTGGTTTGGAGGTGAATTATAATAGCCTGAAGATGGAAAGAACTACCACTGTTACAAGTGGGAATCCCATTGTGGAAATGAAGCCATGATTGCACAACTTCATGAATGGGAAAAAATGGAAAGATATGGAAGAAAACTAGATGGAAAAAATGGGTAAAATGAAAGTCTACAACATAGAGAGTAGGGTACTTAGACCAATGGAGTCACCAGTTGTGCTTGGGTATACCTCGCTAAGGCTGAAATTTCACTAAGAGCACAACAAATTAATGAAATGAAATAATGTTGTAACAGGTGAAGACAAGGAGATAAGGAAAGTTTGATATGTTGATGATTTATTTTCACCTGTATGAATTCATTTGCAATGTGGCTAAGATATTACAATGGGATAACCTATGAAATGTATAAATTTCACCTTTGTCCCACCGGGCATGCCAAAAAACTGTTGTCACCAAATCATTGCACCCCCCAAATGGCCTAGAATGTGAATCACAAATTTGGTGTGATTAGGACACATGGGATCACCTCTCAAGTTGTGGGACTTGGGCTTGAGGTGAACCTCCAGAGAAGGCCAGACTTCCTCTTCCTAAACTAAGTGTTACACTACTTCCTAGTGCAATAAAAATGGCTAACTAGACCTATGCTAACATTTCATGGGGTTTTAGGGAAAGAGATTTACAAGGAAATGAAACTATACTAGAAGATGGTGATTCACCAAGAAAGGGTGTTGCAAAACTCAAGAAGGGTAATTTGACAACTTATTGCACCATAGGTCAAATTCACTACTAGCAACTTAGAGAGGGTACAGGATACCACAAACTAAGAGACATGTGTTCCCTTTATTAGACTTGATCAAACATAGAAAATATCAATTTCCAGTGAAGAAGGATAAATTCCAGAAGGGTGGATGAACACCACAACTCAAGTGCATGCAATAATCCACTCCTTGATAAGCACAATGACCTCGATAAGCACAAAACTCTAAGAACCTACAATAGAAACGTGAACTTGCATAGTGTACCTGCAAGCATGAGAAAAAGGACAAAATAGAAGTATAGAAGAATGAAAGGACACGAAATTAGTCACAAAACACACACTTTTATTACTTCAATAACATGCACAATGCATCATACATTCAAAAGAGGAAATAGTTTCCAATATAGTCTTGAAGAGGAGGCTTTAAAGTTCTCTCAACACATAAGCATAACTAGTAGAAGCGAGAGGAATCTTGAAAAATACACACTTTCCTAATATGTCTAACTTTCCAACCCATTTGACCTGTTGGAACCCCTAAAAATGAGCTTCCCAACTTACATTTATAGAAGAATTTGAGAGAGAGGAGAGAATTAGTCATAAATTCCCTTCCTAAATGGAAGTCACATGATGTATAATTTATTACATTTGGGTGAACCACTTGAAAAGGTTCCATCATGCATCATTCGTGCCTGTTGACATAGTCTTCTCAATTAATTAAAATAATATTTAAATAAAATATTTAAATAATAATAATAAATATTATTATTTAAAATATTTAAATAAACAATATTAATTTCATTAAAAAATATGGTGGGCCCCTTTGCTAACCGGTTTTTGCTAAAGGGGAAAATTATGAGGAGAAGGCCAAAAAATACCAACTCAGTGGTTAGCTCCCTGAGCCAACTCCTCGAGTTAGGTTCGAGCTCCACTTTTGTTGACTGCCACCTTTTTGATGAGCTCGGCCAGTTTCTCAGCTCCTCTATCACTTCCAATGCTCACTGCTGAGCTCCGCAATTTCCTCAAGCCTTTTCTCATTCACCGAACTCCATCAATCAGGCTCCATTATTCTTCACATTGACCAAGCTCTCCTAACCTCCTACGTCGATCTCTAACCATTCACTGATCACTTCCTCATTCTGATGCCGAGCTGAGCTCTTGTTCAACATGGTTTCTACAAAATCGTTTCAACATGATGATGAACCCAGTAAAAATTTTCCACCAACACAAGTTCTCTGTAATCTTTGAAGCGCAAACACCGAGTTGACTACCAAAATTCCTCAAACTCCCCTATTGACTCGGCCCATTCCTGGTACAACCTATGAGTCATCCACCAAGATTATTTCAGAAAATCCTTACTAAGTAACTAGCTCATCACCCTACCATGAGCTACTCGCCGAGTAACTTGCTTAGCTTACTGCCACCAAATAGCTTAATGAAAATCGACTACCGAGTTCATCATGCATTGAATGGATGAGCTCCTATTTTTGAGCTGAGTCATCCAATCATGAGCTTTCCATTCATTTTGACTCAGTAAGCTATCTGCATCGAAATCAAGCTCCTCACCCTATGTTATCTGCAAGCTCACCTTAGCCTCTATCTAGCCGACTCAGCTAAAATTCACAAACCTGAATCCTCTTCATGTGTCTGCTGACTCGTTCCATGCAAGCTCTCCCAATCTCTCCTCATGAATGGTGAATGGCCCAACTTAGTGTCATCATTACCAACTTGTGACTCTATTCATTTGTATCGAGCTCATTGAAAATTTCAATCTCCTCGCATGGCTTAGGAACCTTCTATCATTCATGACTGAATCACCATTACATTGACGACCGAGCCAAGCTCTTCATCAGTTGTGTAAGTTTGTATTGGCTGACTCCATTCCATTCACAACAAGCCCAAGCTTCATCATTGCCTACTAATCGATTGAGTATCCTCTCCTCCTGACTAACTCCTCCCGATGTGGTGAAGACTCAGGATAACTCATAATGCATTATTTAATTTACTCCCCACTCTACGGTTTAGCCTCGCCACATATTGTGTTTAAACCACAAGCCCTTATTTGTGTCGAGTGACTCAAGCTAACTCTTGACTTGGCAACAGACTCGGAACTCCTCTTGACACAATGATCAACTCGAATCTCAGAACTCTGAACCTCAATTTCTCTGAACTCCAAAAAGACATAATATCCCAATCTCAAAAACATGAAACTCTAAATTTTAGAGTTTTGGAGTTTCGGGCTTTAGAGATATTCACATCTCCCAAAATTTTTGACCCAAAAACTCTGAAATTCCAAAATGGAATTATCCAAAAGAAGACTTCGAAAGAAAACTCCAAAATGGTAATCCCTGATCCCAAAATTCTCGAATCGCTTCGCTTCTACCATTTCGTCATGTTTCCTACCTAATCGACTCGACATATAGATGACGAGTCATGCCTAGCCAAGCTCGATTCTATTTTCTTCCTTAGATTAGATCAACTTGGATCCCTTTGTGTCTTATCGAAACATCCAGAATCCTGACCAACTTGCTTAGGCCTGCACCCGAGCCACGTCTTCTACAACTGAGCTTCCATATCCTCTTTCCTCTGCAATGCTCACCTATCCCATCAAGTGAGATAACTCTTTCCATACCAAGTCGAGCTCTTCTGTGTTTGTCAGCATTTACTGACTTGTTCAGCTCTTTGACATTGTTTGTTCAACTTGGCTCGTATCGATTTCAACCCTTTGCATATGTTCAACTCTTACAAAATTTTCCATGTCTCAGCTTAGCTCAGTCGAGCAACCTTTGAGCCTATGCCAAACTTTAACCACTATCAGCTCAAGCCCATTTTCTACTGTGATGAGGTTATCAGGCTCGGTCATGCTAATACTATGTTCTTGGCCTCCATGAGTGGCTCATAATTTCATATTGGGATCCTCCCTTCTCACCGAGTCATGATTTAATCTCCCTTATACACCTTGTGAGTTAATCATGAGATTTAAACCTCATTCCTTACCAACTCAGCCATTCTGTGCACCTGCTCATAACTAACCTGTCCTTTCTTAGCACGGTCTAAGCTCAATGCATCACATTACATTCCTATGAGCCTACTTTGACTTTCCTCAACTTGCTAAATGCTCATGTAGTCTTTGTATGAAATATTTTCTATTCTTATTGGCCCTAGATCTCACCTGAATCACTGTGAATTGCTGGAAAAATGCATGAGTTTGACTGAGCTCGAGTTGATCCTTCCGAATAGCTATATGCCAAGCTAACAATATAGACTTGGATTTACTAAGAATCTTTCACACGATTAGCTAATGGCTCGAATCGGTCCCATTCTCTGCAACCCCGAAAGAGCTCCACCTAAGCAACTACGCATTCATCTGATGAGCCCGATGAATAGCTAGCTATGATTATAATACTTTCTGAGTTGTGTTTACCTAGATTTCACGTGCTCTTTACTGAATGTTCAGCCATCCCCTGACATTCCTCCATACCACTTAACCTAGGATCATCCTCATAGGCCTTAGAGACTAATATTCCCTATATAAATTTTGTTGCATCATTTTAATATCTCAAGCCATATTACCCTGATCATCCTCCGCGAACTCATCTCCATGAGCTTAGACCGAACATTCTGATCTTTCCAATGTGGCAACCCCGAGCCTCTCTGTGCCATCCCTAATCTTTCCTTGCACGTTGTGTCACCACATTGTATTCTTCATGGGCTCCCTAAAATTAAGAAGATGGAAAATGTCTTCTTAAGAACAACACATCTTTCAGGAACATTAAGAAATACTCCCTAAAAACATAAATTGTGCTCGCTAAGAAAAATTCCTCCAATAGGACCTTGTTGTCCAATTTTTCCCTTAGGGGCCGAAATTGGATAACACATTGTTATGGTGATATTTGTGCCCTTTATTAGGGAACCATTATTTTTCATCAAATTCCACCTTTGTGGCCACGGTTTTCCCCTCTTGGGGCATACTTTGAATTTTCCTCTTTTTTTTTCCTTTACGGCCATGCTCTCCCCCTTTGGGGCATATTACCTCATCACTTTATTTTTAATTTTTACTTCTCAGCCATTTTTCATGACCCATTGGGAATCATATCATTCATCCTCTTCCCTTGTGGATGCATACCTATTCACTCAATTCCTCGTGTACAAAGGATTTCACATACTTTTCACATATAGTTCACATATTTTGATGACTTTCCTATGACTCACTTTTCATCCCGGCCTGCATCCATACTGCAGTGATCTTCACCCACTCACTAGTCCATAGAACATTGTTGTCCATCTCTGTTGAGATCGTAATTGTCCCCTACCAATGTGATATTGGAGTCACCACTAAATTTTTCCATCATCATTGCGATCCTTTTTTCCTGGGGAATCTTTCCTTTGTTATGCTTTCACCCATGTTTTCATCACCCACCCACCCTTCATCATTTACCTTTTTAAAATGCATCATCAATTTCCCTTTGAATCATCAATCCCCATTTGAGGGGGAGATCATCATCAATCTTTTATCCTCATCTAACCCTTCTTGTTTTTGTCTCATGGATTGCTAGTGGAAACCACTCAACAAAAGGGGAAAAATGTATACACCTAAATTCGGTATATATACCCTCATCACCTGCGTGCGTATATTTAGTTAATCATACCCCTTCCCTTTAATTATATGCCTATCCCGATCCTCATCAATTAATTAAGAGACATTAATTAATTAATCATGTTACATGCCCAATTATCCTATCCACATTAATCTTTATGCCCATTAATTAATTAATTAATATTCATTCATTTCCCTAACCAACCTTATAAATAGGATGCTTTTATCCTACACACACATCACCTCACTTGTTAAGATTTTATCCTATCTATTTTTATGCCCTAACTTAAATTCTCCCCCAAACAACCTGATCTCGCCTACATGCTTTAAAGCATTCGGAAAATCCTTAAAAACAAAAAATATCCTGTTAAAAGTAGAAAATCATGCCCATTGGGGAACCTTTCCCTGTAGTTGGCAGTGACCCATTTTGGTCACCTTCGACCCTATAAAACTAGATTCTTCCTCTATATTCATCAACAAGAAATTAGAAAATTAGATGCTTGCAATCTTCAAGCTTTCTCCCAGCCTGAGAATCCTCGTGCTTGAGTAGTTCTGAGACATCCACAAACTTCTTGGAAATTCCTCCAACGTGCTTGCATCATTCATGATCATCATTCATGAGATATTCTCATCATCATCACATTCCTTTCCATATCTCTATCATGTTATCGTATATGATTTTCTTCTAACATCCTGCAGGTATAGAGAAGCTTTAGAAACACTCAGAAGCCCTCTCTCACATCTCCTTTTACTTGCAAGTTACCTTTTTCATCTTATCATCATCGAATTTATACCTCTCTGATACAGTCACCACCGATCCTCACTATTCACCATTGAATAGGCTTCTATCTATCCAAAAACCTATCTAAATTCTCCTTGCTGGTCCTTTATTCATATCTCTATGCCCCTGGTTCTCTTCTATAGATCCTTTTGTAGTAGCTATAGGTCCTTACCAGCTTCTAGATCACTCTCAGAACTTGCAGGTCTACATAATTCATATAAATCTTCAAATCCATCCTCCCAGGTCACTGTCAACTTGCCTCTACTTAACCTAGGTCATCGTCAACCCATACAAGGTTACATTCAATTTATAGTTAATTCCATCTAATCAAATTTAGATCAATTCATGTCATTTTTTCAAATTCAGTACTGCTTCTATTTTTTCATGCTTTTTTAATTTTTATCTTACCTTATATAAATAAATGGGGGTTGACATCTGTCAACAAATTCAAAGGATTCTTGGATCCACTTAGTCAGATAGCCCTCACATCTTTCTATCTAATCAAAATAATTTTTAGTCTCACTTGCAGGAATATCATGTTGCAATAGCAAGAGTTAACCATGTAACACCTGTATTACATCCAAGGTAACATATACCCTCATTAATTTCTAAGTTGCTAATTTATTTATTAGTTAATGCATTAATTTGATAACAAACAAGAAATTAAGACAATGGTTAGTGTAGGATTTATATTCCTCAGTTTATTTATACTATCTTACTTAGAATATTCCACCTCACTTGGAGTTTCCATATGCTTATGGGATATTATTTCTTAGGTGTACACTTGACCACACTATTCTAGGTGTTGGTTACCACTTGACTACACTATTCTAGGTGTTTCTTACTACTTGACTATACCATTCTAGGTGTTGGTTACCACTAATCTGGGTGGAAATTGTCACGATTCTAGGAGGAGGTTACACATTCACCTCCTATATGTACATATATTGCATTATTAGATTTTATCATATTGAGTTAGAGCCATTTATTAATTATTGTAGTTCTCTCTTTTGTTTTCATAATTTTCAGTCTTGTATGCTTGATTTTTTTGTTGGAACAAATCACGTCTCACATCATTCACATGTGCATTCTTCAAACTAGTAGATATGTGGAACTTGTCCAATACTTATCTTTCCTATTAGGTCTAATAACCTTGCTCACCTTATCTTTAATATTTTTCAACTCTTCACACATCTTCTCATATCTATCCTTGACCCCTTTAATATCTTTTCCCCTCTCCTCTAGCTATATCACATCCCCATCTACTCAACTAATTCAAATGAGCACACACAATGCCATTTTATACATGAAACACCCCATAAGTGACCATAGGTAGGATAGTACCATTAATTTTTGTCATCCCAAACATAAAAAGACATCTAAATCCTCATATAAATCATACCAAAAGACCCATACAGGTCATAAAGTGTCACACCATCAAGGACTATCTCCAAGACAACTCAACTAAACCAAAACAAGATCTCCAAGTTATAACGAATGAATTATGACATTAAAGGACATAAATATATATTTTTAAAGGATCCATAAGCTTCACACATGTAAAATAAAACCTCTAAGAATCACCAAAAAGCTCAGGAAAATATGCATTAGCTATCTCCACCATGAAACATACCAAGAAGCAAGCAATCTCAACTAGGTCTTTTATCACTTAGAAATCAGTCCCATGAAACGAATGAGTTCATATAGAAAAAATAATCATCAAGACTCAAGTAGTATACAATTATAAAGGTATCTAAATCTAATTTATATAAAAAAGAACTTTATCCACCAATTCTTAGCATAAGGTCTCAAGCTAGCTCAATCTCTGAAATAAGTACAAACTGTCAAACTGGACTCAAGAACCATTCTTGAGAGAAACATACACAAACACCTTTAAGACCACTTACAAGATCAAAAAAATAATTTAACACATCAAGTAAACATATAACAACATGTTCAAGTACTAAGAAGAATATGTCATTTGTAAAAAAAAATCTTACACATCTAAATCACAAGGATTCTTGAGAGATGTAATAGGGTAGTTTGGCCTATTAGAGAAAAACCATGAAATAACCTCAACTAAACAAACCAGGGGCTCTAACACATCATATAAAATTTCCACACAATTTACAAGCTCATAAAATGCTACTATAACATGTAAAATGACTCATCTCAACTCAAACCTCCATGACTAGCTTTTAGCCCTTAAGGCCAAAATCAGTAAGGAAACTTTGGAGACCTCTAAGTAAAACAAATATTTATTGTACCTACCTGAATGTTTTCATGGCCATGTATCACATCTCCCAATAATTATGGAAAAATTCACTTTTCATCCTGATACTTCCATCTCAGCCCTAAAACTATAAATCTCTATAAAACTAGGGTTTTTCTCTCACTTCATGAAATAGATGGAACATGAGACCACCACCAAAATGATCCCTAGATAATTATATAAAAAATTTATAAATAACTTTTATTTCCAACTTCATTTGGAGACAAACAATTCACTTCTTCTATATTGCTTAGCTAGGAGGGTTTAACTAGGGTTTTGACCTATTTTACTTCTTAATGATTGTTTACAAAGATGGGACTACCAAATCAACTCATTATTTTTGTAAAATTATATAAAATCACTGAAAAAACATCCCTAAAATCCACAAGGTCCCATGAAAATTTAGTGTGAGTGGGTGAGCATCTGAAGTTACCCATTGAGCTAGGTTTTTCCTTCTTTAGAACTCAATTTTGCCAAAACCTCATATCTTGAGAAAATCTCATCATATTGACCTGAAACTTGCCATGAAGCACCATGATGACCTCCTATAACTATCCCAACTCTCATATATTATCAAATACATTTGAAACCCTCTATCCATTAAGAAATTCCTTTTCTTTAAAAAATTTCTTCAAAGGACCATGAAACATCAACAAACCTATGAATACTAACCTAAAAATCCTCATACATATGATATTCCATGTCATAAAACCTTTCCCATGATTGAAAATTACTAACCTATTTCATGTCTCATGTTACCATGCCAAACCCCATGCACTAGGTATATGAATAGGTCTAGAATGACTTGACTCAACCATGACATCTCATGAAAAAACCATGAAGAACACTTTCAGACACTAGGAAACATATCACACATCTCATGGAAAATATTTGACCTCATAAAGACCTTAAAACAACTTTAGAGCTCACCTATAGTAGCTATCCTACTTAACCATGTATCAAGACACCATGAAAAGACAACATGATTGGACACTAACAATCGACCTTCTTGTTTGAATATGAATGACACCTCAGGGATACTCATATGACACCTAAAATACATTTTCCATAAATTACATTTGACATCAATGATAACACTATATATACAATGCCCAACAATCTTCCCCTTTTTCATTGATGACAACCTTAAGACCAAACACCCACATGAATCCATTTTTCATGTTTCTGAGCCTACTCTCCCCCTTTGGCATCTATGAAAAAGGATCAAGAAACGTTAAAATGAAAATATAACGATGAGACACAATGAAAATAGTGTAAATGACAATATTGACTCAAATTACTTGCTCACAAGCCCCCCTTGAACTATAATTTTCTTTCCCTTCCTTAACTAACAACAAATAAAGGATCCATGGACCAAATATAATCATGAATACATAGCTCCCCATGTATTTATAAATCATAATTTTTCTTCAACCTTGATATACATCACCCTCTAGACCTATGCCACTGAAAAACATGCAAAATATGCAAGCTCTACCTCTAATGTTAGCATATCATCTTTAGGACCATGAGCCCAGAAGAACTCCTTTAGTAAAAAAATGCCAACAGTGTCAATGCAATAGGATCAAACAATGTATGTAAACCTCCATCTAATTTCTCCCTTTGACATCATATCATCATATTCTCATAGTCCAGGAAAACATTAGGACACATACCTTGACCACATGCCATAAATATGAGCCAAAATCAAATGCCACAGTCTTAAAACATTATTTCACTATTATTTTCCTCTGTTTCATGAAATATCATCTATTGGAGCATATGAAAAATTACTTACTTGCTTCAAATTCTTGGTTTAAACACCTTATTTTATAGTGAACACTTTTTGGTCTTCATTCTGAATTGCAACCTACTTTCATGAACCTCAGACAAGCTCTGAGATTTATAATCTGTACTAACTTCTACACAATAGTTATTTCTCCCCCTTAACTGATATGGTCTCCTTAAACTAATACATCATCAAAATTCATAAAAAACTAGCAGAAAAACATGCTTCACCTTACTATTATACCAAATTTTCAAGAGATGAAACTCATAGACATATTCCTCTAGTTTTGTGAATATTCTTGATGCCCATTCTTAACACCACAGAAACTGAACAAGACCTATTTCATGTCATTATACCTTAAACTTATTAGATATCCGAGTTAGGTTTTCAATACAAACCCTCTTCATGTATAGACTCATCAACTAAAACTTCAAGTATTAGGAAATGCCAACAACACACAAACAATTCTTCTTCTCAAATAATTCAACCTAGTCACCATGAGATATGAATCCCCCTGAGTTAGTACATTCTCAACTTTGTATACTTGATGCCTTGTCAAAAATCCATCTTTTTCAACATCACATAGGACTGTGTCCTACATACCATGCATGTTCTTGAGAATTAATACTACTTTTATTTTCATACACACCTCTACACTATGTTGGTGAAATAATTTTTCGTATGGAAAATTATGTGTTTCCAACTATGCTCACAAGGCTACGCCACTCCTTGTGTATGGGGAGGCTCCCATTATTGAATGTAACTATCCTAATTATATCTAAATGTTATGGGATGGCCAAATAGGCTGGGGATCACATATGAAAACTTTATTGAACCTATGGTAAAGTGCTTGTACAAGGTATACTAGAGGAATTTGTAATGATGAGCGGTGAAGGAGAAAAATTATGAAAATGAAGGTTATTATTGTGAGTAGGAAATTTCAAAGTTCATACCTAATAACAAGAGTAGTTCAACATTCAATTAGACAAAAACAACAATGAAGCATCTAGTGAGACTAACAACTTAAAGATAAACAATTCCTTATATTCATTTATCAAGGATGCAAAGTTCCTTTTTGATCACCATGCTAACAAAGTGTAGAAAAGAGAAAATAAAAAAAAAATGAAAAGAGAAATGAAAGAAATGTAGCTTTTATTTCTTGTGTTGGTGATACAAATCTCAACACCCAAACTACAATCCACAATTGCTACTCAAAACTAAAATTCAGGATCCTTTGGAATGTAGGAGCCATTCCAATTTATATAAATGTGAATTGACCTTTCACCTACCCCTCACATTACTCTTCATGATATAATTCAACTTGTGAATTTATATATTCCTAGGAAATGAGAATTAAGTCCCCTTTTTATAAATCAAAGGTACTTTTACAATTCAACTTTAGAAAGTTATCATGATTACGTACAATGAAGAATTAGAAAGGGGGAGAGAAGAAAGGGGGAGAAAGAGATAAGGAGGAAGGATTTGACATATTTGATGAAGAATATCCTTCTAACGATGGACTTGATGATTCATGATCCCTGATGAGGAGTCTCCGAAATGGGCTCTTGTTCTTTGAATTCTTTGCTAAACTGAGCTATCGTACTTGTCAACTTGTTCATATTTGGAATGAAAATGCATCCTAACACCTTTTTCCATACCACAGGAACATCACTGATCTTCTTTTATTAAAAAATCCATCCTTCACGATCCTTTGTAATTTCAGAAATGAAACTTCTGATTTTTTCTAGGGACTCTAAGTTATCTTCATTGAAGGAAAGAGAGTCACCTACCTCTTTCTTGACTAGCTCCTAGAAGGAAACAATAATTTATTCCGATGATGCATTCTTGGTGAGTGAAGGGAACTCAAGTTTCTAAACAAAATTATAGACATAATTATATATCTTAAAGGCATGTTTTCCATAAGATTCTAATTCAAACATGGCATCTTTTATTATTCCATATATCACATCTATGATGTAGATTCAAACTTGAGACAAAATCTCAGTAGTTGAAGACAACACATTCTTTCTCATAAGAGTGTGAGAGTAACAAGATCTCATCTCACAAACACATGGGAAAAAATAATCCAAGTGAGTTACCTATTTTAAAATATCCTATTATTATTTATTTATCTAAGTTATCTTCATTGAAGGAAAGAGAGTCAACTGCCTCTTTCTTGACTAGCTCTTAGAAGGAACCAATAATTTCTTCCGATGATGCATTCTTGGTGAGTGAAGGGAACTCAAGTTTCTAAAAAAAATTATAGACATCATTCAATATCTTGAAGGAATTTTTTCCATGAGAGTCTAATTCAAAAATGGAATCTTTGATCATTCCATATATCACATCTATGATGTAGATCCAAACTTGAGACAAAATCTTAGTAGTTGAAGAAAACAAATTATTTCTCATAAGAGTGTGAGAGTAAAAGGATCTCATCTTAAAAACACATAGGAAAACCTAATCCAAGTGAGTTACCTATTTTAAAATATCCTATTATTATTTCTTTACTTATGAAAAAATTGGAAGAATGTACTTGATGAGAGAAATGAAATATGAAAACAATCTCTTTCCTTGCTTAATGATTTCCTCAACCCATTTCATGTTATCCTTCCCTTACATCATATAGCTTTGCACTTTCTTGATCATCTCATGATAAAAATTGATGATTAGAGGAATTTCCACTATAGGGAGAGAAGATGTTGAATCGGGCCCCAAGAAGGGTTAAATGCAAGCACTGAGAGCTTTTACATGTTCCTCTAACTGTAAAATTATTTTCTTGTATTTTAATTCCAAGTGAGGTGGTAGGAAGAGGATTCATTGAATGTATGAGAATAACCCTCATGTTAAGATTGTTATAAAGAGATTCGGATCAAATCATAATTTGACAGGGGCCTAACAACTTCAACATACTGATTACATGAGGCACCACTGAAGAAGTGGGAAGTTGTTTGTGACTTATTTCTTCACATGGAATTTAGTGTTGTAGATATTTCTTCAAGATTGGGAACGACAGAATGTTGTGTTGTTCTTGGCTCACTTTTGATCATTTCTTGAATCCATGGAAATGAATCTTTGATATTTGACATGATGTTTCTCACAAGATAAATTTTAGGAGCTTGTTGTGGAATCAAATCTTGATCACCATGGGGAAGCTCTAACATTGGGGATGACATACCTAGATGATTCATAAGAAAAATATGTGGCCATGAATCACCCTTGCTTGCCTTTACTTATCTCAATTCAACCAAATCCCCTTGACTCACCCAACTAGCTCCCCCAACTTATCGAGCTCATGTAACCATCTCACCAGAGAGATATGAAAGGATCTAACCTGTTTGATGAGTTAATGATGACCTACTTAGCTTGAATCAAAATTGATCATTAAATATTTTTTTTAATCTCTTTAGAATGCAAAATGTATCTTATCTATAATTGATGTGCCCTGTGATATTCTACCTTTGCTCTTGGATATAAATGTGACCAGAATGATGCTTCAAGACCTCCATGAAATATGAATTGAATTTTTTGAGATATATAAACATATCATAACAGTGTGAATATTTTTTAAAAAAGTGATATGGATGAAAACGGATCCAGCTGCAACTTTCAACATCTGAAATGGAGGCTTTCTATTTTTAGCAGGTTGAACCATGACCTACTATTTTGGGATATTTCACCTCTTTTTGTCAAATTTGAAATTATCAATCCTTTAACATAATCAATTCAAATCTATTGATGACACATCACTATTTTTACCAAGTTTCTATTTTTTGAATGCTACCTTTTCTTTTTTCTTTTTTCAACTTTTTTACTTTTTTGGGAAAGATTGCCTAGTTTATCATTTTCACTATTCTCTAAGTGCGCAGATATAGAAATATTTATATTTTCAGTAAGTTTCAAGACCATATAATTAATATATTTATAAATTGCACTTCCCCATGTTTGATTGTAACAAAAATGACTTCAGTGGATTTTGCTTGCTTCCGGGATCCCGTGCTCAAAATTTCATTTTGATCTGCTCACCAAAATGTTTGGAAATTGAAAAAGTGAATGATAGGGAATGAAACAAGGGATTTTCCATTAAAAAATAAGGGCATCATCTATTCTTACGTTACAATGTTCTTAAAGGCACCTGGGATGAAGATAATTTGAGAAAATTTCAAGTGATTATGTTCATCTTTTTGCAAGATACAAGTTTCTTAAGTTTTGATGCATCTCGTTGTTTTAGATGAATTTTGATAGGGTTTTTGGATAATTTTCAGGTTCTTAGATGTATGGAGTAGAAATATTGGATTTATAGTTGAAAAATGAGGTGAAGAGAGGTTATTCCATGCTTTGAGAACTTCCAGTAGCACTTTTGGTTCACGAGAGAGGTAGAAGTGAGTAGTAACAAGGTAGAAATAGTTAGTTTATTTTTTGGTTTTCAAACTTCATGAAATGGGGTGTAATTTCTAATCCAAACTATCCCTAGGATATTTGGGATAGTAAAATTTTCCCCCAAATTTGGGCATGACAAGTGGCAGAGTAGGAATCGGGGAGATGTGGATGTGAGAGAAACACACTTAAATACTTGGGAGGAGAATTTTTTGGTCACATGGTGAACCTAGGAATGGGAAAAAGGTGGGGTATATTTTATTTTCCTTAGTATCCCTAGGAAATTAAAATGTTCCCAATGGCTAGATGATGCAACTTATCCATTTCATGGGTAAAACAACTTAGCACCCCGCCGGGAAGAAAGAAGGTCACATGAGGGACCAAAGGCATAAACTAAGGAGTGGGACGCATTATTTTGTCCCTACTATCCCCAATGTCCCCAATATCCATGGGATAGTTGGGATAGTTAGGAAAGTTGGCATAGTTGGGATAGTTTAGAAATTTGGTATAGTTGGGACAGTTGGGACATAAAACCTTGCCACCTATCCAACTGAGAAAATGACTAAGTCCTTGAATCTTGAAATCACTTTTCCTAGAGCTCCAGGAGGTCCTTTTAGGAAAATTTTTATATCATTTTAACTACCAAGATCATTCCAATATCAATGGGATGGGTTTTAAGAACTTATTCTTCCTCCTAAAACAAATTCATTTTTTTCATTTAGGACAATGAGGTGAGTCTGCACAAAATGATCTTCCCTGAAAAGAACCCATGTCTTGCAAAGAATTTTTGATTCCATCATGAAGAGGGATATTAAATATTTCCAATGGTTAATTTTTGGTTTCTTGAATCATCATGGAGCTCCCGAAAAACTCCTTTGAAGTTCAAGTACCGTTTTCAGCTGTAAGATCCTTGACCTTTAAAAACCTGCTTTCACTGTAATTAATCCTAAACCTTTAAATATTCCTAAAATATTTCTAATACATTAATATATCCTTTACACAACATCCTAATTATTTTGATCTTTCACTTATGTCCCAAAGGATGCAAACCTATCTAGGAAAAACCAAAAATAGTATTTCTAGGCTTACTAAAGAATTCACTTTTAGAAGCGTTGCACTGAAATGGAACGAATCACCCTATATCAAAATTTTGAACACGTGGGAAGGTATGAAAAAAAAAAATGAGGACATAAAATATTATTATAGGAATGACATATAGGGCAGACTTATGCAGAGAGGTTTTAGGAGGGTTTTTAAGAATTTTTGTTTGAGACTAGGGTTAAGTTGTCATGTTTCAAGTTTGATTTTTCCATTGTAAAAACACATGAAAATAGTTGAATCTAGCTTGTGGAATTGTCTTGGATCAAATTAAATGAGGATGGGGAAAGAAAATTCCCTAAAATATCAAGTCACTGCATATACCAGTTCCTTTTCCATTAGGCTTAAAGTCTTTTCTTCCAAACAACACAAAAATGAACACACACATGAAATGGAAACACACCAAAATTAGGATACAACACACAACATAAAGGAAAAAATATTACAAGGGATGGATATTTATAGAGGAGGGGAAAATATGTACATATACCTGACAACAGGTTAGGAGAAGTACATACCATCATGGACAACAGAATGAAATCCGAACTCTAAAGCACAAAAATCACTATCTAATCATATCATACTCCTCTGATGGATTTTCAAAATTTGAGAATAAGGAGACCAACAAAGAGTTTTTCTTCATACTTACAATGTATTGAATTTTTTTTTGCATCCAATGAATTTTTTTTACTTGTTTGAAATTATCATATCTTGCAGCTTCTACTTGATGTTATTTGACTATGAGAAACCACTCCTCCATGTTCTAAAAAATGGAAACATTTATCTTGTCATGGAAAAATTCATCTTCCTTAGATTGCAACATGAAATCATCCCTTGAATTAGACAAGAAGTTAGAGGAGGTGAGAACAATATGATTTTATCCCTAATCAACAATTTCTTCGAACCTCACACTTTGTTGTTCAGGACAATTACTTTCAAGAATGGAAGCCATATCAATGGTATGAATATGTTCATCATCCTCAAGCTTAGTTTGCATCATGGAAACATGTTTAAGACAAGTTAGAGCTTTAGGGATGGTGAAATTAAGATGAGTGTGCATTTATTCACAAGATTCTTGTATATTCTCACTTTGTTGTTCACAACAATTGCTGTGAATACCTACTAGCTCAGAATTAAATTTTACATCATTTTCAAAATTGTAATCCTTGATTTTCTCATAGAATCATTCATCACCCTCAAGTGGATATTGTAGTATGGATTTGTGTTAAAAATTGGTAGGGAATTGAAAGGTAGTGAGAATAAGTTGAACTTGACTCCACTCATAAGAATCCTGCATCTAATCTGAACAATTTTCTTTAATACAAATTAGATCAAATTTTTTGTTCATATCATTCTCCATGACATAGATGTTGTCTTCAATATTGAGAATATTCATAGGAGATTCAAGGCTCTCCTTTCATTTTCATTCATGATCTTCTTCACAATATAAGAGAGAGGATGAATTACCTTCGTATTCAATCTCATCTACCTCTAGATAATGAATACTTGAAAGTAATATTTGATATAGAAGATTTACACAGAAATAAAATGGTGCTTGTGTATTTTATTAATATCAAAATAAAGAATTATAATAAAAAGAGAGAGCTGCAATATTTATAGATATTGGATAGTTGCTATCTCTTCCAAAAAGTGGATATTGTATTCTATGCCATACTAGTTTATCTTAGATGTGGGAGCAAAATTATCCTCATAATCAATGCCTTATTTTTTATCATATTCCTTAGTAACTAGTCTAGCCTTGTGTTTGTCAATTTTTCTGTTTGCTTTGTACTTTGTTTTGAAGATCCATTTGCATCCAATCATATTTTTCCCTGTTGGAGGATCTATAAGTTTTCATGTATTATTTTTCATAAGTGACTTATATTTTCATCCATAGCATCTTTCCAAGGTTTAGATTATAGGGATTCTGAAACTGATTGATGGTTCAATAGTTTCAAAAAAATTGCACATTAAGGCCAAATTGACCTCATTTTAAGCCATAGTGTGATTCCTCATTCTATGTGGTAGATGTGTCAAGGATACTATCTATTTTTTCATCTTTCATCATACTTTTATACCATTTAGACATACTTTTATTGGCTTCTTGTGGGAGGTTGAATTTCACCATCTTATCCATCATCAGTATCATCATCAAGGTGATTACCATCCTCTATTTTCATTGTAGGGATGATTTTTTTATCAGGTGAGTGTCTGGAAGGATCATTTTCTTCTTTCTTCTCAAAGAACTCAACATTCTGACTAGTTTATACCCTCCTTGTTCTTAGATCCGTAAGTCTATAGCCTAAGTGTTTCATCACTGTATCTAAAGAAGATAAGTTTTTTTGATTCCATATCAATCTTAGTTGTTTGTTTCTTAGGAATGTGCATACTCAGCTTTACATCCAAAAAATATAATGTGTGAAATATATGGCTTATGTGCCCTGACCATGCTTCCTATGTGGTATTACTCCATCAAGAGCTATAGTGAGAACTATGTTAAGTAAATAGACTTCTATTTTAGTTTCTTCAGCCCAAAATGTTTTTGATAAACTTGCATCATCAATCATACATCACACCATATCCATGATAGTAATGATTTCATCATTTCAAAAACACCATTTTGTTTTAGTGTGTGAGGAGGATCCATTTAACAATGAATGCCACGTGTTTCCAAAAAATCATTGAACTCATTACTGGTGTATTCTCCCCCCTCGATCTGAGGTGGAGTGTTTTTATTTTCCTACCAGACTCTATTTCAACAAGGGATTTGAACTTCTTGAAAGAATTCAAAAGCTTGGTATTTTTTAGAAAGATGGTATATCCAATTTTTTATTGAAAAATCATTAAAAAAGAGCATGAAATATTGAAACCCATAGTGACTAGGTCTCATTGGTCCTGCACAGATCCGTATACACCAAGTCAAGTTTTTCCTTAGCCCGAAATGTACTATGTTTGAATGGTTCTCTATGTTTTTTCCTACCAAAATAATGTTGACATTTATATGTACCCTTTTTTATAAGTGGAAAACCCCTAACCATGTCGTATCGATGAAGTGTGTCAAGATAGCCAAAACTCACATGTCCAAGTCTTTAATGCCATAGTTGAGATGATGATGTATCCTTGGCTACAAGTGCTTGATCATTTTGTTGAACAAAATCCAACTAAAACATTCTTCCCACATTCAAAGATTTTGCAAAAATTTTTGAGCTTCTTGACTTATCTCGAATTAAGCACATTTTTTTACCGCCTTTACAATCAAAGTCAATTTTGAGATTGTGATCTAATAATTGAGTCACGGATAATAGATTTTTTTTAAACTAGGGACATAAATAACATCTATAATTTTACAATTATGTTGCCCAAGTGGTATTGAAATGGAACCAATTCCTTCAACACTGTATGATGTATCATCACCCAAAGAGACATATTTTTGGTGGTGTTTTACTCATTGTGAAGAACCAATCTTTCTTTCCTGTCATGTGTCAAGTTGCACCCAAGTCGACATACCAAATTTGTATTTTTAGAATTAGATACTTCATTTGAATGTGTAAAATATAGGAAGTCATCATCATCAAATTGATCTTCCTGTTTGGATACATTTCCTTATTGAGTTGGTTTTCTTCTTCCACTTTTGATTATTTTTTCCTTGTTTACTCTGTTGTTGGCCTGATTTTGTTTGTTGGTAATCAATCTTTTTACCACTTGATGATCCTTGTTGGAATGTGTTGTACCAATAAATTTTTTAACTCATGTCCTTTTCAACCACAAATAAGACATTTTTGTTGGTCCTTTTGGCCTTGTTGAGTATTACCTTGCTTTTAAGGTTGTTTACTAGACTTAGCCTATTTTTTTTCCTTTTTTGATTAGAAGTAAGTGCTTACTCTTCAGTTTTCAGTAGTTGAGTGAATAGCTTCCTCTTGTTGTAGCATATTCACTAACTCTTCAAAAGTTGTTGTTTGACCAGTTATGTTTAACGTGGTCACAAAAATCCTATAAGAAGGAGGAAGAGCTCTCAATACTATAGGCATGAGTGATGTGTCAGTTACATTCTTCTTCCAAAGCTTTAAGTGATGCATGACAAAGTTTCTACTCTTCTCAAAAACATTTCAACTTTCTCAGTTGGTTACATTTTCAAGTTCAATAGTTGACTCTAGAGATGAAGTATTGTGTTCTTATTTTTGGACTCATATATTGTTTTCAACTTTTCCCAAGATTATTTTTTTGTTGTGGCCTCACGAATATGAGGTTGTACCTCATCTGAAACACTAAACAAGATTATTAACTTTACTTTTTTATTTGCACGATCAAATGTAGCTTGTTGTGTATTATCTGTTGCAGATCTTGTTAATGTACCAGAAACAACAGACCATGGATTTTCAAAATCAAGTTGTGCATGAATTTTGTTTTCCATGCTGAGTAATTATCAAAACGTAAAATTTGAGAATCTGGAAAAAAGAATTTTGGTTGCCATAATTGTGGCCATTGTGAAAACTGATAAATAGTAGAAGAAAAAATTGAACACTTTTCCCCCTTAAAACATGCACACACCCCCCAAAAAATATTATTTTATTTAGTTTGGGATTCTTTTCAGATGTGTACAATGAATTTTTGGCACTATTGGCCTTGTTACAAATTTGGCTCTATGGCCTGATTTGCAAAAAAAAAATGGGTCTCTTGGCCTATTTGAAAAAAAAAGTCTTTGGCCTCTTTTCAACTATAAAAAAAATCTAATTTTTGAAAATTTTATAAGAAAAATCTTATTAAAATTTGGACCAAGACGTAGAGATCACAAAAACCATACACTTTGAAGAAAAATGGCACCTCAATCTGAGGTACCAGTTGAAAGTTATGACTTGTTTAAATTCTGATTTCAATATCTTTCCAGGCCCCTTTCCAAAAATGGAATTTTTTTGCTAATCTAATTTTTTTCACAAAATCCAAAAATGGAATTTTTTAAAAATGTTATTTTTTTAAATTGGTATTTTTAAAAAATGAAACCCAATTAGGGCTTACATGGCTTGCATGTGCATTTGTTTCTCGGCCACCACCTCAGTTTTTCATCCTTTATAGTCTTTTATTCTATAAACATGATGTGGCTACATGTAGAGGTGACATGTGGCATGATCTAGTGCATTTTAGGGAAACTACTGGAGTCTAAACGTTTTGCCTTAGTCTCTTTAATAATCCTTGGCCATGGTTTTTTTATTTATTTCTTACTTTTGGAATTGAAAATAAATGCATAGGTATTTTGTTTCTTTGATTTGTAGCTTTGGACAATAGTTCTCACGTTGAATAAACCTTGGCTAGCTTTGTATTTATTTTCTTGAAATCTATTGTAGGTGATCATTGAATACTTTATTAGGTCACTAATCCTCCTCAATCACTCCAGATGGATAGGTTTCTCAGTGGCCACTGTATATTTTTCCATGTCTTGCAAGCTTGATTTGAAAAATCTCCTCTCTTTCTCCCTTCACTTGGATATACTAGCTTAACTTGCCCTGGATTTCTGATTATCTCACCACATCCATCAAAATACAGAGAAAAGAGAAGGAGAAGTTATGTGGGGAGCTTGAAAATCTTGGGTCCCCATAAAAAAATATTGTATATATTTTATTTAAAATTTGTCCGATTTAAAAAAAATAACAGGTCACAATAAAATAATATTGATTTCTATATCTTCAAGTAAAAAATTTTTTAAAATACAATATAAGAGAATAAAACAATGTCACCTTTTTCTCCTTGTCAGTGAAAATTTTTAAATATGTAATTCTTTAAATCTCTAGGTGTTCTTCAACTACAAATCAACCATGATTCAAGGTGTGGAGTTGGGTAGGGGCTGTGAAATGGATGGGGGCATCTATGGCTCCTCTTAGCTCTGTAATTTCTCCAGATCTCCCTAAACTTCCTACACTTTACCCTTGATCAGAATGTGCTCTGATACAAAATCTAGATAATGAAATAAATATGACAATGAATATCTTGACTACAAGAAGATTTAATTACATAAAACAAGACGGTGCTTGTGTATTTTATTAATATCAAAATCAAGCACTACAAACATAATGGAGAGAGCTTAAATATTTATTAGATATTGGACATCTTATATCTCATCCAAAATATATGGAAACAAATCACCTAATCTGAGTAAATATGCAGAAATAACATATTGTCCCCCAACTACCCATATTGCCCCTCTTGGAAATCATCTGAGAAACAAAATATTCAAGATAAAACACGATCCCAAAAAACATTGAGATGAGACACATTATCACTTAAAATCAACTAACAACTAAGGATAACTGACTACCTATCTGAGCATAAGTTTATAGTATTTTAATTGAATACTTTAGTTTATTACATTATCACTTTGAAATATCAACTAATGTTGAATTAAGCTAATTAGTTTATTCCTAATAGAATCAATAAATTAAAGCACTAAAAATTGTTGGTCTATTGCTATTGAATTGAATATTAATGAATTAATATTTGGAGGTGAACTCTCATATTATTTCTAACACTGCTATAAAAAAACTATGTGTGAATAAAAATCCTTGGTTCGTATTTAGGATCATTAATTACAGAGTTGGAGGTCTTAAATTACTTCCACGGTATGGGGAATGCTACTAAAAAGGTGGATTTTATATAAAATCACGTGATAAGATTGGAAACTCATATGTTGATCACCCGCACTCATCACCTTTTCGAATAAAGGTTGATATTAAAGCCCCTGAAGGAGATGAATATATAAATATGATCAAGAATATATGAGATAGTCACTCTCACATATTATAACTGATCCTTATCCTCTTATTATGCACCTTTCATCTTTACTTCACAATATTCACATTTCTTACTGTCATGGCATTTCATAATTGTTTCCTCTCATGTAATTTTCTGCGTTGATGAGTGAAATGGCATTTTATACCAAGCTATTCCGTGTCATCGTTTGAAATCCATTTTTAGAATTGAAACAAAAAAAGACCTAGTCATGTTCATTGATGGGAGTTCTTGGATATGAACTATATTTCTCTAGAGGGACATCCAAGGGTAATTGCAGAAGTCCATCTTTGATCATTCATTGTATCATCTTCTCATTTTACACTTGGCGAAGGAGATAGGCTTTAAATATGGGCAGTCACTATGATCAAGCCAATGTATAGGGTTGTTTGGTGAAAGTGGAGAAATTAGACAATACCATGAAGAGCACCATATTCCCTTTTCTCATCCTCCTTGGCTCGTTATAGAATAGGACAAATTTCTGGACTCTGACCATTTCTCCGAGTTGTACAAACATGATTGATGACCAAATGGGGTGATACATTTTAGGGTGGGAGACTATTCACTCCCCTTGCCTAACCTAGATGATATTTTTTATTTTTTGCAAGAGGAACTAGAATTAGAAATGAAATTTTATTCCATTGGGAAGTTCAGGAGGCATACAATTGGTTAAAGAGTCAAGATGCTTCTGGAAAAGTAGCATATTATTTATTGGAACCATCCTCATGGAAACCATTGATTCATGCCCATTAAGAAGAGCAGTTACGGAGGTGTCATCTTTCATATCAAGATAGAATAAGTGCTATCTAAAATCCAGTTAGATTATAAATTTTTTTGGTTCTGCCTATGAGCTAGTTTCCAGTTGCATGAATGGAGGTTACCAACTCATCTTGTCTGTATTCACTGGTACTGGTTTTTTTTTATGTATTCCGAACGACTTGTTTTTTTGGCATAGGACCTTAAGCAATTTTTTCACCAAATCATTGCTAGAAGTGCATTCACGATTATTTTAGACTAATGAATCTCATTTTAGTCTGTAATGTAAAGGATCAAGGGACCTTCTTCAGTTTCTTCTTCCTTTAAATTATAAAAGTGATTCAAGAAATCATTTATTAAAGTTTTTGTTGTGCATTGATAATGCATATTTTCAAAAATTAATGGACTATTAAATTTGGTTTGATTAAAGAAAATCAATTCATCTACACTTAGAAGCATGTGCACTAATAGCCACTAACATCTAATAAATAATAGAATATCTTCATCTCCATATGTAAGACAATCAATTTAGTAGGAACTTTAGGATGAGAGGAGCTAATGTTGGATTGATGGTTATCTTGGTCATCACTGAGTGAAGATGACAAATTGAGTTACACTACAGTATATTGTGGATACCCATGGAGGTCATACAAGGATTTCAAAGCTATGGAGGCCTTTGAGAAAGGAATAAATCCTTATCCATTCTCTTGCAATAATCGATCATCAGATATTGTAAATCCAATCTTATTTCTTCTAGCAAAAACTACTCCTTGAATTATTGCCACCCTAAATTGATGATAGGGAAATTCCTTTCATTAAACATCAACTTTTCATCCATTTTCCTCCATACATCTCATAGCTATAAACACAAATTTTATCTACATACCAATTAAGTTTTGTCTCAACTATTCTTGGTTTTGTAAGAGATATCACCAATTAACTGAGGTAAGATCATAGTACTTGTATTTTAAATAGATTGGGTTCCAGTCATATTTTTCTTCTTTTGCAGTTATCAAAAATTTGGCACTGAACTTTGGATCTTGTATAACTGTTGTCTAGCAAAATTGTGAGCCCAATGTAATGAAACACAGATCCATTCCTCAGATGGAGTCACCTTCAAAATTGTTTACATCTGTTAGGGCTTGAAATACTAATATTGTGCATAATTATTTTTTTTTGTAACTTTATACCATTCAAATCATCTAAAGGTATTCTACAAAGAGGCTTTGCATGGGTGCAACTTGGAGCAAGGTGTTAAAACTAACATGAGTCTATAGACATGATTTCATGTTGGTGAAATAGATTTGTCTTATGGTAAATTATGTGTTTCTACTAACACTCATGGGGCTATCCCCCTCTTTCTTGTGTATGGGGAGGCTCCCATTATTGAATGTAATGATCCTAATCCTATCTAAATGATATGGGATGGCCAAATAGGCTAGGGATCACATAGGAAAACTTCACTGAACATGTGGCAAAGTGTGTGTACGAAATACAAGGGAGAAATTTCCAGTGATGAGGGGTGAAGGATATATATTGGGAAAAGTAATGTTATTTGTTGTGAGTAGACAATTGCAGAGTTCACACCCAATAACTGGAGTAGTTAAAAATTTAATTAGAAGAAAGAAATAATGAATAATCTAGTGAGACTAAAAAATTAAAGACACGTAGTTCCTTGTATTTTTCTATCAAGGATGCAAAGTTCCTTCTTTATCATTATGCTTACAAAGTGTAGAAAATAGAGAAAATAGAAGAACACATGAAAATAGAAATGTAGATTTTATTTCCTATGTTGGTGATAAAAATCTCAACACCCAAAACACAATCCACAATTGCTAATCAGAACTAAAATTTATGATCCATTGGAATGGATAAGCCATCCCAATTTATAGCAATGTGAATTGACCTTTCACCTACCCCTCACATGAATCTTCATGATATCGTTCTACTTTTGACTTTACATATTCCTAAGAAATGGGAAAAAATTTCCCTTTTAATAAATCAAAGGGAATTTTACAAATCAAATTTATAAATTTACTTAAATGAATGAGATGAAATATCATGATTATGTACAATGAAGAATTAGAAAGTGGGAAAGAAGAAAATGGGGGAAAGAGAGAAGGAGGAAGGAGTTGACATATCTGATGAAGAAACTCCTTCTGATGATGAACTTGTTGATCCATGACCCCTGATGAGGGGTCTCTGAAATGGGCTCTTGTTCCTTGAATTATTTGTTGAAATGAGTTATCATAGTTGTTAACTTGTCCACATATAGAATGCAAATTTATCCCAACACCTTGGTCCATGCCCCAAGAACATCACTGATCTTCTTGCATTGACTGAGCCATCCTTCATGATCCTTGATAATTTTAGAAATCCAAAATTTGATGTTTTTTAGGGACTCTAATTCATCTTCATTGAAGGAAAGAGAGTGATCTACCTCTTTCTTGACCAACTTCTGGAAGGAAACAATACGTTATTCTAATGATGAATTATCAGTGAGTGGAGGGAAATCTAGTTTCTAAACAAAATTTTATATATCATTCAAGATCTCAAAGGAATGTTTTCCACAACATTCTAATTCAAAAATGGCATCTTTGAGCGTTCCATATCTCTCATCCATGATGCAGATCCAAACTTGAGACAAATTCTTAGCAGTTGAAGTAAACACATTATTTCTCATGAGAGTGTGAGAGTCAAAGGATCTAATCTCGAACGTCAATGGGAAAATCTCATCCAAGTGAATTACCTATTTTACAATATCCTCTTTTACTTTCTTTGCTTCTGAAAAAATTGCAAGAATGTACTTGATGAGAGAAATGACATCTGGAAAAAAAATATTCCTTTCCCAATGATTTTATCAATCTAGTTCTCATCATCCTTCCCCTGCATCATGTAACCTTGTGCTTTATTAATCATCCTAGGATCAATATTTCTGATCAAAGGAATGTCCTCTATAGGGAGAGAAGATGTTGAATCAGGACCCAAGAAGGGTTAAATGTAAGCACTAATAACTTTTACCTATTCCTCCAACAATACAATTATTTGCTTGTATTCTTCATTCCAAGTAAGGATGAAGGAAGAGGATTCCTTGAATGGATGAGAATCACCCTCATGTGAATCTTTTCCCAATGATATGTGGATGAAATCATAATTTGATGGGGTCATTTCCTTAATAGGATTTTCATTCCTAGGCCTAACAACTTCAACATAGTGATTATGTGAGGCACCACTAAAGAAGTGAGAATTTGTTTGGGTCTTATTTCTTTGCTTAGAATTTAGTGTTGCTGAAATTTATTCGAGACTAGGTATGATAGCATGCTGCATTTTTATTGGCTTACTTTCGAGCATTTCTTGAATCCATGGAAATGGCTCTTCGGGATTTGATATGATGTTTCTTGTAAGAGAAATTTCAGGATATTATTATGGGATCAACTCTTGATCACCGTGGGGAAGCTATGACATTGGGGATGACATACCTGGATGATTTAGAAGAAAAATGTGGGAATGGATCACCCTTTCTTTCCTTTACTTAGCCTAATTTAAACAACTCCTATCAACTCACCCAACCAACTCCCCTAACTTAATGGGCTCACTCATCCAGCTCACCAGAGAGATATGAATGCATCTAAACTAATTTATGATTTAATTATGAAATTCTTATATTTAATCAAAACAAATATTTAACTCTTTTTAAATCTCTTTAGACTACACAATATCTCTTGTCTGTAATTATTGGGCCTTGTGATATTTTGCCTTTCTCCTAGACATAAATGTGACCATAATGATGCTTCACTACCTCTATGAAAGATGAATTTACTTGTTTGAGATATGTTACCATTTTATAACCCTATGAATATGTAAAAAAGTATCAAGATGGATGAAAATAGATCCAACTGCATCTAAAACAAATCATTTCTATATTTAGTAGTTTGAACTAGGACCTGTTATTTTGGGATATTTCACCTCTTTTGCTCAAATTTGAAATTCCAAATCCTTTTTCATACTAAATTAAACTATTTTGATGATGTCTTACTATTTTTATCAAGTTTATATTTTTGGAAATTTTCCTTTACTTTTTACCTTTTTCATCTTTTTTGCTCTCTTGGGAAAGATTGCCTAGTTTATCATTTTCATTGTTCTATGAGTACATTGATATGGGAATTTTTTTATAATTTTGGAATATTTCTATTTTTAGTAACATTAAATACATGATACTTACAATATTTTTTAAATTACACTTCCCTATGTCTTGTTGCAACAAAAAATACTTCACCAAATTTTACTTGCTTCCGAGATCCCGTGCTCAAAATTTCATCTCGATACGCCCATCAAAATTCCTAAAAACTTAAAAAGCATATGATAGGGCATTAAAAAAGGGTTTAATTCCATTAAAAAATAAAGGAATCATCTAGTATACTATTACAATTTTCTTGAAGGTGTCTAGGATGAAGAGCAACAAATAAAATTTCACGTGATTATATTCATTAGTTTGCAAGATATGAGTTTCTTAAGTTTTGATGCATCTGGCCATTATGGATGAATTTTTCATGTTTTATGGATAATTTTAATTTTATTGGATGTATGGAGCATAAAAAATGGAGTTATACTTTAAAAAATAGGTGGGGAGATGTTATCTCATGCTTTTAGAACTTCTGACAACACTTTTGGTTCACGAGAGAGGTACAAGTGAGTAGTAATAAGGTAGAAACAATTAATTTATTTTTTTGTTTTCAAAATTCATGGCATGAGGTGTATTTTATTTTCACCACTATCCCCACTATACATATGATAGTTGGGAAAATTGGGACGGTAAAATTCTCCCCCCACTCTGGGTATGACAAGTGGTAGAGAAGGATGCGGGGCTCTGTGTAGGTGAGAGAAACACACTTAAACACATGGAAGGATATACTTTTGGTCACATGGTGAATATCAGAAGGGGATAAAGGTGGGGATTTTTTTTCCCCACCGTCCCTGGGAAAGTTGGGACAATAAAATGTGCTCAAGGGTTAGATGATGCAACTTAGCCATTTCATGGGTAAAACAACTTAGCACCCCACCAGGAAGAAATAAGGTCACATGAGGAACCAAGGGCAAGAGCTAAGTGGTGGAGGACATGTTTACTCCCTACTATCCCTAATTTACCCACAAAAATTGGGATAGTTGGGACAGTCAGGACAAAAAACCCCGCCAACTATCTAACTGAGAAAATGACCAAGTCCCTAAATATTGAAATCAATTTTTCAAGATTAATTTTTCCCTTTTAAAAATAGATGAAAACACATTGTTACTGATGAATTTTGAAGAAATTATCCATTATTAGCATCTACAGACCTTCCTTTAACACTTGATCATCATAGGATCATGCTTCAACTTGCTACAGATCTTCTTCACTAATTTGGATCATTCTTGCACTCATGGTACACTTCCTTTATGAGCACGATAAGACTTTATATTGCATGTAAAATTATACACATAGTACCAAAAAGGTTTAAAGATACAGAACCAAATCCAGTCAACAAATTTTATCACCTTGAACACTGAAATAAACTCAAAAGATCTTGTACCATCATGATTTTCAAGATATCTACTTTTTTATTCAAGATAACACATGGTTATGACCTTATTTTATCAACAACACAGTAACCTTTATGAATGATCAACCAACAAGAAAACAACATGAATGATAACATACCTCAATTAAGCACATCAAAAACCTATAGACGTCTTCATGATTATTTGACAGACTGAACCATGGATTTTACATGAATACCACAAGATCATGAGACACTATCATTCAAATTTGACACCTTTAATGGGTCATGAGAAAACAACTATCAAGATTAGATGAAAAAATTTACCAAGAAATTTTCAAACTTCCTTGCTTAAATGTGCAAATTTCAAGCACACTTTCATGGATAACATAGACTATTTAAACTAATAGAGACAATCCTTCTTACTTGAATCAACATGAAACAACAATTTCATCAAGCCTCCTTAATACTTAGACCAATTCCACACATTATGCCATACCTACTCCCCTTATACTAACACACTTATTTTGAACTTGTCACACCAATTCAGAGAAAAAAACACTCTAGAGACTCAGCTATTAACACTTACACACCATGATAACATAGACCCTTTATATGAATGATAAGAAACATATTTTATTTCTTGGATAATACAAAAAGACCTTAAAAAACATTATACACAACAACATTTTCCATCTTAATAGGATAATGAACACAAACCTTATGAATGATATGGATCTAGACAAGATACAAACATACTTTTGACTAATCACACACTTGCAAATTTTTTGAAGACTTTAATCAACTACAGATGTTAATGCATCTCTAAAACATACCCATGCTTCTTTCATCAAATGAATGTCTTCTAGAATCCTAGATAAGACATTACAAGCTGCTTAGGGCACTAAAACATAATGTAGTCATCAAATGACCCAAATGAATATATCCCTTCCTTATTTATTTTTCTAATACTCTTTTGAGAGCCTCTCATTTTCAGGAATGATAATTTCATCTCATATATCTTCATCATCTGATTGAAATCCTTAAAAAATATGTGGTTATCTTCATTTGTAATTAGGTCTAGCAGACCTCTATGAATTTCATTAGGCTTAACCATATTAATTAACTCCTTGATCTTGTCAACATTTTTTGGCATCTTGATTGGCTTTGATTCCTTCTCCTTTAAATCCTCTACAATTTCTACCTTATTAGCCTTGTCAACCTTTGCAATCACCTCACCTTGACTAGTAGATGGATCTAAACTATACATCACAGAAGCTTGTTTATCATTCTCCTTATCATTCCTTAACTCTTCAGATATCATATTATGCATATCAAACTTAGAACCAGTTCTCTTGACCTAATTTTCTTGATCATCATCTTTGATTGCACTTGGTCCTTCCTTGGCAGATCCTACCTTTAGAGTGATATTTTCTACATTGAATTCCACCTTATATGAATTAGACCTCCATAATTTATTATCCTCATGCTTAGGATTGATATTATTGTTGAGAAAATTATTATCTTGCATTTTGGGAGCTTGAAACCTGTTGTTATATCTTGGAGATTCACTTTGGTAGCAATATCTTGCAATATAACCCTGTTTGTGACAATTGTAGCACACAACACCATTCTTACTTCTAGGTTGATATGAACTGAGATTCAAACCACAATAAACTACTTTATGACCACACTCACAACATGAATAACATTGGCCATTGAAATCACCTTCATAACTCCATGATAACTCATTCTTTGAGGTATTCTTGTTGTAATCTATAGCTCTATGACAAAACCCGTGACAAGTATAAAAACAACCATTAAATGAAGAGCTGTACCTTATAACATTGAGTTGTCTAACAAGGTTTGAACTTCTTGTATTTGTCTTCTTTGTCTCTTTAATGTTAGCTTGGGTACATGGTCCAATAATGTTAACTTCATGATTATCCATATGCTCTCCTTTGAAACCGAGGTCTCTCTTGTCACTAGCTTCTCTTTGTCTCTCCAATATCCCATCTATATCTTCATAGATATTCTCCATACTTTCATACATATTAAACCTACTAGGTGCTTCTTCTAACTCAACTTTCAAAGAACTCAACACATCTACATATTTGAGGAAAGCTTATTCTTTGTCCTTTAGGGATTTTGTCACACTATCAACTTGAGATTACAACTCTTTCATGGCTTGACCATGCTCAATATCCTATACATTCAACTAATTTTATCTTATAATCTATGGATTAGGGAATCATTTATCTCATACTTCTTCATGCTCACCAAATAATTCTCAACTCTAGATGATTTACCCATTTTTCTTCTAGGATCTCCTTTAAGTAGTTAAACTTAGTTCACAAGGACATATCTCTGATACTAATTATTATAAGCACAATGACTGAGAGGGGGGGTAAATTTCTCATAAAAAACTTTAGTTTATTTTACATTACATACATTTATCATACAAACCATCCATTCAATATTCATAAACAATGTGAGCTTCTTAGGTGTGTATTAACATTCACAAGTGCATTAAACAAGAGAGAGAACATAAGACACCAGATAGGAAGTGGGAAATCCTCAAGGGGAAGAAAACCCACTAAAATTTTTGCTAATATTACTCATAACAAAGGGCTTGAAATAATATTACACACCAAGCAAGATTTTTCTAATACGAAACCAACCCAACAAGGAGCACCAACCCCTTGTTTAGTAGGACACCAATCCTACAAGGATGCTACAACCCATATATGACTAATTACCCACCTAACCACTTAAAATGATTGATCACTAAAGATATGTTGCTTCAAAAATTGATGGTGATCATAAATTCATCTCCAAACACACTAAACCCTCTTCAAACTTCTCTCTCTCTCCTAACTCAGTCAAATCTACCCTTTTCTTACTGATTAGGTCTTATGACCTTACTCACCTACTATTAGATCATTCTAATCTATTCACATCTCTTATCATATATTTAATTGACCCCTTTAAGCTCTTCTTCCTTCTCCTCTAGCTCGCTCACATCCCTATCAACACAACTAACTCAAATGAGCACACATAATGGACTTTAAAACTTGACATGACTCATAAGTGACCAAAGTTTAGATAATACCCTTAAGTTTAGTCATGAAAAACATAAAACACATTTACATACTCATATAAATAAAACCAAAATACCCATATAAGTCGGAAAGGGTCATAACATCAAGGACTAGCTCCATGAAAACTCAAATAAACAAAAACAATCTCTCTAAACTCCAACGAATACATCATGACCTTCAAGGACATCAAACATATTTGTCAAGGTGTAGTCACTAAATAACGTGCTTTGAGTCAATATTTAGTTTCGGTCTCATACTACTATTCATATGGTTTTTGAGTGAAGAAATTATAAATCAACCCATGTCCTTTGGCCATGTAACTTTATTTTTTGTCATTTCTGCTCGACCTTCGACATGTACTTGCCCAGTATCTGTATTTTCATTTTACGTTCTTCCTATTCCCTGACTGGGGCACCTAGCTAGGATTAAGGTACCCTAGGCACCCTGGTCCCCTGTGGGCACCCTAATCCTCTTTTGTACTTTACTCTCCATCTTTTGGGCACTTTCTAGTCCATTTGAGATTTACATATTTGTAGTGATCGACCTTTTCAGGGTTAATTACAAAATTAGAACAAGAGAACCACATAAATATAAAGTTATGAGACCATAATGAGGGACCAAGAACTAAACAATCTATTATCACCATCTAGAGTTGCATCCATCAAAGGAATATAAAGCTACATATTGCATCCATCTAGATCCATAAAAAGGCACACAAGGTTAGTTCATCTATATCACGCTTCATCGGAGGGGAGTCTATTTTTTCCATGCACACATTTTATTATATTCTACATCTAGTTATTTTCTACCTACTTCACAAAGTGTGACTAGCACAAGAGTAATCTAGGGCACAATTTTCACACACATACATAGAACTACATTGGGTCTGAGATGTAGTACCAGTGCTTAGATAGTAACTCAACCCATTGTGTCCGCTGAGGACATTCTGACCCCTTCTTATGTGTCTTCCCTTTTTTAAGGGTTTGATGTTTTTCTTTGGGTTTCGCAGGTCCCTCCTTCTTCATCTCTAGTTTTCAGCGATATACTAACATAGTTCTAGAAAAGCTAGTGTGCTAGGAAGAGAACTACATGCTAGAACATCCAACAACACCTTAGAGGAGGGTTCCAGACTATTTCTATAGGACAAGGCCCCTAGATCTCAAATCAAGGAGCCAATGGCACCCCTGTCCCTCTCCAGGTGCTCCAGTCCAACTAGGGAGCTCAGATATGTGCTTTCTGAGGATTTTGTGTGATCGTTTCCTCCTATTTTCTCAGTTCACACTATAACACAACCTCACACCTTCTTAAAATCAACTAAGAAGTTCCTAACCCCTGCTATACATTAAGGCTTTACATTTCTATTTACTTAGTTGTTTGGGTCACTTTCCTTATTTTATTTAGCTATTATTTACTACTTTACATAACATTAGATTAGGCTAGGATTTACCTTTTTAGCATAATAATTTTAGTGAACCTGATCTTTGAATAAAATTTCTCTTTGTGTCTTTTCTTCGTATTTTTGTCACTCGTAGTGGTCTTTTTAGGTATTTTCATTATTGTGAGCTACCTTCATTCACCCATAGGGTTTCTAAACCAATGGTTGATATCCCTACTTCTGTAGCTACACTTTTACATCCCTTAGATTCATATCACCATGTTCCTCTTCAAAAAATATAAGCCTCTAGAAGTGAAAATTCTTACAATGAAGATACCAATGTCAACCAAGATCAAATAGATACACTTATTGATTTTTGATAAGATTTGTGTGATAATCCCACCCATCTTCTGTATGTCCTACATGCTTTTATTGATACAAAGAATGCTCATGATACATATGCCTAAATAGTTTCTCATTCTTTAGCTCCCATGATCTCCACACCACCCATTTATGTCTCAAATTTCATTCCTACTACTACCACTCCTGTCATTCACCCTAGCATGCCCAATATGCATCTTGGCTCTTCTTCGAACACTCCCAATTTAAAATCTTTATATCAAGATTTGCAAACCCAATTTTTCTAATTCCATCTCACAAATTCTCGTTCCTTGCCATCTTTAGACTCTACTTCAATGCTACATACTCCTTTTTGCACTTAATATATCCACCTATCCATTGCCACCTAATTTCATATCTCCCAAGTTGCATATCTTGAAAGGTCATGGTGACCCACAAGATAATTTTTGATATTTTCATGTAGCATGTTTGGACTATGCGGATGATCATACCTTACTAATATTTTTCCTCGTAGTTTACAAGATTATGTGATGTGTTGGTTTTATTACCTACCTATCAATTTGGTAATATATTTCATGCATTAAGTTGATGATTTTATCACTCCTCTATCAACATTGGCTCTAAGATTTCTTATGCCCAACTTGTGCAACTTAAACAAGGATCTAATGAAAAATTAGTGGATTATTTCTTACATTATAAAAAAAACTTAGATAAGATCTCAAATGTGCTTAAAGACACTGAGCTCCAAGATTTTATCATTCAAAGTCTCCTATCGCCTCTCCATGAGAGTGTTATCTTTGAGACCTCTCCTTCTTTCGATCAAAATTTCCATACTCTTAAGCTTCTTGAAACCAAGCTCTTAGCCATCGTCGAACTGAAATACCAAGAGAAAGCATCACCTTCTACGCGTTTCTATAATAAGTCAACATTTAAACTATCTACAACTAAATAAAAAGACACACAAGTTACCGTCAATACAATATTTACTACTAAAGAGATTCAATCATAGCCACATCAGCATATCTTCACTAAGTTTAATGTACCTCCACATATTTTACTATAACAACTCGTCGATATTAACCTCATTAAACTACCTTATCCATTACAAATAGATCCATCTCAACCAAAAAATATGTTATTTCAATGAAAATTCCTGCTGTAAATATCATCAGTGCACCAGACACTCTAATGATCGATGATCTGACTTCAATTCCTCATTCAAGGTTTGATTGATAATGGTAAAATTGAGCTTATGGAACCTATTGTTTCCCTATATATCAATGAAAATCATAAGCTCAAGATATTTAACAACCATCTATTCAAACATGACATGAAAATAGCTTAATCCTCTGCTAAGTTGTTATATATGTTTATTAAGCAATACCTCCACCTGTATCAGGGGGTCTTGACTTTTTGGTGGCACATAATGAAACCTCTCCACCAATCATTTCTTTTTCTGATCATGAATTTCATGCAAATTTTAATTCAAATAACTTACACATTCACGCATCTATCGGAATGGTCCCCCTTCAATAATACTAAGGTTGATCCATCATGGCCTATTAGTGTATGTTCTCTACCATTTCTTGATGCCATTGGTTATCCACATTCACAAATCTCTTATCCAATGAACAGTTCATGTGGCATTTTTAAGCTACATGTTATAGTTGGTCCCCTTACTATGTTGGTACCCTTCCTCATGGTCCAATTAGTTAATGGTTTTCACATGCTTATAGGACTCAACTAGATTTGTAGGTCTCAATCCATCATATTTATGAATCATTTGTGACTCAAATTCATTCATAACAATCAAGTTATTTTTTATCAAAGGTGTACCTCCATCTACTCCATGGGTCATCACCTTCTTGAGAACTAGTTCAGGCATCCACTGCTCCATCTACCACATCAAACCCTATGTTAATTAAAGTGCAATCTACTCCTAACTCACCTATTCCCAAACCATCTATGTGGCCGTACAATTTTTATAGTCCTATGCAATGATATAGACCTATTCCATGCATAGTTATAACATCTCAACATATATCTTCACCTTGTTTTATTCCACGGAGATCTCCATCACCCACGGATTTTTTCATGCCTACACGTTTTTCATACACTCATCCATCGCATGCACATAGACTTCACTCACCTACATAGAAACTAACTACTATTCCACCACTACTAGAGCATGATAATATGATTTCACCACCACTAGCATTCGATGAGGGATGTTTGTCCTTAACTTTCATTGGTTAGTTCATTCACTCACATGTACTTAGGGGGGCATAACATTTACACATTACCCCCATGCCCATCAATCTAGCATCAACACATGTCTCATACTTACATTTATCTATGTACATATTTTATCATTCACATAGTCATCTACACCACATGGCCACCATCATTACCCTATGACACAATCTTGTGCTTTGGCCCACACTTGAGTGTTGAGGGAATTTTATACACATGGAACCCACACACTGTAGAGTAGCTACTACACATTAGGCACCACATATCATCACATGATCCTACATTATCTACATATGACACACTCCATCATAGGCTATATGCATTACAAGTATTCATACATCCCACACTTAACATCCTAAATTTTGTCTTACATAAATCATACACGTTCTACAAATTTCTCATACACTACACCATAGCTATCACATATTGTGTGTTTTACAGTTCATGCATGTCATCTCAAATTGTGTCTCTTCACACATCCTAGAGTACATCTCATATTTTTCATACTACATAATTTTTATTTCGACATTTACACATCTACACATTATACTAGTGTTCATCACAAATGTGTCACACTCCTATTGTATACAAGTCTATCGTTACATACTATTCATCATACATACTACATAGTGTGCATTTCACACTATTAGGCTATCTACAATTCTTGCTTTGCATTCTATACATCACATATTTACACATTTTTATCATCACATGGTCGACTCTTCTCATTGCACACACTACATATTCTTATACGCGCTAATGCATTCTAGTCTCACAATCCATACTGGACTGTTGAGGGTATAAAACAAAAATGGACCACATCACACTCACATGTTCATCATTTTATCTTCACCTGTGACATTCCTAGGATTAGTGATAGACACCTTAGGCTATAGGGTCACTTCTTCTAGCATCATATCGTGATAGGATACCTCAAAACCTTCACTTACATGCTTTAGTAGTATACACTTTAGGATAAATCGCCACCTCTTTTCTATTCATATTGTCATGATATATACTTAGGCTATAGAGTCACGTACATGTCATCGCTATGTCACATCTCATCACTACATAATCATCATAGCATAGCTGCACACAACACATAGTTTTACCATTTACCAATGACGCACTCTCATTTGTGGTTCATTTTTGACTGCCAAGGGTGCATACTAAATGAACTTGACTGTATACAATTTCATTCACTCAAGGGGCATGCAACTTCTATCATCCATACAGACTTCCACTCCATCCATCCACAACATACTACATTTTATGGTTGCCTTTACTCTTTCTTACACTTATCTTTACATGTTCAATTTACTACACATGTCAAATAGATCTCTTGTATGTCATTATATTTACCTTACACACATGTGCGTTCACATCCTTTTCTAGTGGTGATCGCAGATACAGAGCTTATACATGCAACACCGATGCTTGACACACTATTTATTGGGGGAATCCACATTTGTACATCATAGGTGCTATTGTTTCATTTTGTACTTATCACTTTTCATTATCAGGATATACATGCTTTGACATAATTTCTATTTTTCTAACATGTTAATGGGTGCTTCATGTGCAACATTTGTTTTGTAAGATTACTTTCTTCCATGGCAATCTGTCTTTTTTTTTGCTATTTTTTGTCTCTTTTTTGTTTCTGGGCCTTGCCTTTTATTTTTTTTACACACTTGTTTGTTTTTATCCATGACAACCTTGAGTGTCTTACAACACCATGGGTGGTGTCCCATGTTTGCAACCCGCTTTGTGTGGTCTACGATTGTTTTCTTGGGTATTTACATTATGTGCTTATTTTCTATCTTAAACGTTTGTTGTTTGTTTTGACATACATGCTTGTTTGTATAAACACTTGTTTTCCTAGCCACTTGTTTGTGTGCACCTTGGTGTTTACCAAGAACATTTCTCTTCCCTTGTAGGGAACAATTTCATTATATGCAGTCGTTCCTCTTTTGGGGCCAAATTCTCCTATCCGTGATGTAACATGCACCCCCAAAGAGGGGGGGGCTTTATTTGGGGTTTACACATGGTATAAATATAGTTAAGTCTACACTTAAGTCTACAGTTCATTCTACACTTGTTGTCTATGACATAGTTTAGTTTACAACGAGTGGGTTCAGACTAATCTACAAACCCCATACACAAAAACTTTTACAAGGTATATTTTCCTTAGCATTTTGGGGAGCAATTATAGGTTTAGAGGATACAAATTAATTTCCTCCCTACGCTACTTCTACTGGTGGCATTGGATCACCCAAAAAACTAGACATTGCATAGATCTTTTCACCAAGTCTCAGGGAAGAAATTATAGGTTAGAGAATAACACAACTTTCTCCCTACACTACTTCTGCCAAATTTGTGTGAGATCACCCAAAAAAATCACACTACACTGACAGTTACAGGATATCCTTTCTACACCCTTTATCTCATCACGTATCAGGGGCACTTGTTTCTTTTTCATTATCATTTTCATACATTCATTTATAGTCTTATTACTATATACATGCATATTTAACTACTTGATTGTCTTCTATTTTATAGGTCCATCCATATGGGAAGAAAAATTCAACAAAATAACACACATATGTTGAGTACATCACACATGATACTAACCATGAAGTTACACTACACACATTGGCATCTAGACACGTGATTTCACCCTCGGTTCACTCTCATCACTTTTCACTCTTTTTCATCTTTAGTATCCATGCTCCATGGTTTTTTTGTCATGCCATGCTTTGTCTATTCCTTTTACATCACTCTACATGGATTATCAAGTAAGAATCTCTATTTACTTTATGTTACCAAGATTTCTGCTCACCAATATAAATTGGGGTCAAATGTAATCACTAAATCACACACTTTGAGTCAATATTTAGTCTTAGTCTCATACTACTATTCATATGGTTTTTGAGTGAAGAAAGTACTAATTAACCCATGTCCTTTGGCCATTTCACTTTTCTTTTTGTCTTCAATACCGATCTTCCACATGTTCTTTCCCAATCTGTATTGTCATTCTATGTTCATCTTATTTCTAATTGGGGCACCCCAGGCACTCTGGTCCCCTCTGGGTGCCCTGATACTCTTTTTAATTTACTCTCACCTTTTGGGTACTATCTAGCTATTTGAGCTTTCCATATTTTTAGTGGGCAGAACTTTTGGGGTTATTTATGAAATTAGAACAAGTGAACCATATAAATATAAAGTTATAAAATCACAATGAGGGACCAAGTACTAAGCACTTACTATCACCATCTAGAGTTTGCATCGATTAAAGGAACCTAAAACTACAATTGTATTCATCTAGCTCCATCACAAAGAACAAAAGGTTAGTTAAATTACATCACACTTTATAGGAGGGGAGCCTATTATTTCCAACATTATACATCTAGTTATTTTCTTGCTACTTCACAAAGTGTGATTGACACAAGAGAAACCTAGGGCACAATTTTCACACACACACACACATAGGACCACATCGTGTCTGATAAGTAGTGCAGTTTTGAGTTAGTAAGTCCACTATTGTGGCCACTGAGGATAGTCTGACCCCTTCATATTCATACTTATTTTTTTAGGGATTTGATGCTTGTCTTGGGGTTTTTTAGGTCTCTCCTTCATCTTCGATTTGTAGTGACATCTAACGTACTTCAAAAAAGTTAGTGTGATAGGAAGAGACTAAAAGAGAACATACAATGACACCTTAGAGGAGGGTTTTAGACTATTTCTGCAGACTAGGGCTCTTAGATCTAGGACCAGGGTACCCACAAGATCCCATGTCTCTCTTCTGGTGCCCCAGGCAAGTTAGGGATCTCAGATCTGTGATTTTTATGGCTTATGTGTGGTCATTTCCTCCTCCTATTTACCTAGTTCACACTACAACAAAAATTCACACCTTCATCAAATCAGCTAAGGAATTCCTAACCCCTATTGCACTTTAGGGATTTAGATTTGTATTTAGTTTGTTGCTTGGGCCACTTTCTTTATTTTATTTTGTTGTTATTTACTTTTTTGCATAAAACTAGATTAGGCTAGGATATTTACATTTTATTTTAATCACAAGGCTCCACTAGCTCAAAACATGTTAGATACAACCTCTAAGAATCACCAACCAAATTAAGAACATGTGAATGAGCTATATCCACCATGAAACACACCAGGAAGCAAGCAATCTCAACTAGGTCTTCTAGCACCTAGAAAAAAAAATGAGTTCATATTGAAAATATCATCATCAAGCATCAAGTATTATACCCTTGGAAAGGTATCATAAAATAATTTTTGGAACAACTAACCTTAATCCAACAATTCATAGTACAAGGCATCCAAATAAATAAATCTCTGAAACAAGTCCAAAATTGGACTCAAGAACCATTCTTGAGAGAAATATACAAAAACACCTCTAAGACCACTTCCAAGATAAACCAAATTATGGAAAACATTAAGGAAAATTCTACCAACATGTTTAAAACACTAATAAACATATTTCATTTGGAGAAAAACAATCTTACACATCTAAATCACAAGGATTTTTGAGAGACCTAATACGAAAGTTTATCCTATTAGAGAAAAGCCATGAAAACACCTCAACTAATAAAACCATAGGCTATACCACATCATATCAGATGTTAAAACACTATCTAAGATCATAAAACCATGCTACAATATGCAAAATTACTCAGATCAACTCAAATCTCCATGACTAACTTTTAGTGCTTAAGGCCAAAATTGGTAAGGAATATTTGGAGACATGTAACTCAAAACTTATTCACTGTACATACCTAAATATTTTCATGTACATGTATCACATATCCCAATGATTCTAGAACAGTTCAATTTTCATCTTGAAGCTACCATATTAGCCCTAAAACTGTAAATCTCCACAAAACTAGAATTTTTTTTTATCTCACTTCTGGAAATAGATGGAACATGAGACCACCACCAAAATAAGCCCTAGAGAATCCTATACATCCTTTGTGTATCAATTTTTCATTATAAATTCATTTGGAAACTAAAAAATTCACTTCTTATATATCACTATGCTAGGAGGGTTTTAGCTAGCGTTTTTACCTTTTTGACTTCTTAATGATTGTTCATAAATATGGGACAAAAAAATCAACTCATTATTTTTGAAAAATTATCTAGAATCAATGTAAAAAACATACCTGAAATCCAAAATTTCCCATGTAAAGTTTGTGGTTGAACATCTGAAGTTACCCATTGAGTTGGATTTTTCCTTCTTTAGAACTTAGTTTTCCCAAAAACCTCATATCTTGAGAAAATATCATCATATTAAACTTAAACTTGGTATTAAGCACCATGATGACCTCCTCTAACAGTCCCAAATCTAATAAAATACTCAAATACATCAGAAAATATCTTGACACTAATACTTTCCTTTCCTTTTTTTGGGGAGAAAATTTTTCGTGTGGACAAACTTGTGAATTTCTTGCCAATGCTCTGGGAACCTAAGTCCCTCTACTTAACCGACACAACTACCATATGTGCTTGCACATGAAATAGTGGATTTCTATGGTGGCCTTTCAACCAAGCATCCAACAAAGGCACTCCACTAACCCTGTGGAAAAAGCTAGCAATCTCTTGCTAGAGAAGAGTTTGTCTGAAAGTGGGGGAAGGGGAGTGAGAAAGAGAGGTAGGATAACTAATGCTGCAGGTAGATAATCAGATTCCTGTACACATACTAGTTAGAAACTTCAACACATGCATTCATGAGAAGAAACAAATCTGTAAATAACAACACCAAGTAGAATTTATCAATCACAAAGTATCAAGAAACCCTTAGTCAAAGAAAGCTAGAAACTTCTTCTTGTATTGATTGCTCAAACCAAAGCTGTACATAGTGGAGAAATAGAGGAAATTTGAGAATGAGGGGAATGGAATAATTTGGCTAGCTCCTTTGTTCTCTCAAGGTAAAATATACTCTTGAGTTTACAAGATCAATCACCAACCTTTTGCAATGGGAATGACCTTACAATTTATAGAATGAGAGGTGACTCTTCATCTACCTCATGACCCTCCATATGCCTTAATATGACTTAAGATTGTTCGTATTCCACTTTAAATATTTAAGACCCTTTTATAATAGCAAGGAAACTTAATTTACATTATGTTTCTAAAGTCAATTTTAAGTGACTTAAAGGCATATCAAAAAGTGCAAACCCTAATGAAGAATTAGAACATTTGAAGAAGTGAGAGAAAGTTGGGGGGAGAGAGGAGCGAGAAAGAGATGGGATAAGAAGAAGAGGATATGTCATCCCTGATGAAGTCCGCTAATCTGTGTTGATGAATCTCTGATGCGGTGAAGTTCTGAATGTCCCATTGTGCCAAAACTATTCTTTGAGCGTGGCTTACTATTTTTGGGTAAAGCACCCATATAGGGAGATTTACTATTTTTAGTAAGAGGCGATCCTTGATTCTTCTTGATTATCTTGATGTGATGAAAATATTCATCCAATCCTACGCACATTACCTTGCTTTTGACCACTTCTTGGGGTAACTTACTATTTTTAGTAAGTGGTCATTTCCACTATTTTATGCTCTGAACACTCATTTAGGATCTCTCGTAATATTCAATGCCTATTGCCTTTGTCTCAGCTACTTTTGATGATGACTTTCCAAACATAGTAAGTTTGTATAGGAAAACTTACTATTTTTAGGAAAGGGTGTTTCCAGTGCTCGATTGTGACAGAACATACTTTTTTGGACTCTCCTTGTCATTACAATCACACCCTCCAAATTTCACATAGTTTTTCCAACTAGAAAGCCTGAAATAATTTTTGAAATTTTGACCTGGCAGTGGCTTTGGGCATGGAGCTGCCATGATGGCCATTAATGGAGCTCAAAATTTTCAGGTCTAGTTTTTTGTCTCTGTTTGCAATGAAAAAAATTCCGTTGTGATAGGTTTTTCATTTGGATCTCATGTGTAAGTTTTTAGCTTGTTTCCATTCCTGGAATGATGGGAAATCCAACGAATGTGAGCCTGTGCACGAAGAGAGGGTTTTTTCGGAACAAATGATTCTAGGCACCATTTGACCTCTTGTTTGTTTCATCTTGATCACCTTGAAAAATGAGAAAATCTACAAAATATGGTATCACGATCTGACTTGTATCTCGTGAGATACGAATATTTTTCGATCGAGTGACTTCATGGTTATCTGGCAAAAAAACTTCATTTTCTCCCTATTTTTCATCATTTCGCTCCATTTTTCTCTAAAACCTACATATTTCTATATATTCATGGTGTGGAGAGTTTATGTGTCCATGGCCAATCTTTTTTAGAGCAACAATGGTGGACCGGGTGTCTGGACAATCATACAAGGAGCCATGACAAGGTATGAAGTTGTGGAGGAGAAATGAGAGGAAGAAAATGACTAAGTGATGGATTTAAACTTTAAAAACATGCACATGGAGGGGCTGGGTAAATTTTTATGTTCCTGATGTCCCTGACCTCAGGGATGTATGGGACATCAATTTCCATGGTGGTCAAGGTGATGTCATGTGTCCTTGATCCGAAGGTAGGGGATTTGTTTGAAAACTGCACCTGGGGGCTGAAAGTCAGTCACGTGGGTGTCCAAATGACTCCCCATAGGGGTTGGGTACATTTTTCCATGTCTGATGTCCCCCACCTTAGGTACATAAGGGACATCAATTTCCACGGTGGTCCTGGAGGTGACATGTGGCACCCGATCCAACGACAGGGAATGGATGCTTGAAAATTGCACCTGGGGGCTGAAACTCGGTCACGTGGGTGTCCAAATGACTCCCCATAGGGGATGGGAACATTTTTCAAGGTATGATGTCCCCCACCTTAGGTGCATAAGGGAAATCAGTTTCCATGGTGGTCTTGAAGCTAAGACGTGGCATCGAATCCAACGGTAGGGAGTGGATGCTCCAAAAATGCACCTGGGGGCTGAATTGTCAAGTCTTGAGGTCAAATGAGGGTCCAAGAGGTCATATGAGGGCTGAGAGGGCTTCAAGGGGGATGGGAGAAATTTTAAAACCTTGATGTCTCTGACCTTGGGGGACATGAGGGACACAAAATCCCGCCAGGCTCATGGTGCTGACACATGTCCTCCCAAAAATTTGACTAAGTCTTGAACTTGTAACAGTGATAACTTGAGCTTCTGATGGAATGTTTGGAAAAATTTTTTATGATCCTAACTGGAAATGGCCTTTGGAATCCAATGGTTGGGGTATTATGTCTTGATTATTCCATTTGATCCTTGAAAAAGTGGATTTTTGATTTTGTAATCGACCTATGCCTGAGAAAAACTGCCTACAGACCTGATGCGCAAAAGTGTTGTGAAAAATATTATTTCACAATCATGTAGGTCTTGGAATCATCTTTTTGGATATTTTTTTTTCTCCTAACTCCATCCGGAGCTCCTGTAATCTTCTTCTAAATCCCAACATTTGTTTGAGGCCTGTGTACCGCCTAGGCTTGTGAACCCTGTTTTTTAATCAAACTACTCCAAGTCTTGCAAAAATTCCCCAAACCTTCCAAAATAATTTCTATTATGTTTTAAGGTATTCATTTCATCTCCTTGTTGAATTTTTCCCTTCCATTCCACTCCAGGGAGTTGAGTCTAGTCTTGGGAAGGCTAGTGATAGCCCTTCCCTATAGTGCTAGAAGATAATGTCTTTTTAGAACTCCCTAAAATAACCTAGGTGGAATGAATAGAATTTCCTAAATCACCTAGGGGACCAAATTTACATCAAATAGGGGGTGATTAGACTGATGGATTTTAACTGGGGTGCCTATGAATGATAAAACATGAAAATTTCACCATAGGGGTATAGTTGTCGTGCTTGGAAACTTCCAATTTCCCTGTTGCACATTTTCACGACAACACCTTTCTTAAGAAAATTTCTTCAAATTACCATGAGACATCCTCAAACCTCTTAATACTGACCTACGTATCCCCATACATATGCTATTCCATTCCATAAAACCTTTCAAATGCTTGAGAAAAACTACCATGTTTCATTTCTCATGTTATCATGCCAAACCCCATGCACTAGGTGAAGGTCTAAGAATAAGCCTAGAATTTCCTGACTCAACCATTAAATCTCATGAAAATACCATGAATACCATTTGCACACACTATGAAACCTCTCACACATATCATGGAACATATTTGACCTCATGAAGACCTCCTGCCAACTTTCAATCTCACTTATATTAGCTAGCCTTCTTAAACATGCACTAAGACACTATGACAAGACGACATGATTGGAAACTACCAATCAACCTTCATGCTTGAATATGAATGACACCTCATGGATACTAATATGACACCTAAAATCCCTTTTCCATTAATTTACTTTGACATCAATGACAAAACTATAGACATAATGGGAAACATATCATGTTAAACATAAAATCATTCTATGGAGGATTTCTAGGTGACACCTCTAGAAAGAGACATTTATATAGCATTACTTTATGGTGATTGAATGTGTTGAAGAATTTATCCTTTCAATGATACTTATCGACATGATTTATCCCACCCCACTAAAAGGAAAAACACCAAGAGCATACTACATTTTGGAACTCTACACTCTAGTCACATACATATTTTAATGACACCATATTGGAAAACTTTTCAACTCATTTTTCAAAAACCACTAAAACTTAGGATCCTCATATTTTTAATCCACCACATGTAAATGATAATAATTACATATTTAAACATCACATGTTTTTTTTCAAACTCCTCACACATTAATATTTAAAATTTCCAATTTTATCCTAAACCATAGTGCCCATAGATTCTATGAGTGGTTTCTCACCATGAATAAAAGCTCGCATACCTTCTAGGACATTTCTACATTGATCCACCATTTTTGGGTTTAAATGTATTCAAATAAATATCATGTATTACATTTTTCTATTGATTTTTATTTATATTTTCACATCACCAAATGCGCCATTTTCTCCTTGTTTTACCTTTATAGTTTAAGGTCACTTATGCTAACCATATAGAGTTAGAGTTTCAAATAATCCCATGAAATCGGAAAACAAATACACGATGCACTCTTAATTCTCTGAAATTCTTTAGAGATATTTGATCCTTCATGCCTATTCCTTTTTTCATTTATAGCCATCAAAGATCCTAAAACAAACAACACGTTATTGTTCTTAAGGGTAAAAAATAGACAAACGTGTAGAGTTGTTTTAAATCTTGTATTTTTTTTGCATCATAAAGCCTCTTCATTATATCCATTCTGAACACATTCTATAATCATAACATTTTATGAAACATCCTATTGGAGCTCAAATTTTCACACGTGCCCAAATCATAGACAATTCAGGATTTGAGACAAAATGGGACTGTCCTCCAAGTTGTGGAACTCGAATTGAGATAAACCTCTAGAGAAGAGCCAGATTCCTCTACTTAATCCTAATGCTAAACTGCTCCTAGGAATTTTCAATGCAACTATTTATCTTCTACTCTAACTTTTCAAGTGACCAGGGTGAGGAGGAGATACATAAAATATAAAACCTAATCCAAAGCTGCGATAACACCAGAAAATAAGGGGATTAATACATTCAAAATAAGAGGAAAGGGAAGGAAGTGATAATGAAGAGGATTGAATATCAAGCATAGATCAAAATCAATCCCAAAATTCACTTTCACAATGCACAACAGATAAAGATTCAAGAAATAAAACATTCAACACATCTGCGAATGAAATGAAAGAAGAGAAATAAAAATAAACAAGAGCATAACAAGCCACAAGATTTAAATTTTATTTCCTAAAAGTGTACAAAAAAAATATTACTATTCGTGAGAAGAAGATGCAATCATTTTCTGAATCAAAATCCAAGGCATGCAACCTTTCGAACATACATGCAGCACAAAGAGAACAACCTTATGTTACAAGATTCCTAAATCGTAAATGTATGCCCACTAAAAATTAGCATTGTTATACAAATATATAGAAAATCATGGAAGGGAGAAAGAGGAGAAAATTATTCAACCAATACCAACCACCTTCATTAATTTATTCTTGGAGACAGGGCATTGCAATGTTTATCCACTGTTACACACCATTTTCTATTGAGAGCCTATACCGCATTAAATGTTGGTAGTTGTGCCACCTGGAACTATACCTTTTAGTTGTGTTAGATAATTTTTCTTGACTCTTGTCTCCTTGTATCGATTTGACTCATTAAATTAGGTTTAATTTCATAGAGAACACCAAAATATGATTGAATTTGCAAAGATTTTATAGGTTAAATAGAAGATCTGGTTGTTTTTTTATTTATGTGGAGAGGTCATCATTTTACTGTGTTTACATGGTTTGTTCATCCAGTATTGCAAGGTTTTTTACATCTTCGGATCATTCTTTTGTATCACGGTATCCCTCAGATCTTGAAAAATAAATTTTATATCTTGTCCAAATGACATGACTTACTTACCTGTTACCCCACAACCCGCATTATACAACTTCCTCATCCCGTGACACTATCTATAGTAAGCGTGGATTTTAAAATCCAACCGCGAAGCCATTTCTTCATTCTGCGGAACTTCCTTATTTTGAATTTTCACTTGGGGCGACACATGGAGGCTTGCACACTTTTATCCTTCATCTTGAATTTTCAGCCCACTTGGGCTACCTTGCCGCACTTTAGCCAATGTGGTCAATTCTTGTTGCTTGAAGGCTCCCAATTCTTTGTGCATTATCCAAAATGCATTGAAGGGACACATGGCTACCCCTCTGTGTCCAGATAGTATAAAATCTTCTGCAGTGATGCTCTTTTATCTATGGTTCCTTCAAATTTTCTTCCGAATAGCTGCCAAGTGTATAACTTGTGAAAGTTGCTCAAATTTTGTAAGGGATGCAAAATTGGGAAATATTTTTAGCAACTCATATGGATCATCTACCTGCTATATGGATGATCTAATATATTTAGGAATCGATTAGGCATGGAGTAAGCTGATTGATTTACTGGCTCTGCCTCTGACTCCTTCACTTGATTGACAACTAATCATTAACACTTTGGGAATTTACTTTGGCAACATCCTCTAAAAAAAGGGAACTGTGTGACAAGATCCCAAGAGAAAAAACATGTGCAAAGAACTTAGGGAAAATAAACCTAAAATACCAATAGGATAATATGTTGAAGGCACTTGGAGTAAATTAGAAATCTTATTCTACTATGTACAAGATGCATGAAACCCTTAATGAGAGGGTTTGAGATAAATCCCATTTACTAAAATTTGAAATGCATTCCCATCAATATCAGACAACTCAAAAGAATTAGCTTCCTTAGAAGCAATAATGATGTATGGTCCACTCTAAATAGCATCAAATTTGGATTGTCTTCTTGGTTTAGCTTGATCCGCGTCCCATTTTAAGACCATATTTTTGACGTTGAATGTCTGAGGCCTAGTTTTTCTATCAAACCATTACTTGGTTGCTTTCTAATGTTGCTCCATCCTTAACATGATGGAATTTCTATTTTCTTCTATTTGTACCAATTCCACCATTCTAAGTTCTCTTTGGTCCATGCCTTCGAATTCCAATTGATGTGCTAGTTCAAGTGAAGGCAACTCCAGTGAGAAGGAAATTCTAGCTTCTTTGCCATATACCAGCTTGTAGGGAGAAGTGTCAATTGCCTTCTTCGTTGTTATCATATCTGCCCAAACAACATTTTTTACTTTTGTATGCCATTGCTTTTGATTCATGTCTATAGTACTTTTCATGATTCTGATCATATTTTTGTTAGTAGATTCCGCTAATCCATTGTCTTGGGGGTAATAATTGCAGGAATTCTTGAGATAAATCCTAGGTTGAAGAGCTCAATTAGAGATTCTTGATCCCAACAAATTTTTAGCATTATCACAAATAATGGTTTGGGGAATGCCAAACCTTGCAAACATTTATTCAAGAAACTCCAGGATGACTGAATCAGTGGATTCCTTTAATGGCGCGGATTCAGTCCACTTGGTGAAGTAGTTTGTTGTTATGAGAACCCAGTTGTGACCCACACTAGATGGAGGATTCATAATAACAATGAATTCAATATCCCATTATGTGAATGAATGATCCAATTTAATTGGACGTAGAGGCATGGATGCCAATATTTTCTTTCCAGCAAAGAGAGCACACTTCTTACATTTCCTAACCCACTTGTGAGCATCCAAAAAAAATGTAGGCCGGAAATATCCTACTTTTATGATCTTCATAGATGTAGCCTTGGTAGAGAAATTTCTTCCTGAGAATCCATCATGAAACTTAGTAAGGACCTTATTATATTATTCTCCTTTAATGGATCTGAGAAACACGTCATCAATGTTCCTCTTGAAAATAACGTCATCAACTAACACATATGGAAAAGACTACAACCTTAGATTCTGCCTTTTTACTTTGCTAAGACCAGGAGGATATATACCAGAGGAGAGAAATTTTATCATTCTCTTCATCTAGCTATCCATGGTTATGTCTTCATTCCTCTCAAGTTCCATGAAATTTTCTTCTTCTAGGAATAAAGCAGTTTCTGGGTCATTTTGCGCATTTTTAGCCAACTGTTTGCAGAGAGCATAGCCTCTTACAAATTTTTTGGCCTTAACAGCCACATCATATTCCATGATTTTAGCTACCCATCTCACTCGTTTCTCACTGATCTCTGTTACCATAATGAAATCTCTAACGTTGGGATGTGATACCAAAACTTGTACATGGTGTGCTCATGTATAAATAACTAAGCTATAAATTGAAACTAATATCTACATAGCTTCAAAATAAAATTCTAATTACATAATGAACCATCAATATAAGAGCGTATGAGAAATTCTTCTTCGATGCATAAATGAAATTACATTCTAAGATATTTCCTACTCTCTATGATTGCTAACTTAAACTATAAACCTATGAATAAGATAAGCAATCAAAGTGGATTGTTACCTGATCTCAAAGATTGAGAAAAGAAATCTCACCAAGAATGGCTACAAGGCCATTTTGGATCTTCCCATATTACTCAATTTTGAGTGAAAGGATGCAATATGGAGAAGCTATTTCCAACAATGGAGAAGGCTCAAAATCAAAATTCTTATAGTTTTCACTATTCAAAGCATGGTGCAAGTAGAAAGGTAGGAAGAGGGTTCTTTATGTAACCCTCTAGTTTGAAGAATCTTTGCATCCTATTGTATGTGGGATAATAGCAAATCCAGGTTAGTTATGGATAATCATGGTTTAGGAGTGGTTGAGTTTGCTTTAGGAGAGTTTTATTTGTCCTCTAGTGATCCATGGGAATTGGGGGATGTTTTACTTAATCAAAGGTGATTAATTAATAGGTAGAGGTAAGCTTATAGAGGAAAATTAGTATGATTTGCGGGATGTAAGAGAGGAATTTGATTCAATAAATGGTGATTTATTGATTTAGAGTTGCGAGCATAATTAATTAACCCAAGTAGAAGCGGATATTAATTAATGAAAGGTTATTAATCAACATCCTTAAACATAGGAAGGCTAATTAAATAAAGAAATGTTGTTAATTAATGAATATAAAGAGGAATGTTAGCTAATTAGCGGAAAAACACTAATTATTATGGAAATGATGAGAAAGAGGATAATTAGTGGAATTTTAGTATTAAAGCCTACGTAAGCATATTTTAGGTGTCTACATTTTCCCCTATTTAGGGTGGCGTAAGTGACACAACTTCAAAGATAGTAGACAAGTACAAAAAAATAAAGTTTTTACAGAGATAGAAGAAAAAATTAATAGAATGAAGGATGCCCCCTCAAGTGTTGATGGGGTGATGAAATAGGGTGATCGACGATCGAAAGGATGAAATAACATAATATAAGAAGTAGAAGAATTGATCCCTATTGCCCCAAGTTGCTTTTGAAGAAAAGTGTTGATAGAAGGAGAGTGATATAGAATAAAAATTAAGATGAAAAGAGATAGTCATAACTATCATCTTGCTGATGTAAAAACCAACTTTATTTCATTATTTTTCTTATGATTGATGTCATCAGTCCTTATTAAAAATAATGAACAGAAGTGTAGTATGACATGAAAATCCATATACGAACAAATTTCCATAGCTAAAAACACCAAATCTATGCAACATACAAAATGAAATGAAATACGAGAAAGTAAAAGATGCCTAACTCCCTACAACATACATAATGCAATGCAATATGATAAAGTAAACAAGCTAGCCTAATAGAGAAACATAATGCAATGTTTTTGTTATCAATCTTTAATTCCGACCTGTGTGAATTAAAAAAAAGGGTTAAAAGATGGTGCCCCAAGTAAGGATACATACAAGGGGAATAACATAAGAAACTTGGGTCCTATGAAAATCAGTGCACTATGAAACAATACCAAATAACTCATTGTGTCCTAGAGTACAAACATAGTAAGCAAACCAAATTTGTTAATGGAGTTAGATCAAAATGATCTGAGAGTCATGCACAAGAACAAGTGAGAACCAAAGAGACATTTTTTAGGATGATTTTTATTTATTTTTATTTTTTAGAAACATATTTGAATGTTTTTTATTTTGAAAGTTTTCTGAAACTATGTACAGGAAGAAAAATAAGTGTGAATTCCACCAATGATAGATGGGATGTACAAGGTAAAAATTCCATGCATATGCACAAGAAAGTGAATATGCAAAAATTCCTTAGCAATTAGGTGGGATTATTCAAAGGAAAACTCTTCACGCAATAAAGAGGTATTAAGGCCAATATAAAATAGGTTCAATCATGAGGGAGCAAGGATGTCCCTAGCGTAAGATGGCCAAGAAACACATGAGAGAAAGGAAGTAGAAAATTTTCTTATTAAAAGGGGACAAAAGTGTCTAGAAATATGGAAAAGAGGACATATTATACACATTGATGTTCTAAACGATTCCTAAGAATAAAGGATGCTATGAAAATATTTAAAAGGTAATCGATGAAAAAGTGATTATCCCAAGGCACAAATCATGAGACAAGACATGGCTAAAGAAAGAGTTTAATCAAGGCCTAAAAATTAACACTTGGTAACATACTAATCCTATTTACTAATCAATTTTACCTCTTAAAGGAAAGAGTTGATAGGCAACAAGTGAAGACACTAGCTAATGTGTAGGAATGATTTAGTTTGAAAGGTGATTTGTGAATGGATTATGGAAGGAGAGCTGTACATTTCTCCGTTACTAGCTAGGCATCCATAGCTCTGTTGGAGATGCATTTGATTATAATCACAAAATTTCTCTACTACCAGTTAGGCATCCATAGACCTGATAGAGATTATTGGAAATGCCCCAAGAGAGAGTTATATATCAATTTGCTTTTTCTTTTTGATTGATTGATTTTGATTCTTTTTCTTTTTGAAAACTTATTTTAGCTCTCTTGTTTGAAAAGGGGTTAAGAACCACTGATGGCTTGATAGAAGGATGTGGAAGTGACTATGATGACAAAATTGGCTAGTGTTAACAAATACACCAAAAAATTCTTCCCAACAAGTTTATTATCAGTAGGTAGTGATAGGATCTCTAAGAGGTAAATCATTCTTTAATTTACCAAGGTGATGAAAGACTAAGGTCAAATGGATATCATAGAGATAAATGTTACAAAATGTGTACAAAATAAGCTAACCAAAATATCATCGAAGGGTTGAAAATGGCGGATGACTTGCAGAGGAATATGAAATAAAGGGAAGAAAGAACATCCATGCTTATGAAATACCTAATTGCAATGTTTGATCTTTATACCATTGGTTTTTAATGTTTTTCTCATTTTTTGTATTTTGTATATTTTTTATTTTTTTAAACAATGTTTTAGTGTTTTAGGAGATTGGGACCAATCATGTCACTCTACGTGATGGGATCCAACAATGACGTTCGTGATTTCCTTGATAAGGGAGACTAAGCACGTTTGCTTATCAAGAGTAATATTATCCCCGATGTCGATGATTGTGGTGAGTTCACACTCAACAAATGAATGTGATTTGTTTGAAACATGGGTTTCGTATGTGGGATCTTAGGTTCCCTATCCATAGGTTTCTACACTTTGTGCCATATTTGAAGGGTACATTGGTGTGTATTCTAGAATCGTGTTTAATTTTAAATTTTATAATCATTTTAGTTTTTGGGAGATTTGGAGCTCTTTGAAGTTTTTATCTTGGTTTGATAAAGAACCTTTTTGGGTTTTTTATAAGCTAATGCATGACTTGTCTAATCCCAAGAACATGGAGGTTTAGAATTGATGGGAGGAATGATGGTGAGCTTGCCACAATGATTGATATAAGAAAAGTGTGACGAATGAAAAGGATATGATCTGAGAATTGAAGGAGAGGGGCTAATAGAAGGTGAGCCATGAATAGAAGATGAATGGCTACTAGAACATGGTCCAATAATAGAAGAAGAAGGGCTTTTAGGATGCAACCCATAAATGGAAGATGATGGGCTACTAGGATGTGGACCAAGAATAGAAGATGATGGACTACCCAGGGGTGAACCATACATAGAAGACAAGGGGCTAGTTGGCCATGCCCCAAGAATAGAAGATAGTGGACTATTTGAAAATTTATGATAAATAACAGAGGGAGGGCTACTGGAAGGTGACCCACACCTAGATGAAGATGAAGGACTACTTGGAATTGACCCCATAAGATATTGTGATTGAGGAATTATGATAGAAAAAGATTGATTGGGTGATGAGAAGATAGGCCATGGATAAATGTAAGACCAAGGAGTTTCATCAAGTAATGAAGAATGTGAGGATGGAAGAATAAGAGGAGGATGAAGTTGCATGATCTGAGGTTCTTCCTTTGTTTCATGATAAAAGAAATCAATATTTTCCTCACAATACACGAACACATCAAAGTATATAGAGAATAATTTCTCGTAACTTTTTAGAGAGATATCTTCATGTTCCCCTATAACATCCATGAATCACTCCTTCATTTTGAAAGAAATCAATCGGTATGGGTTGTTGATCGACCACGAGGGGTTTCATTGGAAGAAAAAATTCCAACTGGTGTGGAAGACTTAGAAGATGTTTGATGATGATTGATAGAAGAAGATGACTCAAGAGAGAAAGTAGACTTAGGGCTAGATGTCTCATGAGTAGAAGAATATGTGGATTATAATTGGTCGGTATAAGGTTTCCCTATAAGATGATGTTATGGAGGAAGAATAGGAGGATTTCCTATCCAAAATTCCATAGATTGTGACTTAGGAGTTGACTTAGATGATTGACTAGAAGGAATTTGAGTTGCGATGAATCTTAAAAAGAGGAAGGGTTTGTTGATGTGATTGATAAAAGAGGTCCTACGAAGAAGGGGAGGACCGCAATTGAAGAATCACATTAGATGTTTTATAAATAATGTCTTATGAAGAAGGGGAGGACCATGAATTAGGATTAGAATTGGATGAATGATAAATGAGGGTCCCACGAAGAACAGGGGGGGACTCAATAATCACAATAGAAGTATGATGAAGGAGGTATTACGAAGAAGGAGAGGACCACGACTTAGGAGTCGAATTAGATGAATCAGAATAGTAGTTTAGATCTGAAACATCAGAAGAATTGGAGAAAATATTTGGATTGGAATCCTTAGATGAAGATGAAATGTTTGGATTAGAATCAAAAGAAGAGTGGGCGGAACCTGAATAATAATTTTTAACAGAAGTATCCAAACCATACCACCAACTATGAGATGAAGGTGGGGAACGGGTTACTCGTATGGGTTCTCTAGCGTTAAGGAAACCAAACATTGTTTGGTCATGATGGGGAGTCTTTTGATGTGAATGTTGAAAATTTGATTCCTTATTGTCGTATGTATAAGGGACCTTGCAATAATCAGTCATGTTTGGCATGTGTTGGGTTCAAAGGTTTAGACCTAGATTGTATGATCAAACTTTTTCAAAGTGAAGAAGGTTTCATGTTGATTTTGGGAAGCATAACAACAACCAACTAGACATTTTGTAAAGATGGGGATACTTGTGTGATTTTCCAAAAGGGAAGCTAAGGAAAATATACATCATGATGAATCAAGATTGATAATCCAACAAGGTTTTGATGCGTAAATGTCAAAGGATTGATAAAAAATTTATCAACCATAAAGGATACAAAGGGAAGATTTCCTATGTTTGATTGATGCAAAAGTTTCTTGATAGGAAATTGTTTTTGCCAAGGTTTGAAATATGTGCTTAAAAATGATCTTGAACTTAGGAAAAAAAAAGAAGATCAAGAGGATCAAAGACCCAAAGGATTTTCGTAGAAATGATTTTATAAGGCAGATAAACACAAGGAATAATCACGTAAATTCAAAACACAACCAAATTAATGACCAAAGAATAATGAATGATACAGAATGAATGGATCAAAGTGATTGTCTAAAATGGATAAGTCAATGTGAAAAATGAGAGACAATCACACAAAGTTGTTAGTAAACCAATTAGTCAAATGGATTTACTTCTTAAGCGTCAGATCAATTAATATTTTGACACGTAAGATGATCAAAAAAATGTCACCACTTATGCCAAGTTCAAAAATGAACAAGACATAAGTAATAATAAAAGGTTTATATGATTTGAAAGCAAGGTATACTAAAATAAAGTTTAAGTCCAATCAAGACCCATATCTTAAGAAGTGGGAGTTATGAAAATGAATGATGCAACAATACCATTAAGATACATTAACAAAACTTTGCAGAAAAGTAAGGTATTAGTATTAAAATAATATTGACATAACGTGCAAAAAGGTAATAACAACACCTTTCAAAATCGAGGTAATATTTGAAAGAAAACCAAGGCTAGAGTATACTAAGTAATTGTTATGATGCGTGGTTTTCTCCGTCTCCATATGGTTCTCTCACTGTGCTATTGTTTGTAAACATACGTAATAGTGTATTCTGAGTCAGTGTAGGGCTACCAAGACGTTGTAGTTTGCAAACGGAAGCTCATGGGACCGAACCAACTATGCTAACATGTTGGGGGTGGCCTAGTGAATGCTAGTGGAGGCTTCGTTTTGGTTCCCCTACATTCCCCGTGCTTTCAGGCTACCACATTAGGGCCTAGTCACTTAAGATCTCTGAGGGCCCAATCATGCCATATCTTCGACGAGTGATTTCTTCGAATCCTTGGCACCTAGAGATGTATCGTTAAATATGAGACCTCCACGTCAGGGACCTCTACAAAATCCTCTCGTAGTTGTTTCCATCTCCATTCAGTTCTCTCATTGTGCTATTGTTTGTAAATGCGGTGAAATAGTGCAATCTAAGTAAGTGTAGGGCTGCTAGAGGCTATAGTTTGCAAACAGAAGCTCGTGGGACCCAAACCAACTACGCCAACATGTTGGGGTGGCCTGGTGAACACTAGTGGAGGATTCATTTTGGTTCCCTATGCTCCCTATGTTTTTGGACAACCCTGTTAGGGGCATAGTCCCTTAAGATCCCTAAGGCCCAAACAACGCCCATAATCTTCAAGGGGTGATTTCTCAGACTCCATGTGTTATCTCGTTTTTAGTGATTCTAGCTAAAATTGAGATAACCATGACAATTTTTTTGACAAAACCTCCTAAAAATTCCCTTTGAAGGAGATTTTCGGGTTTCCATCGCATGGAAACATGTCTTTTACATGCTTCATGTCGAGTGTCTTCTGAAACCTAAAACCTGAGTACATGCCAGTGTATCGGGTTTTCGAAACTCAGGAGCATCGAAACATACCTTAGAAAAAACATATTACATGTTGCTTATTTCCTAAAACCCAAAACCTGACATGATCCTTTGTGTCAGGTTTTCGAAACTCGATAGCATCCAGACATGTCTTTTACATGCTTCATGTTGGTTGGTTCCCGAAACCCAGATTTGTTAAGAAAACCTTTGTTTCAGGTTTTCGGAAGTGCTAAGTATGATGACATGGCATTAAATGCTAAGTTGTCAGTTAGTTGGCACACGTGTCAAAGGAGGTAATAAATGCTAGGGTTTTATAAATAGTCCAATTTTACATGTTATTTCTACCTGACATATGTTCACTGCGTGGATTTTTCGTACATGCTCCTTCGACATCCAAACCCAACTAAACTTCTTGATCAATTTCATGATCCATCTTCGATCATTTTTAAAATTTCTTGAAGGTATTTTTCTCTTCTTATCATTTTGTGATCTTTGGGTTTGTTTTTGAAGTGTTCTTTTGGCATTTTTCCTCTTTTCTTTTTCTTACCTCTGGGTTTAGGGTTTAGGGTTATCTCCTTCATTTTTTTTGTTGAATTTCCATGAAACCCCTTGTTTGAAAACTCATCCTGGGTGTTTTCTTATTTTATTCCATGGATATACTCTTCTAATTTTTGAGAATAATCTATAAAACCTAACTTACAAGCTTGGAAGAAATTTTACCTGTTCTGACATCCCAGAAACCTGACTCCTTTGTTTCAGGTTTTAGAGGGTGTCTGACATAGTTTGGTTTCTGCAATGTATCAGGTTTTACAAAGTGCTCAGCATCATCTGACTTCCGCTTGTGTCAAGTTTCTTAGATTTTTTTCCACAAGACATCTCCTGATTTCCACCTTTGTGTCAGGTTTCATGAAGTGTATGACACAACCTAGTTTCCAATATACTTTGCAGTGTGTAGGGTTTCACGAAGTGTCTGACAGGTCTCAAATTCTGGTTAGTGTGGCAGGTCTGTAGGGTTGCTCAGTAAGCTTCCAAGCCTAACTTGATCAAATAGAAGTTATCTAGGAATTCTTTATTTAGGAATTCTCTTTTTGGATCCTAGATCATCTAAGGATAAGTCAGACAGGTCAAGAAAGATGAAATACAAGTACCAAAAAATGGAATCTCCTTCCTACATAGATTGCAATTACGACATCTGAGACACCAAGCTTGGTAACATAGACATGGAGGACTTTTGGATCTAAGGATTCTTCTCAGAGTCCCTGGATGAAGTCAATAACCAACAGTGGCCTCCCTCTCACAGTAGGATTCCCAATGTCTGCTTAATGCCCTAAGTTCATTCTAGCATGTGCTACTAATTATGACTCAGATTCCCACTCAGTGAGAAATCAAGCAGGAGAAACCATACTGAAGTTGGATGGAGGTTACTTTGATGACCTCTTAAGATTTCCCCAACTTTGAGAAATATGTTGATGTAGATCTTAAGTCAGCTTAGAAATCCTGGGACAAAGATCAAGAAGATTGTATCAAGCATGTGAATAAAAAGTTCTCGATCAAGGCCAAGCCAGTTGTCTCTAGGTTTCCCAAGTTTTTCCCCAGGAGTGATTTCATCCTTGAAATAAGTGACATCATCACCCTGTTGAGTCGAGTATTTGGACTTCCCGAGTTAAGAGACTTCTAAGGATGGATGTATCAATTCATGGTCATTATAAAGAAGAAAAAACAAGGGATTGATTGGATTATTCTTATAAGTAATGAGATTAATTCCCAGATGAAGAGAGTCTTGACTACTAGCAAGTTTTATATGTCATCATATGTCACCTATGTAGTAGCCAGCATGAGGAATTATCCAGGGTTGGATGCGAAGGGAAGTAGGCCACCCGAACATATATATATCGGTATTTCCTTCAGCGGACCATGAAGGGGTCTGAGGATCAATTCAGGAGAGTGAATGATGCCTTCCTTTATGAGAACATCTACATGCTAAACCCTGATTTAAGAAAGAGAAGAGTCTCTGATGAGGCATGGGCCGAAGTATCAAAATGGGGTTGTATCTTCTTGCAATTCAAGAAGTTCACATACCTTTGGGTGGTCATGTAATCAGGTGATTCTTTCTAATTACCCAGGTTCCCAGGTGATAAGCTAATATTGATTGAGTTGGTTAGAAAATTGTTGGATTTTCACAAGTTCCAACAGAGTAAAAACAAGGTTGCCGTATATTTTTTCTATTTCCATCGGAAGGTACACATGCTCAACAGTGGTTAAAGCCTGGAATGTGGTGCATGAGCTTTAGGAAAAGTTGAAGAAGCACATGAAAGCATAGAGATGGGTTTGATTTATGAGGATTCCTTAAGTCATACAGGACCTTATATCTACATGTGCCCAACATAGAAGACATTTGGGTTGATCTTTGGGATGAAGTTACCATCCAAAGAAAGGACAATAGTAGGTTGACAATTGACAAAATCCAAATGCTAGATTTATCTGACATCCCAGAGGGCACCACGGATAACGAGAGTTTCCTTAACACCTCGTATGATGGGTTAGATGAAGACCAATATGTATTCCCAGCTATTGATTGGTCCATCACTGAGAAATCTTCTATTGCAGGAAGAGCTTCTCAAATTCTTGCTCGTACTAAGGCATGGCTCATTTTCTAGGGAATGAGTTATAAAAAAAGGAGTTTTTCAAAGTTAGATACTATGGAAGCAAGACCCTCTAAGGGAAAAAAGGAAAAGGATAAGAAGCCTTCCAAGAGGCCAATAAAGATTAAGTTTGTTAGAAAGGGAGAAGATCATGTAACCACATCAGTGGCCACTCTCCCACAAACAATTGAGGTTCTTGATTCACCTCCATGACCATAACAAGGAGATATTCCTTCAGGAGAAGAGGTTGGTCAACCTCACATTCCCCTTTTGACTGGAAGCTCTTCAGAGGTAAGTCTTCCTCTTATCTCTCAAGCTCTAATTTCAGAGTCACTGCCTCCTCCCATTGAGCCTTCCTTGCCTCATAATTCTTCACCAAGTTCCTCAGCCATGGCTAGTATCTTCTCTGGCCTCTCACCTCTCCCAACTGGACCCCAGTTAACCATGGATATGCCTCCTCCTTCTGTGCCTTCATTCCCTGAGTCCATTTCCATAGACACTATACTTGTAGTAGTCACCAACCCACGAGCAAACCTTCCTCCACCTGAGGATGTGACCATAGCACCTGTAATGAGAGAAACTTCTTCCAATACACCTCAATGGTTAATAGATCAGACCCCAAGGAAGAGGAAGGTGGTAGTTCCCCTACTTGCCTTTGATTTCAATTCTCTCAAGGTCACTCCTACCAAGTCGGCCAAGAAACCCAAAATGGTTTCAAGGATTTCAGTGGATGCCTTAGGGCATAAATTTACAGAAATTACTACTCCCGTGGCTAATAAAACCGAGGATGATATAGTGGTCACATATTATCAAATCATAAGGGTTGATCTAGGAAAAGTGAAAATGGAGGGAGCACAACAGGATGCACAAGATGTCATGAATGTGTTGTGCCAAAAGCTAAAGGAAACTAAGGAAAATAGAGATGAGATAAAAGATAAAGTAGAGCAGCTGACATAAGTACTACTCAAGCTCTCAAAGACTCCTAAGTCAACACCATCATCCTCTACTCCTGTCAGGTTCAATTTCTCATTGGTACCCATGATTGAGAATATTAATGAGAAGGGGAGAACAGTCGATGAATCAATCTAGAGGTTGCTCATGCAAGGAAAAGAAGTCATTGGTGACACCGTGGAAGTCTAAAAATCCTTAGAGGATATAAAGAAGGATGGAGAGAAAATGGATGATGAATTTTCAGCAGAAGTCAAAAACCTACAGTTAACATTTGAAGCTCTCCAAATGCTGAAACAGGTTCCATCCCGCATCTTGGTCGAAGAAGGCATCATTCGACTTGGGGACAAGCATTTTCAACTGACCAAATTCATTAGATTCAGAATAAATATTCTCAATGAATCTTGTAGAAAATTGAGGGAATCAAGGGATCAATTGGTCGATGGCACGAATGACATAAAAGAAGAGCTAATCAAGATCTTTGCTAAGGTGTTGAATGAAAGCTCAAGTATTCTTCCTATTGATGATCTTTACAAGAAGATCCAAGAATCAATTCAACATGAACCAACTTATGGCTTTGTCCTGGAAATCATTGATAGGTTTGTGAAAATTGAACATTCTTTGGAAACACTAAGGAAACTCAACAAGATACTGAAGAAGCTTCCTGGAAACGCTAGCGATACTCAGGAAACATGTGAAGATCTGAGTGACCATTCCACCATGCCTGATGAAAATGAGATGCAGGGTATAATCCAAAAATTCCAAGAATTTTGAGAAAAGAAGGATTTGTTGGAGGAGGACAAAGATGATGAAACAAAATAGGCATAATGTTGCATGTCATTTCAATCCTGAAATTGACATGTCTTTTTCATTTTTTTCATCACATAGGAAGAAAATTTTGACTTGGTCTCCTACGTGAGAGTCAAGCAAAATAGGACTCTCATTAAAAAGACTATTTTCTAGGATTCATCCTATTTTCTCTCAACTTCTTTTATTATAAATAAGGGATGCTTATGCATTCCAAAAGGTTAAGAATTTTGGAATATTGAGAACTATTGTGAAGAAGAAAAACTTTGTGTTTTCTTTTAATCATTTGAGGAATACAAACTGATGCTATTTTGCAAACTTTGTGTTGTGAGATGTATCTTTCTTAAGATATTGTTCTTATGTTAATAATCTTAAGCTATTATTTATTTAGCATCTTGATTGTTCTAATCATTTCAAACATTACATTTGCTATCTAAATCCTGTATGATTATTTCATGCTCTATGTTTACTCGAAAGAAAATACGTTCCTCTCATTTATTTTCCATTTCTTCCATAATAATAATTTCCTTTCTAATCCTTTCCATTTATAAAAAAAACAACATCTTCGCTTAGTTTGGATATGGATTTTGGGATTCTATCCCAACCCCAATGGTTAGATTAGTGTGAATAATATACATATTATTTTGGCTGTGTTTTAGATTAGTAATAAACATACATCCTCACCTATCTTTGAGGAGGGATTTAATCCCATGTATTTTGGTTGAACCTCATATTTTGTCTTGACAAAATATCCAACCAACATTTTTTGGTGACTCTGCTATGGAATACAGATTGATTGATAAGACTAAGCTTATCCTATTGGTGTCTGGCGACTCCATATTTTCCTTATTTACAAGAAGATCCATTTTCCAGTTCAAGTTGGCCAGGAAGATCTTCACTCAGTCAAGCCAAGCTAGGGTTGAAACTAATATGTTCTTTGATCTACTTCAACAACATAATTTCAAGCTTTCACCCAATAGTGTTGCTTCTAGTCGAGAAAGTAGTTCTTCACCCATCCGAAGAACTCGAATCTCTCAAGAAAAAGAAGTTTTTGCAACTTGTCATGCATTATTCTTGTCAGATATTTATATTCCTGTACGCATTTCATTTAGAAGAATGGAAACACAATCTATGCCTTGGGGTGTAGCTATTGGTCCTCTTTCCCTTACTTCACCATTGCATGACCTACCTCATGGATCACGGAATAATATTCCTAAGTTCAATGGTGATGGAAAACAACATCATGAAAAACACATCGCTTCATTCTTTGTTGCATGTGGCATTCTTGAGGTTGCTCATGAAGATGTCTTTGTTCAACTCTTTGTTGAAACATTACATGGTGTAGTAGTAGAATGGTTTTACCATCTCCCAAATGCATGCATTACCAATTGGGCTATCATGAGATCTGTATTCGAAGCAAGGTTCAAACCAGTTGAAGATTTTCATGCCTTGTTAGCACAACTTACACACATGAAGGAGTCTTACGAACCCATGTGGGACTTCATAGCCAAATTCAACAAGCTGATCTGTAAGATTCCAGACCTAGTTGTTCCTACTATTGAAAATCAAAAGTGTTTCTTTATCAACACTCAGCCTCCTAATGTAAGCTTCTTGTTGAGAAGATCTGTTATCCCCGATTTGGCCACCGCTCAAGCTACAGCCACCGAAATAGAAGATGATCTTATTCTGGCTAGAAATATCAGAAGAGAATCATCAAAGCCTAAAAATTAGAGTTCTTCTCAGATTACTACTGATCCTATGATTTAGAAGATGGCCAATGAATTGATCTCTTTAAAGAAGAAAATGTCTCAACAAGTAGCCAACATTCCTTATCAGGATATTCCTAGACAAAATTTCAACAATGCCAACAACGCTCCTATAAGAGATGGGAATCAGTTGATCACTGCTCCCACCAGGTTGGCCATTGAAGCCCCTCCTGTCAACGTAGCAGTTGAAATAATTAATGAAGATGAGGAACTAGAAGATCATGACTCTTATGAAGCTTTTGAAGCTTCAAGATATGCTGATGAGTCTATTAACGATTGATTTGGTGACTCCAGCATTGGTTATTTGGAATACGAGAAAGATGAAGATGAGAATGATGGATAATCATTTGCATTCTTCACTTGATCCCCATCTCAGAACCCCAGAAAGCCGATTGAAAGCTCCAAGGATAAAATTAAGGAAACTCCCGTAGTTATGGTGAAAAGAGGATCTCCCATCTTAGCACAAACTGAAAAGGAGATAACGAAAAAGGTAACTTCACCTTCCAACTCTCTTTCTCCTACTTTCAAGGCCATTACCTTAGCTCAGACCATTGTAACCAGAACTGAGCCCTCCATCACTCCTTCATATACCGCATTCAACATCATTGATCATGCAAAGAAAACCAAAATCCAAATGTCAGAAGCCGAATACCTTCAGTCCAACCCTGAGCAATTTGAGAAACTTACCAAATTCATTAGAAGTAAGGCTGTTATTCCTCTGTCTTTGAAAGGAATTTTTCCTAGCCTCACTTATCCTTTACCTTAGAGTAATATGACCTCTATTACTTCTTCAGGAAATATTGAACCATTTTATTTGTATTTACTTATAAACGGTTTCAAACTCAGCAATTACATAATTGACTCAAGAGCCTCTGATAACGTAATGCCCATAAAAGTAGCTCATGCCCTTGGAATCACACTAACTAAATCATATGGGCAGTGTTACTCCATGGAAACTAAACAAGCCCCCTTGATTGGCCAAATCAAGGATGTGGAGTTTGCATTTGTTACATTTCCGGAAAAGAGAGTAAAAATGGTTATCCTAGATACTGATATCCTAGATGCTTATGGGATTATCTTGGGAAGGGGATTTTGCAAAGATGTTGGAGGAGAGATCAATATGGATTGGAAAAAAGATAAAATTCCAGTAAATGGATTTCCTCATGTCCTTCACCCCGAAGCACAAGAAAAGTACCTGGTTACTAAATCAGATGATCCTAGGGCTCAAATTATCTTTGAAGATGCAGGCTTAGGTAATTATTTCTTGACATATGAGGTGTCCTCTATAGAAGTGAAAGAAGAATATCCTAACGTTGTTTGGACCCTTGAGTTCAATAAGATATTCAACTACTGGTTCAGGTGTTGACGTAGTTCTTATATCTCTGAATTTCGAGATCTTTCCCTTTGCTTTCAAGTTGCAGTATGATAATACTAATAACACCGCTGAATATGAAGCTTTGTTTTTAGGATTATAAATGGCAAGAAAAAAAGGAATCAAAAATCTCAAATCACAGGGAGATGCCGAGTTGATTGTGAATCAAGTAAGGGGAATTTATCAGGTAAAAAATGATCATCTAAAACATTACAGAATCAAGGTTTGGGACAGCATAGAATGCTTTGATGATTTTTCCATTAAAGTATTCTTAAGAGATTACAATGATAAAGCTAATTCCTTATCTATTTTGCATCTCTTCTTCTCCCCCACCCAAAGTTCAAATAGGACACCTATACCATTGAAATTATGTATCATCCAACTGTTCTAGATAACTCAGCGCATTGGCAAGTGTGTAATGATGATCAATAGGTATTGTTGTTTCTTGAGAAAGATGATAACTTTAGTGAGATTTATTTTGAAGGATCAAAATCAGCTTTCTGTGAGTCCGTATCTAATTCATATCAAGAAATTGATGGTGAATTCATCAAGCTCAAAGGTAATGAGATTCCAAAGGGATTAGTTTCTCTAGAAGGTCTGTTTGACAAGCATGACCAGTTCATTTAGGGTAAAAGGCAAGCTGAAGGTGCTTCCTTGTCAGAGGTAGATCAAGTTAACCTGGGCTTTGTTGATCAACTGCAGATGGTAAACATCGATAAATGATATTCTTTGGAGGAAAAAGAAATATTCTTTTCACTCTTGAAGAGATATATGGACGTCCTAGCATGGTCATATGTGGATCTAAAGTCTTTCAAGCCCAAGGATGTGAAACATAGCATTCCTTTGAAGCTTGAAGTTAAACCCTACAGGAATAAGAAGAGGCATTACAATCCAAAGATCTCAGGGACTATTCTTACAGAAATAGAGAAAATGTTAGACACAAGAATTATCTTTTCAATCCATAATTCCACCTGGGTTGCAAATACTGTCCCTGTGAGAAAGAAGAATGGTGAAATCCATATTTTTGTTGACTTCTAAAGCCTCAACCAGTCTTCATTAAAGGATAATTATCCATTTCCCGTCATGGATCAGGTATTATAGACTGTCACTAGATCAGAAATGTTATCCATGCTTGATGGATTTTTAGGGTATAATCAAGTTGAGGTAGCTGCTAAAGATCAACATAAAACAATGTTCACTACCCCATGGGGAACCTTTGCTTACAGAAAAATTCCTTTTGGTTTGATCAATGCCGGAGCCACATTTCAAAGGGCTATGGACTTAGCTTTCAGAGATTTACTGGGAAAGGTCATAGTTGTGTATTTGGATGACTTGACGGTCTTCTCTAAAAAGTGAAGTGATCATTATGATCACCTAGAGTAGGTACTCTTAAGGTGTAGGCAACATGGGATTTCATTAAATCCTAAAAATTCCATGTTTAGAGTGACAGAAGGAAAGTTTCTAGGTCATATTGTGACTAAATAAGGGACCAAGATCAATCCAGAGAGGGTGAAGGCCATCCAAAGCCTTACCCTACCGACAAGCAAAATTGGGGTGCACTCCTTTTTCAGGAAGGTCAATTTCCTAAGAATATTTGTACCTGACTTTGCCAATAAAAAAAAAGGATATAGTTGGAATGATGAAGGATAAAACTCCATTTCAATGGAGAACTGAAGGGAATATTGATTTTGAAGAAGTTAAATGGGAAATTGCTCACGCTCCTATTCTAGTAATGCCCAAATTTCAAGAAATATTTCATCATGTACAGCTACGCTTCCACACATACAGTGTCGGCCATCCTGATGCAGGAAAAAAAAGAAGGAATTGAAGTTCCCATTACTTTCATGAGCTTCCCACTAAAAGAACATGAATTGAATATGTTGCATATTGAAAAAAATGCTTATGCAGTGGAAAGAGTGGTGAAACATTTTAGGTATTATGTCTTGAGTTCCCACACTCTCTTTCTAGTTCTTGATACCGTAGTTAAATCGATTCTGACCCAAGAAGAGATGGGTAGTAAAGAGGGTAACTAGATATCCAAATTCCAAGAGTATGACTTGGACATTAGGACCTACCAAGTTAGTACGAGGAAGAGGCCTGTGCCAATTGATTGCAAAAAAAAAATGCTGAGATAGAATGCGAAGAAACTAAAGGTACTTCTTCATAATTGCCCAAAGTGCTTTTTGTAAGCATAACTGATGAATGGTATGTAGATATTTCTTTATTTTTAACCTATGGCGAGTGTCCCCCCGCATTAAAGCCAAAAATAAAAGAGGGACATTTAAACTTAGGTTTGCAAGATAACATTCTGTGGGACAATGGTATATACAAGAAAGGTATTGATGGTGTATTCTTGTGCTGTGTTGATAAGTCTCAACAGGAAAGGTTGCTAGAGTCCTTCCACAATATAGCATATGGAGGAAATTTATCTTCTTTTGTAATGGCTTACAAGATCTTATGGGCTAGGTACTATTGGCCTACTCTCTTTCGAGATTCAGCTGAATGGGTGGCCAAGTGTGAAGCTTGTCAACATTTTGTTGGTCGTCCTAACTGACAACACTTCCCTTGAAGCCTGTGGTGATTGAATAACCTTTTCACCAATGGGGAATTATTTTCATTAGAGTGTTGACCCCTACCTCTAGTGCCAGTCATAATTATATGCTCACCACCATAGACTATTTCACCAAGTGGGTGGAAGCTACTCCAATAAAAAAAACAACCTCCGAAGCTGTGTGTAACTTTCTCAAGGAGAATATTGTTATATTCGGTGTGCCTCACAAGATCGTTGCTAACAATGCTTCCAATTTTATCATCTCATGAGTTGAAAGGATTGTGTTATGGCTTTGGGATCACATTGGCTCATTCATCTGATTATTACCCACAAGGCAATGGTCAGGCTCAATCAAGCAACAAAAACCTGGTGACCATAATTAGAAAATTGGGTGATGAGAATCAAAGGACATGGCACAAAGCATTGTATGATGCATTGTGGGTAGATCAGATTACTCCTAAACAATCTATTGGAATTTCCCCATTCCAGGTGTTGTATGGGAATTGATGCTAAGATACCTATCTCTGTAGAATTTCCAGCCTTACGATTGGTAAACAGCAATTGAGGATGAAACTTTTCAAAGTTCCATTGAGAAAAGGATAATGTACCTAGCTAGGCTAGAAGAAGAATGAAGTAAGGTGGTGGATCACATTGCAGACCGTCAGATCAAATTCAAAAGGATATTTGACAAGAAATCAAAGCAACGTGATTTCCAAGTCAGAGATCTAGTACTTCTCTGGGACAAGAGAAGAGAGCAAAAAGGGATGCATGGTAAGTTTGACTCCTTATGGAAAGGCCCTTTAAAAAATATATCAGCTAAACAAAGAAAATAAGCTTCTTTATATCTACATAATGTTGCTGCGCGGGGATTTCGTACCTGCTCCTTGACTCAAACCGACTGAACTCCGATGATTCATGATCCATCTTCAATCATTTTTTGAATTTTCTTGAAGTATTTTTCTTCTTCTTATTCATTTTGCTATTTGGGTTGGTTTTGACGTGTGCTTTTTCGCACTTTTCCTATTTGCTTTTCTTACTCTAGTTAGGGTAGGTTGTCTCTAATTTTTTTGTTTGAATTTCCATGAACCCTTTGAACTCATCCATGGGTGTTTTCTTATTTTATTCATGGATATACTATTCTAATTTTTGGAATAATCTAGAAAAAACCTACTTATAAGCTGGAGGAAACTTGTCCTGTTCTGGACATACCAAAAATTCTGATGCCCTTTGTTTTAGGTTTTACAGGGTGTCTTGACAGTGTTTGGTTTCCCAGTTGTATCAGTTTTAAAAGGTGATCAGCAGCATACCGACCTTCCAGTGTGTGGGTTATAATTGGTGTTTGACTCTCTGATTTCCCTTTGTGTCAAGTTCACAAGTTTAGCACAAACCAGTTTCTTGATATTACTCTGTAGTGTGTCGGTTTTAACCAATAGTGTCGACTAGTCTCAGAGTCGGGTAGTGCTGGTGGGTTGTAGGATGCTCAGCAAAGAGCTTTCAAGCCTATGATAAACATAAGTATCTAGGCATTTTTCTTAGGACCTTCTCGTCAGATCTAGATATCTAAGGATAAGGTCAGCCAGGTCAAGAAGATGAAGACAATACCAGGAAAATGGAATACCTTCCTACATAGAGTCAATTAGACTTCGAGCACCGAGGTGGAACAAGCATGGAGGACTTTGGAATGAACAGGGATTCTTCTCAGAGTCCCTGGATGAAAGGAACTCTAGACAAAAAAGGGGAAGACCTAGAAAGAGGAGTAGAACAGGGGGGGGTGAAAAAGGACAAGTTTAAGTATAGATGTGTACTCTAAGAGGATAAGAGGTCTCAATATGAGAAATCAAGGAGGAGAAGACAAATAGTGAAGTTGGATGAGGTTATTTGATACCTCTTAAGATGCCCCTACTTGAGGATTGTTGATGTTGTAGAGATCTTAGGTAACACTGAAATCCGAGGACAAGATCAAGAGATTGTTATCGAGAGTGGAATAATAAGGTCTTGATCAAGGCCAAGATACGTCTCTAGGTTCCCTGCGTTCAAGAGACTTCCCAAGGGTGGATGTATCATTCAGGGTAATATAAAGAGAGATGAACAAGGAGTGTGATTGGAGTAGTATTATAAGTAAAAGATTGATTCCCAGATGAAGAGAGTCTTGACTAATGCAAGTTTATATGTCCATGTCATAGTCACCTATGCAGCATTGACATGAGGGAATTATCTAGGGTTGGACGTGAAGGAAGTAGTTAAACTAACATATATACGGTTATTTCTCAGTTGACATTGAAGGGTTCCAGGATCAATTCAGGAGAGTGAAATGGACACCTTATTTTTGAGATAGAGAATTGATGTCATGTGACACCTGATTAAGAAGAGAAGAGTCTCTAATTGCATGTGACTGAAGTAGAAGATGGGATTGTATCTTCTTGTAGTCAAGAAGCGACACATACCTTTGCGTTGGTCAGTACCGGGTGATCCTTTCCAATTCCGAGGTTCCCAGGTGATAAACTAATAGTGATAGTTGGTTAGATAATTGTTGGATTCAAAAGTTCCAATAGAGGTAAACACAGTTTTCAAGTTTCCTATTTCCATCGGAAGGTACAGTGCTCAACAGTGTTAAAGCAGAATTTGTTGCATGAGCTTCAGGCTAAGTTGAAGAAGCACATGAAGCATAGAGATGGGTTTTATTTTGAGGGTCTTAAGTATACAGGACCTTATATTACATGTGCCCAAATAGAAGACATTGGTGATCTTTAGGAGGAAGTGCCATTTAGAAGAAGAAGGAGTTAAGAAACAATAACAGGTTGAAACATTGAAGAAATATAGATGATAGATTTAGTTGAATCCAGAGGGCACAAGATAATGAGGGTCCTTGACGCCTCGCTAGGATGGGTTATGAAGACCAAAGTATCTTCCAACATGATGGTCCATCGCAAGAAGCTTTTATATTGTAGGAAGAGCAAGCTGCCTCAAATTCTTCTCGTACAGAGATGGCTCATTTCCGGGAATGAGTAAAAAGAAGGGAGTTTCAAAATTGTACTGTGGAAGGGGACCCTCCACGGGAAAAGGAAAGGAAAGAACCCTTCAGAGCCAATAAAATGTTAAAGTGTTTCAAAAAGGGAAGATCAAGTAACAACATTAGTGCCACTCTCAATAAAACGTTTGAGGATTCTTGTTACTCACAAAACGTAATAGGAGTCTTCCTCGGAGAGAGGTTGGTCAACCTCACATTCTTTGGACTAGAAGTTCTTCATGGTAGTTCTTCCTCTTATCTCTAGCTCTATTTAGAATCACTGCCTGCTCCATTCAAACCTTCCTTTACTCAGATTTTCACCAAATCATAGCCATGGCTAGATCTTCTCTAGCTTCTCACTCTCCCAATGGACCCAGTTAACCTGGATATGCCCCTCCTCGCGCCTTTCATTCCTTTAAGTACATTTCCTATGGACAACATATTGTTAGTAGTCACCACCCACAAGAAAAAACTTACTCCACCTAAGGAATGTGACCGTTAACACCTATAATGGCAGCAACTTCTTCCAATACACCGAAGGCTAATAGACTCCCGACCCAGGATTTGAGGTTGGTTAGTTCCCTCCACAACCTTTAATTTCCGTTCCTCAAGGTACTTACTACCAAGTCAGCAAGAAACCCAAAAACAATTTAAGGATTGAGTGGACGCTCAGGGCATAAATTTGAAAAATTGCCTACTCCCGTGGGACTAATAAAATCAAGGTGAGATAATTGGTAGATTATTATAAATACAAGGTTGATTAGGAAAAGTGAGAATGGAGGAGCAACCGGAACACAAGATGACATAATGTGTGTGCCAGAAGCTAAAGGAAAAATAATGAAATAGAGATGAGCTAAAAGAGAAAGGAGAGCCAGCTGACAAGAGTAATACCTTACAAGTTAAAGCTCTGAGTCAAACACATCTCCTCTACTCCTATCAGGTGTGATTCTCATCAATACCCATGATTGAGAAGATTAATGAGAAGGGGGAGAATGGTCAAAGAATGGATCCAGAGATGCTCTGTAAGCGAAAAGAAGTCATTGATGATACCGTGGAAAGGAAGTTCAATTTGAGGATAAAAGAAGATGAGAGAATTGGTGATGAATTCTCAATAGGAAGTTAGAAACCTAGAGTTAACTTTGAAGCTCTCCAAAATTGATGAAACGAGTTTTTTTCTAATCTGGGTGAAAGGCATATTTACACATGGGGACAAGCATTTTCAACTGACCAAATCCATTAGATCAGAATAAAGATCGCGAGGGAAGATGTAGAAAAAGGATGGGAAGAAAGGGATCAATGGTAATGGAACGAAGTAAACATAGAAGAATAGATAATAGATCACCAGGTGGTTGGATGAAATCTAAGTATTCTTCCTGTGATGATCTTTACAAGTAGATCCAAGAATCAAATAAGCAAGAACCAACTTAGGCTTTCGACCCATAAATAATTGATTAGGTTGTGAAAATTGAACATTCTGTGGAAAACATGAGGAAACTCAAACAAGAGACTAAAGAAGCTTCCCCGGAAAAAACCATAGTGATACTCAGGGAAAATGAGAAGGTCTGAGGTGACCATTCCACTGTGCTTATTAAAATGAGATTTGTAGGGTATAATCCAAAAATTCAAGAATTTCGGGATAGTGGCTTTGTTGGAGGAGGAGGACCAAAATGATGAAATAGAATAGGGCATAATATTAATGTCTTTCAATCCTAAAATCGACATGTATTTCATTTTGTTCATCCATAAAATAAATTTTGAACTTGGTCTCCATAAAGAGAGTCAAGCAAAAAAAAATAGGACCTATTAAAAGACTTATTTCTAGGATTTATCTATTTTATATCAAATCCTTTATTATAATAAGGATGCTTATGCATTCCAAAAAGGTTGAGAGTTTGGAATATTGAGAAACTATTGTGAAGAAGAAGACTTGTGTTTTCTTTTATCATTTGAGGAATAACCAAAATGATGCTATGTTGCAAGTTGTGTGTGAGATGTATGGTGGGAAGCAGTTGGGAGGAGTGCTAATCTGAAGGATATCTTTGTTTGCATTTGATTTTCTTATATTTCAACCATTACATGTATCTAACACATATGATTATTTCAGCTTATGTTTTACGAAAGAAAAATAGTTCCAAGTCATTGCTTTTCCATTGTGTTTTCCATAAATAATAATTCCTTTCTATCCTTTCCATTTATAATCAACAACATATTCACCGTGTGGTAGGACTTAGGATTCTATCTAACCCAAATGGTTAACATTAGTGTGAATATTAAATGATTATGTTGTGGTTTTAGATAAGTAATAAAAGTAGCCTCGCCTATTTTGAGGAAGAAATTGTAATACCATATGTATGTGGTAAACCTCATATTTGGTTGACAAATCTCAACACAAACCTAAATGGAAACTAGGGAATCTCAGTTAGATCAGGGACCTCCATGTTAGATCTATAAAAAGATCTCATGGTTCTCATCTCCATCTGGTCTTTCGATGTTTATGTTTGCAACATACAAAAATAGTGTATCCGAGTCAATGTAGGGTTTGAAGAGGTGTAGTTTGCAAACGAAATCTCCTTGCCAAACCAATACGCCAAAGTAGGGTGGCCAGGTGAATGCTATTGGAGCTTCATTTGGTTCCCTAGCTCCCCGCTTTAGCTACCAGCTGGTCGTAGTTGTTGAAGAAGAGACATAAGCCACTAATCACTCAATCTTGACGGTGATTTATCATACTCCTGGCACCTAGAGAGTCTTATAAATAAAGACCTCCACATTGGTGCCCTTATGAAATCTCTCATGGTTTTCTCCATACATGAGAATTGTTAGTTAGGTTTCCAATTGTCAATCACTGAATAAATAGGTGGTCATACAAGATAGTGGTGAAATAGAATTTATAGATATTTTTATACAGAGGTGGTGAAATGAATTTTTTTTGTGTTCTTTTAATACTTAATTCTCTTAGCGTCACTGTTTGAGAATATGTAAATCTCTACTGGAAGTGCCCCCATGTCTCGGACCACGGTGGCCGCTTTTTGGCACCCTTAAAACCACTCCACCCTAAAACCCGCCAAACAACACCCCCATGTCGTAAGCCACTTCCCCTCGAATTTTAATCATACAAAATTTAAAAAAAACTCTTTCCAAGTAAATATTCAAATAAACATTCAGAAGAACCTTACATGGCAAATTCCATCTACGGACAACAACCAAAGGATAAACACACCCTACATATTCTTGAAAGTAGTAAGAAATTGCTTCATGATTTGATTCATGAACCTCCACAGATTTTTGTTGTGGCCTGACCTAGAATTTGATCAAAACTAATATTTGGTTCAACGGCCCCAAAGGTGTCCTAGTGGCAGTCTCTTTGCCTGTCCTTCTTATTCTCCCCCCCCCCCGTTGATTTTTGAATGGCCCCCCCCCCCCACCGCCCACCCCCCCCCACTCTATGATCTCCCCAGGCACCACCAGACCCCCCCACACGGCTAGCCTAGTGCCATAAAACACAACTGATCTAGTGGATTTATCAAGGTCTTCCCCTCCTGTTGGACTCATTTTTTTCCCTTACCTACTGCGCTCGCGTTTGTCTCCCCACAACCCCCCACCCCCCCCCCCCCACAACCCACCCCAACCTTTCTTCCTTTGTGAACAACCCACCCCACCCTCCCCCCAACACACTCACAATCTAGCAGTATTTCTTCCATCTTACCCTGTCCGCTTACCACCTTACACCGTCCGCACAACCCCAAGACCATCTTCCTTCCTGTTTACCCCCCCACCCCCCCCCGTCCACACCCCACTATCTTCCACTCACCACGACAGTACACAATCGAGTGACCCCCCCCACCCCATCTCCCCTCCTTCCCATCCGCATCCTCTGCTCCCAAACGCGCTGCCCTCTCGTCTGTCCCTTGTTGCCCCCCTCCGCGGCCTTGGTCCCCGTAGGTGGATGTTTTCCTTTGCTTTGCAGACTGTTGTCCTTTGTCCTGTGTGGCCCCCACCTGCCGTGCCTTTTGTAGCTCTCCCACAACACAACACCCACACGACGAGCGAGACATTATCTGATCTCCCAGTCCATTTTCCCCCCCTCTGTGCCTCCCCTTCCTCCGCCCCCCCCACCTCCCACACTTAACATCAACATTAACCACCCCCCTACGTCACAACCCACCCTCACCCCCCCTCTGCCCCACTACCCACCAAAGCCCCCCCACCAACCCCACACACCGACCTCCCCAAATGACCACTCGTATAATCTCCCTCGCCCACCCCTTGCTTGCCCCTCCGCCCCGTGCCCTCTCTTGCTCCTCCCTCGCCGCCCTCTTCCCCTTTTTTCGCTTTTGGTTGTTTTGCCTTCTTTCCCCCCCCCCTCTCCGCCCCCCCTTGTCCTTTTGCGTTCCCCCCACCCACCTGGACCCCCCACTCCCCCACAACCCCCCCCCCACCCACTTATCCCCCCCCAAACCCCACAACCCCCAACACCACCACAACCCCTCCCCCCCCCACCCCCAGCACCCCCCTCCTGTTTTTGCCCCTGTCCCCCCATTCGTCCCTCCTTGAACTTTTCACTTTTCTGCACTGCTCTTTCAACCCCCCCCCCCCCTGCTCTCGCACGCACCATGCACCCACCTCCACCCCTCCCCTTTCGACCAACAAACCCCAAACCCCCATCTTATTTTGTCACTTGTTTTTTGGGCCCCCCCCACACGCGCAAACCGCGACCACTCACCCCCCAACCCCCCCCCCCCCCCCCCCTACCCGCCACCCCGCCCGCCCCCGGACACATGATGGCCCACCACCCACCTATGACAGACACAACCCTGCGAGTCGGCGACACCTCACCCACGGACTGCCGCCCAACACCACCAAACCTCCCCCCCACCACCCACACCGGCCAAAGGATAAATGTTGATTGACCTAAGTTCCTCTCATTCGCAAGTTCCCCTTCTCCCACCCCCTGGACCCACCCTTGTCCATCTTCACCCCCACCCCCACCCCCCATAACTAACCTAGCACTCTGCCACCCTCAACCCTCCTACCCCCACCCCAATCCCTCCCCCTCCCACCACCACACCACCCCCCCACCCCCCACACATTTCTAAAGCGCTGTCTGGAAAAACCCGGACCCGCCCACATCTCTCCCCCCCCCCCCACCGACAAATCCCCAACCCACCAACACAAGACCAAACACACACCCAGATATGACAGAGAAACGAATGACCGGTCCACAGCAAACAAGTCCTCAAAAATAAAAACACACATTTTAACGAGACATTTGTTCCGCAAACCCCAACAACACAACCCGAGGGACAGAGACGCCCACACACAAACATCTCACACCCCAAACCCACCCCCCCCCCCCCACACCCACCACAACGCGGTGCCCTGAACTGTTCTCTGCCCTGCCCCTCGCCCTTGCCTTGAGTTATCTCTTGCGCCCCGGCCCCCCTCTCCTCCACGTCACGCCGCCCCCCCCCCACCCACACGGCCCACCCATCTACCTCAAAACTTCCCCACCCACTAACCAACTCCCCACGCAACATCAAACCCACCCCCCCCACCCCCCCCACCCCCCCCCCCCCCCCCCATACCCACAAACACCAACACCAAACCCCCCCCAGAGACAATAGCAGCGAAAACCTTCACAGACCCAGAGCCCCCCCAAAGCCCTTCCCCCCTCCCCCCCCCCCCTCCAGGCCACCAACCAAACCCCGCTCAACCCACTCCCGCACTCACAACCTTGACCACCACCCCCCCCCACCCCCCCCCCCCCCCCGGGTCCCCTTTCCCCCTTCCCTTCTACCCGACATCCCCCTCCTCCACCCTACCCCGCCCCCCTCCCTCCCCTCCCCCCCCCACCCCACAACGTTTCTGTGTGTTGTTTGCTTCACAACACATAAAAAACAACACAAAACCCCCCCCACAAACCAAACAAAACAAATTCCCATGACAAAAAACAAAACAAACACCACTCTACCAGGACCACAATATCGACACCACACTAAAAGCCATTCTGATACAGGTAATATACTTAAAACAAACTCCCCCTATAACCAAAACAAAGCCCGCACACCTCTTAGACTTTTTTCCACTTTTAATTATATTCACCAAATTTATATTTTTGGAAGTCAACCAATATTTTCCCAAACAAATATTGAAATAAAGAAATATAAAAACATCATAATGCATTGGAAATTCAACATGATGCTTGCAACAACAAGTGGTATATGAGTGATTGATTTTCACATAAAAGGTTTTTTCTCATTTCAAAGAATATTTGGCTAATGTTGATTTGTGGATTTTCATTTTTAAACTTAGAGAACAATTCTATTTGAGTCATATCTAGGAAATGTTTTGCACACGATTCACGATTACGAGAACCTATTCTTCTTTTTACTATATCTCTTCTATTCGGTGACATCCTTGTGTTCTCATTCTAAAATTTTACAATTAATTCTTTTATAATATTAGATGTATGCTTGTCTTTTCATGGAAGTCTACTAGAGAAATCCCAATAGTCAGTGTTATTGACTAACTCAAGACGTTTACGTCTCTCTATTTATTTCATTAGTGTTTTTTGTTTAGCTTCAAAGCACTGCTTGTTTTTCTAATCAAGCGTTTATTAACTATTTTATCAATTACTATACAATTAGTTAGTGCATGCTGTGTAGCATTACTATCTTTGGTGCATCTTTTTCCACCTACATTTTGGTATGATTTATGTATGTTTTCAATAATTGACACATTTTGATCAACAACATTAGATTTTCTTAGCCCCAGGGTCTTCATTATAGGTCTCATCTTAATTAATTCCATCAATAAAACAAATAATTGACATCTTTGTGTGTCATTTAAATTCTCAAAGTAATTATCCCAAATTCCACTAGCTTTTCTTCTCACATTTCTTTCAGACATTTTGTTAGGCATTAGTTTTATAATGTTTTCATCAATTTCAATTAAGTGAATTGGTTTTCTTCACGAAATGGAAGGAGGTGTTCTTAGAGGTGAAGATTAGTTTACAATGTTACTTTCTTCATTTAGTGTTTTCATACAAATTTCAGGGTTAACATGTGGATTCTCAAGTAAGGGTTCAATAATTGGATTCATATCAATTTCTTCATCCATACCAACATTATCATTCAATTCAATATCATTATTCATTGTAAAATCATTATTCTCTACATTTTCATTATGTATTTCATCCCAATTTTCCAATACATTAGCCACATTTGATATAGCGGATGTACTTTACCCTACTCGAAGTTTTTGCATTCTCTTCCAATTACTCCGGTGTCTTATTCTTGACTTTCCTCTTGTCCTTAGCTCGACATTTATCACCCATGATTATAAAAAATCAACTAGTGGGGTAGGGGACAAAATGAAATACTAAAAAATTGTGCAAGAATGTAGAGAAAATTGTAGACAAAACAGAATGTTTGCAGAATTCCCATGAAAGAGATGAAAGGGACGTTGGGGGCCACAATATATAAAACAAATAAAAATTTGTACGCGTTATATAACGCATACATGTTTTTCATTTTCTCTTTTCCCAATCCATGCCTCAAGGCTTGGGATCTAGTTTACATCCCCAAGCTTGAGGCATGGACCTACACAAACACAACAAACAACGAGTTTTTACAAGAAAATGTAAAAAATGACACTTCCTCTATGATAAATCAAAATAAAACAATCGATCCATTTTAAAAAAATTATACCACGATGTAGAGCAGAGTCTCTTCTTTCTAAAAATAATTTTTTTCTAAATTTTTGACTAATATAAGGTTTCCTTATTATTTATTTTCTAACTATGCCTTTTTATAGTTATTTTTTGAAGTGTAAATATGTCTATATTTCATGGTGTGTCTTTTTTTAGGTGATCAAAACTAAAAAAAATTATACTAGCCCAAACTAGGCATAATTCTATACATATTAAAAAAAAACAAATCTAAGTTTTGATATTTTTTGAGGTAGTTGGGGGGGGGCATGGTCAGAGCTCCATTATTTTTCAAAACATAAAATTTTTGTACTAGAAAAATCATAAATAAAATATATTCTCTACAAAAATCTTGTAAAAAATGGAAACTAGATACTCCTAGCTATCTTTCTACCAAAGGGTTTTCAAAAATACTAAATGGTGCTCAAAAAATGGTGGGGAGCACAAAAGTCACTCTATTATGTTTTTTAACAAAAACATAAGCATCTGTTGGTATTTTAATTGTTTGACCCACTTAAACTTATATGTTTTCAATAAAATTTAGTATCTTAGAAACTAGACTCAAAATGCTACGATTCATATTTCTACAACATCTTCAAATTTTGAGTGTAACTATTTTGAAAAACTTGTACAAGTTGAAGATTTTATTTTTTAGAAAAATGCATCCACTTAAGACCCCCCTTTTGAAAGAGGGTTTGAAAACCTGAAAGTGAAGATCACGAGAGACGACGTGCACATCATCGGACATGCGAATGGTAGTATGAAGATATCTCGGGAGGAGTGAGCATCAAACGAATGTGCATACAAAGATTCGAAACACAGGTAGAACCTCATTATAATTCATAAACTCTCCTCTATCTCATAGATAAAATGGGGTGTACATATAGGAGGTGCTGAGTAACCCCAGTGCTGCAGTCATGACAACTCGAGTGGAGAGGGGAAGTTACATTCCCAGAATAGAAGTGTAACTCCCAATGACACATATGACATACTGACACGTAAGAGAATATCATGATAACCCCTAAATGACACGTGGACCTACGATATCACCTAAGTGAGATGAATCACCTAATGATGTGGAAAATAACACACACCAAGACCTTTTGGCCCCCCAACTTGGTGCAATTACCCGTAACGTTACAATCTAGACAACTAGGTCAATTTTGCAATAAACAAGACGTAAGTATAAAAAAATTTGTGATACAATACAAACAAGATAATAATTCAAAGGAGAATCAAGATGATGAATCACACCTAACAACGATTGATGATCTTTACTTGGCTATCAAGATAAAAAAATGCTACCAATGATATGAAAATATCTCCACGCACTTTAGACATTTAACTTAGCCCCAAACATGGATGAGCATAAATGGATACAAAAGTGGTGAATACGATCAATTAGCAACACAAGGGTAGTCACTCTTCTTATGATAAAAAAAGTGTCAATAGAAAATGAAGCAAGTAGATCAATTTTGGGTGAAAAATATTGGCCTCACTTCCGTAGAGTTTCACCTCACCTTAGGGTGAGTGAAAAACTAAGAAAAAGTAACGCTTCACATGTTTCATGATGACTAATGGATCTCAACTCAAATTGGTTTTGAAATGGTCAAAGTTGGATCCTAGTCAAAGATAGCTTCCTAGGTGGTTCACTAAACTAGGTTTTAAAAGTTACCTAAGAGTGAGTTTGGTTTGCCAAAGTTTCCCAAGGATTACCCCAGCTTTACTTTACCCCCTTCAAGCACAGTGGGAAATAAATGCATCCATCGTGTACTCTCGTTGGGGTTGCGATACAAATAACCTTGACGCTAAATCTCACATGTATACTAGTCATGTATGTGTGCGGAGAACTTCCCGTTTCATCCACAAGGTTCCCTTATGTGTGGGACTACTTTGGGGTTCCTAGGACCACCCTCGTTGTTGTAGCTTAAGGCTTATGCCAAAGGGGTTATGTCCTAGTTTTAAGTAGATGGGGTGTACCATTATCCGAACCTACAAATCAATTGTTTTGAATGTGGTTTATTTGTTCACCATTTGGAAACCTGTAACACACGTGTAGTTAGAAAATTTTGTTTCAAACTTCTTTCTTTGGCAAACATTTTTAGGTCTTGCACTCAAACGTTAGTAGTTCTCCAAGAAAATCACATTATTTAAAAGAGAATTAAGAGTTGATTTTGATTCTCAAGATCATCCAAGGATACAAGAGAAGAGCATATACAACAAATAATCTAACTAAAAAATAAAGGAAAGCTTTATAATTAATAGACCATACAAAAATCTTGATAAATGTTCATTCCCTTAAGCCAAAAATGAAAGATGAATTTTCCAATTAGTTAAATGTTAGAAAATGAAGACTAAAGTTGTTTTTGATTCTGAAGATCACCCTAAGGTGCAAGAGAATAGCATAGACAAACTTTATCCCAACTATATAGAAATGTAAAAATTCAAATCAAAGGACCATAAAAAAATGCTTTGTAAAAGGTTCATTCCTTTAAACAAAATGAATAATTAAATTTCCAAGTTAATCCAAATGTTAAAAAGATAGAGTTAAAAGTTGTTTTTGATTCTCAAGATCACAAAAATTTTCAAGAGAAGAGCATACACAATACTTGGTATAAATCAAGTAAAGCATGAAAATACAACATTCATCACAACATTAGACATGTTAGAAAATGACCAGTTTTACAATAAAGGAAAACCCTATAATTTCTGTATGTATAAACCCTCAATTTATGTTTACATTGCATAGTTCACTTCAATACCTTTCCAATGCAAAACAAATGGATTCATTTTAAGTTTAGGAGCAAAATTTATGTCCTTCAGAAGATGAGTTACGCATATGCTCTTATGCTCAAGGGTATGCACTTAACATGTACTAAAAAATGTCAAAAAATGTACCTTAATATGCAAAAAGGTCAAATTTTTCCAACCAACATTCAAATTTTAAAACCCATAATATTAATATATGAATATAAGACTCAACACTATCAAACACTAACCTACATGCTCAAGAATTTAAAATTTTCAAGAAATTTACAAACTTGCATGTAGAATGTTGAAAAAGTAAGCCCTAAAAATGAAAACGTGGAGAAATCTTGAAATTTTCTCACCAAGATTCAATTTTAAGAGTAACCCACCACATTAATATGTAAATAGAATACTCAACACTATCAAATACTAACCTACATGCCCAAGAATTTAATATTTTCAAGAAATTAACAAAAGTAACATGTAGAATGTTGAAAAATGAAGCTCTAAACATGAAAACATGGAGAAATCTTAAAATTTTCCCATCAAGATCCAATTTTGACAGAACTTCATCTCCTTTATACCTACAAGGAACTCTCAACAAATGAAAGATCAACAAAACAAGTTAATAAAAAAACTAGATCAACATGTGCAAAAAAGGGTTAGTAACCAAAATTTAAACTTAACTACAAAAACTTGAAATTAAGTGCAAAGGACAATGAAGTAAGTCCCACCAGGTGTGCCATATGTGCTCATGTATAATTAAATAAGCTATAAATTGAAACTAATATCTACATAGCTTCAAAATAAAATGCTAATTATATAATGAACCATTAAGATAAGAGCCTATAGGAAATTCTTTTTCGATGCATAAATGAAATTACATGCTAAGTTATTTCCTACTCTCTATGATTGCTAACTTAAACTATGAACCTATGAATAACATAAGAAATCAAAGTGGATTGTTACTTGATCTCAAAGATTGAGAAAATAAATCTCACCCACAATGGCTACAAGGCCATTTTGGATCTTCCCATATTACTCAATTTTGAATGAAAGGATGCAAAATGGAGAAGCTATTTCTAACAATGGAGAAGGATCAAGATCAAAATGCTTATAGTTTTCACTATTCAAAGTATGGTTCAAGTAGAAAGATAGGATGAGGGTTCTGTATGTAACCCTCTAGTTTGAAGAAGCTTTGCATCCTATTATATATGGGATAATAGCAAAGGTAGGTTAGTTATGGATAAACATGATTTAGGAGTGGTTGAGTTTGCTTTAGGAGAGTTTAATTTGTCTTCTAGTGATCCATGGGAATTGGGGGATGTTTTAATTAATCAAAGGTGATTAATTAATAGGTAGAGGTAAGCTTATAGAAGCTAATTAGAGGAAAACTAGTATGATTTGCAAGATGTAAGAGAGGAATTTGATCCAATAAATAGTGATTTATTGATTTAGAGTTGCGAGTGTAATTAATTATTAATAATTAATTAACCCAAGTAGAAGCGGATAATAATTAACAAATGCTTATTAATTAACATCCTTAAAGATATGAAGGCTAGTTAATTAAATAAAGGTCGTTAATTAACTAATATGAAGAGGAATTTTATCTAATTAGCAGAAAAACACTAATTATTACATAAATGAAAAGAAAGAGGATAATTAGTGTAATTTTAGTATTAAATCATGCGTAAGAAGAGTTTAGGTGTCTACACGCAGCTAGCTATAATCATGATTTATAATTTTCTCAAGATGCGCATGATGGAAAAAACTTGCTTTTCAATATGTCTATACTTAAGCTCATAATTCTTCAAGGTTGGGTTGACTAAGGCTACTAGTTGCTCCAAATATTGATCATTTGAATGGATTAAAACTGTGACAATGTAAGAATCATCTCCATATGCATACAAGATAAAATCCTTGGAGTAATCTAGATTAATCAACATAGGATCCTGAGCTATTTCTTGTTTGATCTTTTCAAATATTTCCTTCCCTTTTGATGTCCACCTGAAAGCTGATTCTTTTCTGAGTATCAGTGTGAGTGGATTTACCAAACCTACGAAGATAGGTATGAAGTGCCTAACAAAGTTAACCTTTCCAAGGAATGAATACAAATATTTATTGTGAGCTAGCAAGGAAAGAGCAAGGATGACAGAGAGGCTTTTTGGATCAATGACAATGCCTTCTTTAGAGATAATGTGCCCCAAAAGCTTACCTTTAAGGATTGCAAAATTAAATTTCTTGGGGTTAAGAGATACCCAAAACTCCCTGCATCTTTAAAATACCTTCTCAAGATGGTTGATATGATCTTTGTTATGCCTTGAGAAAACAATAATATCATCAAGATATACAAGGATAAATTGATTAATATATCCTTTGAAAGTGATATCCATTGCTCTTTGCAAGGTGGCACCTGCATTTGATAAACCAAAAGGAATTTTTTGATATGCAAACATTCCCCATTTGGTGGTGAATGAAATCTTGTACTGATCCTCTTCTTTTACTTTGATTTGGTTTAAGCCTGAATATCCATCAAGCATTAAAAATCTCTATGATCCATCCACTGTCTCTAGGATCTGTTCCATTGATGGAAAAGGATAGTGATCCTTGAGGGAGGCCTTATTTAGGTCCTTGAAGCCTACATAGACCTTGATTTCACCATTCTTCTTTCTGACTGGAACCAAGTTCGCTACCCAAGTGGAGTACTTAATGGGAAAAATAATGTTAGCCTTAATGAGTTTAGACAATTCTTTTCTCGTGAGGGGATCTACCTTGGGGTTTACTGGCATTTTTTTTTTTCCTAAATGGTTTGATGTTAGCATCAAGATCAATCTAATGCTGGGATACATTAGGATTGAATTATTTTAAATATTCACAACCCTATGAGAACACATTGCTGAAATTTTCACATAAGGCAACAAAATTTTGTTTTTCATGCTAATCACATACCTTTCCAAGCAATTTTTTTTTCCAGGGGAAATTTCAATAAGCTGATAGTCTTCTTGTTTTACCGCCATTCTCTTCTCTATACCTTTGAACTCATCATCTAGACTATTTTTTTTTTCTAGAGTGACCAATCCTTTTGGCAATGTATTTGTTTTGAGATGAATAATTTGATCACCATAGATGTCCTACAAATCAGACTGCATTCTTAAAGAAAATTCAGCTTCATTCTGTATGAATTGGATAATTTTCTCATCACTATCAAATACTTGTCTAGTTGGTCACATTATCCGGTATGGATAGCCTCACAACCATCTTGATATGTTGCGTTTTGCCCTTGGCCATGTCCTATGTGGGTGAAAACTGAGAACCAAGAGTTGTCCATTTGATCTTCTTCCTTGTTCAACTTCCGTGGTACAACTTGTAAGTTGAGAGCATCAAAAATTCTCCAGTGAGTCCCAAACTCTATGTATATAGGCCTTCAATAGTTTTTCTCTTTGTAGCGCATCTTCCGTGGACTTGGTTAATGACTAGCTTAGTATCTCCAAAGACTTGCAACTTCTTGATCTTTCTCTTTTCCGCAATCAGCAAGCCATGCACTAATGCCTCATATTCCACAACATTATTGGAACAGGCAAATTGTAGTCTATGGGAAAAGAAGAACTTATATTACTCTAGAGAAATAAGCACGATGCCCGCCACCACAACTCCATTTCTTACTTCTAGAACCATCAAAATACATTCACCATAAGCTGTAAGACTGGACTTCTCATCTTCTTTGAATACCTCGAGCATAACATATTCCTATTGTAGGACATAATAGGATGCCAAGAACAATTTCATAAGACTTTAAGCTCTTCAGAATATGGATCAAATTTGTGATCTCTCTTAGCCCATTCATCAAACAATAAATTAGGAATGAGAGGGGGATCATGCTCTTCTTCTAAACTTGAAATTTGATCATTGTTGTTCTTATATCAAATAGTTTGATTGGATAGAGGAAGGTCCATATGACTCTATGTGATAGGAAAAGATAGGGTCAACTTGAATTGTGAATCTTATGCCATATTTGGTCCTGTAAAAGCACATGTCTGTCCAATTTGAAGATAGAAAGCTCACCTACTTTAGTAGTAAAATCTCTAGGCAAGCAAATCGCAAATATGGACGTGATAAGTCTATGACTGATATATCATGGGTTATTATGAGACTTAGGCAAGCATGAAGGGTTAAGTCAAGGTCTTTAACTACCGCAAGGAATATTCACAATTGACTCATCCAGCTGCAAGACACCCCTAGTCATAGGACTATACTTAAGACCTAGAATGTCAACATTTTTCTTTGGCATTACAGAAGTACTAGCCCCTGAATCAATCATACAATTATGAATTAGGTGTTTATCCACGATTGTAGACATGTAAAATGGGGGTCTTGACATTTTAACTTACTTTATCACCCTTTTCTTGACAGACATGTACCGCAGACATGAGTCGTTTGCATTACTGGATCCGCCGAGGGCAATTGCTTGAGGGCTTCACATAGGAGATCACATTGTGATGGAATAACAAACACATCCTGCATAGAGAAATTAATATTAGTCCTCTTCATTTATTCCATAATATTGAATGGAAGACTTGTCGAACTTTAGCATCTGCGGCATGACTGCTTCTATTTCCTTGGTTGCAACATTGTCTTGATCACTGCAACTTTGTTGAAACAACAACCTCCTTTTCTGTGGCAAGCTTATCAGGCACCACAGATTGCTTTGATCACATTTTCTACTTCATTCCTTCGGTTTCTCATGCTCTTTCTTGTCTTATACTTCAATGCGCAGATTTTCCTTTCCTACCTCCAATGTGTTTTCCTTTATCCGTACAGCATTGCTTGTGATCGGCGGGAGTTGCAACTTGAGCTTCTTGCATTCTTTTCTGGTTCTGCATGTTGTCAGCAATGTTCATTTGAGGTCTACCGGATCCATCATACATTGAGTTGAGTGCATAGAAATCCTTGGCTCTGAAAAACACGAGGTTAGCATCAGGCGCTGACTTACTGGACTTCTTCTACACCATGGTTTGGTGCTTTTATAAATGGTTCTTGTTGACTGGAAGCACCTCGAATCATGTAGGCTTGGAGATGCATTGCTCTTTCACAACCAATTTGGTTATGAGGTAGATTACATGGGAAACACCACTTTGTCTCATGCGCAATATTATTTTTACACTGAAATTAAGGCTTGGCTTAAACTGGGGGTAGGTAGTGTCCTGTGGAAGGAGGAATTATTTTCCAATGGAAGGGGAGCACTTTTGTTTTTCCATCTTTTATTCTATTGGTTTTGTGCATATCTTTGATTACGCTGTTGGTTTCTATAAGGTTGATATCCTTGATTTGAAGACTACCCATTGATTTTTATAATTTCTATATGATTGGGCTTGTTGTTTTTATAGGGATATAAATTTGTTTGTCAAGATTCTAATCAAGAGATTTTATTTCATCATCTTCCTTTTGTTGTGCAGGGGTTTGTGATGTGGAAGGCTATAAGTTGCGGATTTAGTTGAGGGATAGAAGAAATGGAGGGTTGCGCGGCTTGTGGAAATTCAAGGGATAATGACATAGGTCGTCATAAGAGCTAATTTTCCACCTTGAATTAAACAATTCTCACCCCTAATTTCCAACGCATAAGATGTCTGGTAGGGTTACACCTCTCATAGATTGCATCATAACAAATATATCAGAGATAAGAGATTTCAAAAAGTAAGGAAATGCACCTTCAGCTGTAGGCCTGACAAGAACTAGAATTCTATCCCAGGTTCTCTGGAATTTGAAGTTGAAATCCTCCATTTATTCATTAGGTGCTCTCTTGATTGTGGTTAACTGCTCCAGAAGAGATAAGTTATCATCTCTTTCCCCAAATTGATTGTACAATGTTGTGTACAACTTCATTCCAATTCCTGATTGAGCCCACGGTTAAGCTTTTAAACCACTGCAGAGCTTTTCCTTCAAGTGATGAAGCAATATGTTTTACTGCCACATCCATTTCAGCAATTTCATGGATAACACAAACATTTACAATGTCTTGAATGTGGTCAAATGGAGGAGTGTGATTTTCTCCAGTAAAATATGGAATATTTTTCAAAGTAGCTACTAGAATAGGATTCTGGGCATTCAAAGTAAGTGGACTACTACCTATGAAGTTTACAAATGGATTCCGATGGTGGCGGTGGTTGATGAGCCATTCTGATGGGTCTAAGAATTCTAGTGGACTGCAAGAAGGGTCTACTAGGTGGAGGTGTTGAGAGAGTTCAATTTGGAGGAGATGAAGATCTTTGAATCGATCTTCCTCTTCTCTGTCTGCCTGGAGATAACTACAAATACTCAAATCTTCCTTCTTGTCTTGTTCTAGACCTAGTTTGGATCCTTCTCATGAATTAGGAACATGCTTGGATCACCAATACTGTTGAAACTAGTTGAAACTCTAAATGGAGTTGCCTAGATGTGTTACTGTAGAGCCTCCAAAGGCTTAGAATGTCTATCAAGATACACACTGAAAACTTGATAAAACTAGAAATATTGATTTCAAAATCCCACCCAGGTGTGTCAAAAACTGTTGGAGCTCAAATGTGCACACATGTTCTCGAATCATAGAAAATTTAGGATTTGAGACAACATGGGACTGTCTCCAAGTTGTGGGACTCAAACTGAGACAGACCTCCGGAGAAGGCCGACTTCCTCTACTTACTCTTAATACTAAACTACTCCTAGGAATTGAAATGCAACTATTTAGCTCTACTCTAACTTTCCAAGTGACTAGGGTGAGGAGGAGATGCATAAAACATAAACCTAATCTAAAGTGGTGATAACACTAGAAAATAAGGGGATGAATACATTCAGATAAGAGGAAAGGGAAGGCGGTGACAATAAAGAGGATTAAATATCAAACACAAATCAAAATCACTTCCATAATCCACTTTCATAATGCACAACAGATAAAGATTCAGGAAATAAAACATTCAACACATTTGTGAATGAAAGAAAGGCAAGAAGAGCAATAAAAATAAACAAGAGTAAGAACGAGCCACAAGATTTAAATTTTATTGCCTGAAAGTGTACACAAACTATTACAATCGTGAGAGGAGGATGCAAGTTCATTTGCTGAATCAAAATCCAAGGCATGCATCCCTTAGGATAGACACACAACATAAGAGAACAATCCTTATAATACAAGATTACCTAGATTCATAAAAGTATCCCCCCTATAAATGAGCATTACTCTATACAATATATAAAAAATCATGGAAGGGAGAAAGAGGAGAACTTAGAGGGAATTTGAATTACTCAACTAGTCCCAACCACCTTCATTAATTTATTCTCAAAGATAGGGCATTGCACACTATTTATCCACTGCTACACACCATTTTTTATTGAGCGTTTATACCGCATTTAATGTTGGTAGTTGTGTTGCCTGAAACTGCACCTTTTGGCTTGTTCGAGAAGTTTTCTTGACTCTTGTCTTCTTGCCTTGATTTGAATCATGAAACTCAAGTTTGATTGCATAGAGACCAACAAAATATCTAATTGAATTTGGAAAGATTTGATAGTTAAATCAAAGATCCTAGTTTATTTCTGATTTCTGTGGAGAGTCATCATTTTGTTGTGTTGCATGTGTTTTGTTCATCCAATCTTGCGTGACAATTTTTTAACATCCATGCGGATCATTCCTTTGCATCATGCGGTATCCCTTGCGACTCTTCAAAATATTTTGTACGGCCTGTCCAAATGACATGGCTTACTTCTTTGTTACCCATGCAACCCACCTTGTATTACTTGCGTCAATTTGCCCGTGACACTGTCTATAATAGTGTGGCTTCGAAAATCCAACTACAGAGCCATTTATTCGTTCCGTGGAACTTCCTTCTTTTGAAGTTGATTCCAGGGTGACACATGAAGGCCTGCTACGTTCTTCTCCTTCATCTTTGAATTTTCAGCCCACTTGGACTGCCGTTGCTGCGCTTTAGCCACGTGGTCAATTATTGATTGCTTAAAGGCTCTTGATTCTTTGTACTTTCTCCAAAATGTGCACTGAAGGGACACATGGATACCCTCCACATCCAGATAGCAAAAATGAAAGAGCCTTGAAATAATGTAGTTGTAAATCTTCCACGGTGATGCTCTTTTATCTGTGGTTCCTTCAATTTTTCTTCTGAATATCCGCGAAGTGTATAACTTGTGCAAGTTTCTCAAATTTTGGAAGGGATGAAAAATTGGGCAACACTTCGCTTTTAGAATTTCCATCAAATAGTTCATGAACATCTACTATATTTATACATTTGGCATACATATTAACAATGGTATTCTTAACCTTATTTTGAATCAAATCCTCTCCTAAAAATTTGAGCATATATAATGAGACAAAGTTTTCAAGCTCTCATAAGGTCTAATTAGGGAACTCCTAAGGAAAGTTTTTTTCTTCACATATGCCTTATAAATTCCATAATGGAAATCTATAATATTTTTACCAAATTGACTTTGGGGATATATGATATAACCATAAAATTAATAATAAGTGTGGATTACTAATTTAGGAATTTATATCGAAGGAATAATTGAATAATTAACCAATATAAAAATTTAGAAACTAGGGTTTGAATTCACAAACATCCAAGAAAGAAAACATGATCAAATTTAGGGTACAATGATCACTTATTTGACTCAGAATATGATTTAAATTTTTTTCAACTGATCTGGGCTCTTATTTGGTATCATAATGTGTCAAGAAATTCCATGTGTGTTATGTACCTCCTTGACCATATCATAAATTTCATACTAAACCATTTTAAATTTTAGTCTTTAATTGGTGGTTTTGTTCCTATTATTACATGCTTCTAGTTTATTCTATGATGCTTCATCTATGCCTACACTGCTTATGTGTATGTTTAAAATCCATGTGATTATTTTACCCATAATTGTATTTGTAAATAGCCTAGCTTCATGTACCAACACTCAAATAGACATTATATACAAAAAAAATCTAGGTTCTTAAGTTGGATTGACCTTGGTGGTCACCCTGTGTGATTCAAATTGAGTTATGCACTATATTTCAAACTTCATGTGGTTCTCCTAGTGTGTGTGTAATGGTGTTTACAAATATAGATCCCTTTTCCTATCATTTCCATTTTTACTTAACATAAATAACATGATACCAAGTATATGTGATTTTGTTGTAACCATTATATGTAAACATAAAATTCTTGAATACTAGTAATTTCCCCTTATAATGTGCTCTTGATATTTTATTATATAGTGTTTACTAGTTGCTAGATAGTAGCTAGATGATTCATATATCCTAACAAACTTGAATATATAAGGGTCTCTTACATTGAATTTTGAACCTATTCGCATGGAATAAAAAGAGTGAATCACATAATATGAAATGAAAGTAAATACGAGTAGTAAAAATATCAATGACCAAAAAGGACCCAAAAGCAAACTTGGACAGAACTGTCCATCTTAGACAATACCATTAGACTTTTTTGTTAGTAGCAGTCCCTAGAATCACTCATCAAGATGTGCAATAGGTTGTAGTATAGGAGAAACACAACATAGCCCATTTATTACTATTAGGAAAATGGACAACTTATAAAACAAAAGTTAATATACAATAACACAATAGCTACAGAGAAGATAACTTAAGGAAAGATATAAAAAACATATATGAAGATGCAATAACTGACTGGTATTATATAACCGAATCAATAACTTAGACATAACATTATAATTGAATCAAGATCGAGATCAACCTTTTGTGTAATGCACTTACACTATTTTATAAATTTACATGTGATTTTTGTCTTACTATTCCCTTCTTATTCTATTCCATGATAAAAAAGCCTCTTCACATTCTCTACCTATACTTAGAGAGTGTTACATATTCCATAATTTGTATTATCTACACTATGTACATATATTAGGAATTTGTTCAAGAAACAATAATATCCAAAATATATCCAAGTTGAGTTTTTTAACCCCTATACATCCCCAACACTTACCCATAATTAAATAGTTGTCTTATCTTGAGATAAAATAAGCTTCAAGAATCTAGAAGGTACTATGATTTTTTGTTCTCGCCTTTTCCTATTTTTGATTGTGCTACACACTAATATTATTTTCTCCCCATTAGCAAAAAGTATTTCATTTGCCAATTTTCATCCTATGTGCATTTATTAACAACCCTCATGGCTTTTCAATTAATTTTTCTTTACAAAAAATCACCCACTCATGACTTTAATATGTAGGAATTCACTTGTAAATTTCTCTTTCGATTTTTCATTCCATGTGGGCCTACTTACATATATCTAATCAAATTTTCATAGTTTTTACTACAAAATTATACTTGCCATAAAATTGTGTCACACATATTCCTATTTCTTTTTCTTAGGTTACTCATTTGAGGTTGGCTTTGATACCATGATGAAGGGAGGAAGGATGAAGACTTGTAGGGAATTCGTGCACATCAAGGAGTTACACTCAAAAATGGGATGGAGTAGCTTCAAGATTTAAACAATAACTCAAGTGGTCAAGAGGTGGGAGTTACATCCCTAGAATAACTGGTCAAATGTAACTCCTATGACCCTCTATAACACACACAAGACTATAATGACACCCTAATACACCTAAGCATGATGAATCACCTATGGAGGAAATCCAAGTACATAAAACAAATACATGGAAAATAAACTACACTAACACCTCCCTGAAGCATATCTTAGGTGGGCACAAAGATGAAAACAAGGAGAAGTGGGTCCCAAAAAAAAGGCCTGATGAGGTACCCATGTACAAGAAAATCTCACGAAAAGTGGAGTGAAAGGAGAAAAACCTGTGACAAAAAAAACTCCCCCCTAAAAAGAGAGACAAAATCACTCAAGAAAACTAGAGAAGAAGGAGAATAAATGGGTACTTGAAATATGGCCAGATAAGGTACCTAAATACAATCATACTCTAGGGTAGATTAGATAAAGAAGAGAGAACATGAAGGTCCTTCAAGAAGAACATCGATGATGTGGTCCATTGCCTCTAGATTGAAGAAGAGCCACCCACATCGAACTATGTGATTTCCCTTAGGAAGGATAAAAATTGAAGTACTAGAAGTCTACCCACTCTGTGAAGGAATCCAAAGGTAGTAGTATGAAGATTTGTGAATTTGGTCCAACTGGAAATGGGACATAGGTCTAGCAAGGGAGTGCCAAAGAACTGAGGGTAATGACATGAGCATAAAATTATCAGAGATTGATAAAGGAACATCCAATAAAAGGATGCCCAAGTGATGTTAAGATAATTAAACAAACCCCACAGTAGAAAGGGGATTCTCAAGGAAGGCTCGATCAATGAAGATTTTCTAAAAATTTGAAGTTATAAGAGTCCCAGAAGGGGCACTCCCAACAAAGGAGATAAAATAATGCTACGAAACACCTATATAAGGATGAGGAACTTGTAATGCATCACAAGTATGTACTTCTAAAATAATTTTTTTTAGGTAGATACTCATCCCAGGAAGGGGGATTGACAAATATAAGAGTGATGTATGACATGTATGAGTGATCACAACATTAAGAAAGAGGAGTAGAAAGGGCCTCGGACACTACAAGTGGAAAAGAGGATGGCAAAATGACTATATAAAGCTTAGAATGGGACTTCCTAATGTCTGATAAGAAGGGAGGAGTGTTAACATACTATGGAAAGTTGAGAGAAGGAAGAGAGGAGTCTTCGTAGCACTTTCATCATCAAAGTGTGAGTAGTCTCAAGGAATCAGAGGAGTCTTGATCGTAGTACTGGTCAATCAAAACTCTCAAGAAGCAACAAGAATAGCCTTTTCATCACAGATGGAACTAAGTGAGTCCATGCCAACAGAACTTTCATCACACAAATTAGAAGAGGAGAAAATTGTATCAGTAGTAGAAACAACAATAGCATGTGAAGTCTCCAAATAATGTCTGAAAGATGATCTATATGATGTGGGGAGGATCTGAGCCTGCCACATGAAGGTGGATAGGTCTAGTGACATGCAACATCAAGTGGCCAACAACATGGTCGCATGTGTAAAGATAGTCCTAAAAAAGATGATGACAAGTGGGGGATGGAACTGGCCCATGGAGAAAGTGTGAAAGACCTTCATGGGAAAATTAACGTTGTATTGAAGCATGTGATCATGTGTAATTTTCTATCCCAAGACAGAAATGGCAAGCATGTAAGGTGATCCTCCTATGTGTCAATATAGAAAGAGCTATCCTCCAATGTAAAGAAGAAGTGCAAGGTGTACAAGAAGAAGGGTGCATAAACATAAGTAAGGGGATGCCAGACTCAATATAATGTGTAGATGCGAAAAGTACAAGCCCAACATACAATAGTGCAATGACCCCCCATGATTGTAGGAAGCTTTAATCCCAGTGCAAGTGTGTTTACAAAATAATGGCAATAAACATCTATGTAACGGGCAAAAAATGCACAAACTGCAATTTTGACTAAAGAAGTGACTCATAAATACCGAAAACTAGGAATTAACTAATTTAATAATTAAAAATGATTCCTGCAACTGATGGAAAAAATCCCAATAAGACACTTTCAGAACACATTTTAAAAATTTATTAGATTGTAATCTGAATCATGAATGCAACAATTATATGTAAACACCTTTGTACTTAATTTAAAATGACTAAATTTCACCTAATTTAATTAATTTCCTGATTAAAACGACATAAAACCTCCTTAAGACCTAACATGTGACCTTACTGTTTAAAAAACCGTAGGAAGATTGCATAAATTAATCAAAAGCTAAAATTATAGTCACACACCTTTACTAATAAGACCTAAACCCTTGAATATTAAAAGGGATTAAAAATTCGCCTAAAACAATAATAATAACCTAATGGGTGAGCCTTGACCATTTAGCTGATGCTAGAGTATTGACCTTAGCTAAAAATAGATTGCCACGACTTTTAGGTGTAGAAGACTACACTAAGTTAAAAGGGACTAGTAAAAATTGTGAACGACTCATAATAGTGAATGACTACTGAGTAGAGTGTTTAGGTGAGTCTGAAATACGTGTCAAGCGGCTTGTTTTTGAGTCTACAAGCGAGTTTATAGCATATGGGAATACCTCATACTCACATGCGGGAGGCAACTAACTTTTCTAGCAATGAGGTGTGCATACCCTACCCCCTTTAGGATTTGAACTCATGACCTCTACTTAAAAAGCACATGTTCTTCACCATTAGGCCAACTCAGGTGTACAAAAGAAGCACAGGGGAAAGTGAAGCCCCAACACGATAGAGGAAACATGTAAAAATCTACAGGAAGAAGCTAAAGGTAGTCACACTAACAAATGAAATGCTAATCAGATGTGGCAGTTTACAATATGAGCTCAAAATAATGCGAGACACAATAGAGATAAAAAAACCAATAATTTAGAGTAGTGAGAAAGAGTGGTCACAAACAGAGTAAGGATTCACATAAGGGGCTGGAACTGAGGTCACATGTTGGGCAATAATTTAGAAGTAGTGAGAAAAAATGGTGCACGCAGGAACAGAGTTACCAACATAGACAATGTGAGACATAAGGGGCTGGACGCAGGAGACCTTCACAATGTTGAGAATAGGTACATGCAATGATATCAAAGTGGTATCCGTCAATTTTTTAATGTAACAAGCAACCCGAGTGACCAGAAGCACGAGAAAACTGAACAATGCATCACCAAGGAGTTACACGAGCCCACGTTAGATCAATGTAAAACTGACTATGCAAAGGTAAAACCTGAGTTGTGCAAGATAAATGCATATTTTCAAGGAGTCAAGATGATGCACGGGAAAGCAATGCAATAGACACAATCTATGGATGTTACTGAAACTTACCAATGCATAAGCTGCAAGCTCAAAACTTAGCCGTAGACTAAGTAAAAGAAGATCCTCTCAACAAAAAAGGCTGGCAATATAATGAAATGTAATGAGGTAGTGTGATGAGCTACTAACGAGCTAGGATAGCTCATTTCCTAGCTTTGTGAGCTGAGGCCAAGTTGGTCCTTGGAAACCCACTTTCAACCTCTTCACAAACCGAAGCCCCTGTACCTCAAATCAAGCACTATCCTACCAGAAAGATGAAAATATCAAGCACATAGGATTGAGAAGATTTTTTTTTTTCACATAAACATTGTTGAAAAACCTTAAATTAAACCAAGACAATGAAAATGAGCCAACATTTTTTGATCCTTGCATCTTGATACCTTATTGGAGCATGTGCCGAGGAGGAAAGAGGAAGACGTCTAGACACGAGGTTATGCGGATTCAAGTATGAAGCCAACAAAAAGGTGTAAACAGAAAATACTCCAAAACACAAAGATGTGCAAAGAAAAATCCTCAAATCCCATGCATTTCTCAAGATCAAAGAGTGTACAAATAGGAGTGGGGTGTGTAAATCTCCCACAAATGTAGCATTCAAGAGGTGGGAGTTACATTCTAGGAATAGATGGTCAAATGTAACTCCTATGACCCTCTATGATGCATGTAAGACCATAACGACACCCTAGGACACCTAATCATGATGAATCACTTATGGAGGAAATCTAAGTACATAAAATAAATACATGGAAAATAACCTACACTAAAAGTACTTTGTTGTTAGAATGCTAAATGGAAGTGGTATTGCTTGCGATGCCTTAATTTTTTGGATCATAATATGAGGGATGATGTATTTTTGGGTGTTCTTCATTGTTTTCATAGTTGATAAAAATATTTTCAGGTTTTCTTTGTAACCATTCCAATCTATGGGAGATTATTTTACTCTTTCGAATTATAAGTACAATTGCGACAATGTTTTCATGACTTTGAATAGAGCATATAAAATTATGTTTTCTACAATTTTATCATAAGGAGTGATAGAATTATATATATATCTCAAATCAACCCCTCTAAATGATCCCTCATACTTTGTGCTCACACCTAGGAAAAAGTATTCCACGACATATTACACTCCCATTCGTAGAGTTTGTCAATGACATTTTCTTAATCCTACAAGGATTCTTGTAGATCCTTATCCACATCATGGTCATAAATCTCCACTATAATTTGCACCTACATCATCTTCCAAAGGTCTACACATCCATTTTCTCTCTCATTGTATTTTGTAGCTATGTATTCTAATACAAGAAATTGAATGTGATTTGATCGGTATGTGCTTCAGCTTGTTGGAGTAGATTGATATACTTGCATAATATGAGGACTACATATTTTACTTCCTTTTAATATTGAGTGACTTGAGCCTTCAAAATTTTTATAGTTTCCTACTCTTGCTAATTATCCACAATTTTACCAACCAAGGTGGTCAGTTGAATTTTCTCACTCATAACCTGGTCACCTATGGATTCCATGATAAGTAGAGGACAATTATCTTCAATTTGTGATGTTAGGTTGTGTAATGTCTACTCCAATTTTACTTCCTTATAGACATTTTGGATTGTAATTTCACTAATTTTTACTTAATAATATGCAATCTATTAATTTGTGTTTATAGTGATAGTTTCTCAAGATCTACCTCCACTATATCGATTTTAGATTGTGATGTTGTTGTTTTTGTACTTATCTAAGTAATCTGTGTAAATGCACATGAGAGGATGGGAGGATGAGAGAAAAATTTCTTATTTGTGTCATTGATTGTATTTCCCACAAAAATGTTTTTGTGTCTCTTTCTGTAACTTCTTCTATGGTGATTGACTATGAGCTGGTGGTTATAATCTCCACGGTGTTGTCATTTGGATTTTTCTCACTCTACCAATGACTGGTTATACCTAAGGGCTGATTATAGGTTGTGAAATATATTTTGGTTTATTAACTTACAATTCATTTATTTTTTGTTGCACCTTCGTATTTACTTGTGTTATTTATTGATATTTCATAATCTGATCATGTTCTTCTTCTTGCGCAATGGCTTTAACTATGTCTTATTCTTCTTAAACTTTCTTATTTTTATCCTCTCTTTCTTATGTCTCCTTCTTGAATTATTTTTCCTTTTCCTTTCTATTATTTTCCACTTCTTTCTAATTTTCTTATTCTTCCTTTTTTATCTTTTCCTCTTATTCCTTATGCCTTTGTTATTCCTCCTCTTACTTTACTTTACTTTATACCTTATATTTCTTGTCATATTATACCTGTTTTTTATTACACAATGTTCATCTTACTACTTCACAATTTCACTTCTTCTTCTTCCTTCTTGAGAGATTCCTTAGCAAATTACTCCTTTTGATGTTATTTCCCCCCTATTTTTATGCTTCCTCTTTCTTCTTTTGATCCTTTTCATGTTTCTTCTTTTGCTCCTCTACTTCTATAGATTGTGTAACTTGCAGTACTTACATTAGAGGTGTCTATACACTGGGTATTGTTGGATCTATTTTTGGATTATTCAAATCCAAACTTATTTCTTCACATGTATAATTTGTAGGACTATATTTTATTTGAGGAGAATGGAGAGGAGAAGGAATAATTACTGTTATTTTCACCAACATTCTTTAGCATTGTTATTTTGATTTTATTATGAGTCTTGAGTTTTTCCCTCTTTTACACACAAACTTATCTTTCTTGTAAAACTTTATTTTATACTTATTTCACTTATAATTCCTAAGTTATTTATTCTCCTATAAATTATTCCCTTCTTTTAATGAATTCCCAACCCAAATTTTTCATATGTTCTTTAAGACATAATTTATGCACTAACCTGAAGGGGCTCATTTATGATATTTTCCTTTTTTGTGGTGTCACTAGGATTTCTTATTCTATGTCAACTAGGTCAACAATTTTGAGGCATGGTTTACATTTGATATCAACTCCCCTCCATCATATTAACCACTAATTGGTCTTGTATTACATTTTCCACTTTCTATCTTGATGATGAATGAGTGTGGAATACGTGGAAAATTAAGCATGTCTTCATCTATGATCTTGTGAGTTAATGACGATACCATCCTTATGGATTTATAGGTATACTGACCCCTCTCTTTTTAAAAATACATATTTGATTCCATGTTCTCTAGCGTAATGGTATGCATTTTTCTGTTGCTGACATCCAGTTTTTCAAATTCCATTTTTATGAACCAATTGGGAAATATTGGATATTTTTCCACTTTTATTTTAACTTGTTGAGGATATGTAATTGCCTTTTATTTTCCCTTTAATTATTTATTAGATTTCTACCCAGTGCTTCTCCTTGTCCTTTGGGTTGTGCCTTAGATGTTACTTTTGTAGTTTCGGTGGGATATAGGCCTCATGCTAATGGTTTTGTTGGTTATTTAGTGCACAATGGATGAACATATGTGGTAATCATGTTGTGTTACCTACTCAATTTCACCTTAGTTGTATCCATATCAATGATGAAAGGTAGTTTCTTGGGTCGATTATTTATATCACCTTCTGAGTGAATTATGACACAAACAAACAAAAATGTCAACTCACTATATAGTGTTGCGTATGTGTGAAATTTCTTTGGTATCTATGGGTTTTATCGATTGTTTTATTGATTTTTCACAACCATAGTCACATATTTAAAATATCCTCAAATGTTGTGTATGTTTTCAATGGAACATAATACATAAACCACTCATCTAGGTTATACACATCATCCACTTCTATAATTACTTTAAGGGATCTCCAATCTATAAAACATAACAAAGTAATTAACCTTTAGTACATGATTTTTTTTTCTAGTAGCTTTATTAAGATGTTGTGTATTTTTTTTACTTCATGGGATAAATATTAAGGCTAGTTAAATTATTTTATCTTTCTTCCAAATTCTTGTGACTATCTCAACTATGTCGAGATATGTTTATTTTCTTCCTTGTGTAGGTTTCCAATATATTGCTACCACTATTTTAAATAAAAATATCATTGAATGATTGAAAATCACTTGCAAAGAGACCCCCCTTCCCTTGTGCGGATTCCTATATGTAGTTGTCATTGTTTGTTAGACTATGGTACTTTTGTACATGAACATGGATATTCCCTTGTTAGGTAACCTAATGGATCAAACTACTATAAAAAAATTGATGGGAACCATATTTTATGTCTTGAACCATATCCCATAATTTTTGTAGAAAATTATGATGGTTTGCATCATCTTTGGGTGGTATCCCAAGTATGGTAACTTTGTGAGACTCTTAATGTTGGTTCCCCATAATGGATCCTTGACTAGAAGTTTCCCTCCTCCTGCTTCATATTTTGTGGGTCTCTCTGCTCTCTAATATTGCTTGTCCCTATCAAAGAGTTCATGGTGTGGTGGATCAATCCATTTTATTTGTCACCGTATTGATTTAATACCCATATCTTACTTCTCTACATCATTTACTGCCAAAAATGTGATCTATTTATCCTCCATCATTCCCTGAACCTTTGGACTGATTGGGTTTGTAAATGGGTCTATCATTTTTTCTTAACCTTGTTTACTTATTTTGCAATATAGAGATCTAGTACTTGAATTTCAGTGAAATTATATTTTTGAAATCAAATGTTTCTTAAGATTTGGTTTCTCACTAGGCATCGTGTTTTTATTTTACCATAATTTATAATGACCCATAATAAAATGTTAAAAATAAGTCAAGTCAATTGTAAAATTATGGAATATTTTTTGAAGGGATTAAACATAATTAGTACATTTTTAGTGTTTACATGATTGAATGTGCCTCATTATGCCGATGTATGACACCATGGGAACGTGTTGTAACAAATGCTCCTATTGTGTGATCATGTCGTGTTATTATTGGTTAAATGGGAAAAGCCAATAACCATAAAGATGATTGAAAATTTAAATCAATTTCCCGCTAAAATGGTTGTGTTCAAGGGAAGCATTTATTTAAATCTAACAAAAAATGACAAATGTGGTGATAACCAATCACATTGGGGTATGTGTTTCAATATTTTTATTAATCATTAGAATTGTGTTATTTTACTATGGAATATTGTCTTGGATACCACTTATTAAATCTTCACTCCTATTATCACAAAAAAAACAACCTCTTATTTGTCTTGAATGAGAAATCAATGTTTTTGGGTAAAATGGGCTTGTCTCCAAGTGGAGGATCTTGCTGCTTGAGATAGACCTCCAGAGAAGGTTGGTTCCTCTACCTATTATAATGATAAACTACTCCTACATCTGGAAATAAAACTATATAATCCTAATCTAAGCATTCACATTGGACTAGAGATAAAGGGAGATGCATAAAAAGGAAATCCTAAGCTAAAGAGAGGTGTTAATACAAAGAAAAGGGGAAAACACTCTCAATGAGGGAAATATGGGAAGGTAATGATGATGAAGAGGGAAAAAATTATTGCCAAATATCAAGACAACACCTTACCTTCCATTTTCATGCAAAACATAAAAAATTCAGATCCTGAAAAGTGGAGAAACATACACAACATACCTGAAATGAATGAAGAGGCAATAAAATTGAATAGAACATAAGGTAAGGTAGAGAATAGCCATAAAACATGAATCTTATTGCCTTATAAGGTTGTACAGTCCATTAAAATGAAGGAATAAGGTGAAAACACATTGTAGAAGTCCAAATTTGAGGCCATAAACTCAAAAACGCTTAAGAAAAACTATAAAATGATGCCATTGTATTCTCAGATGGTAGAACCTTTACAAATGAGCACCATTATCAAATATATAGAAAATTAGAGAGAGAAAGAGGAGGGGAAATTATATTGAAATTTGGATTTCTACCTCTAACCACCAAAAACATGCATTAAATCACTAAAAACAAGTGTGGGCACCCTTACAAGACCATTACCCATGTAATTTTTCTTGCAGGAGAAGATATAGGCACCATAATTCATCAATTCTAGTGGTTGAGCTACTTGAAAATGCACTTTCAATTCTATACCTATGATTTTCCCTTTTCTCCCACTAAATTTTATCATGTCAAACTGAAGTTCATGATGAGACCTTTCCAAGAATAGAAATTTTATCAAATTTGGGGTTCTGGAGAGAAATATATGGCCATACAGAATTTTAGAGCTTAGGGGAAACATGACACCATTCCCTGTGGGTCATGACTAACCTATTTAAATTTTTTTTTTGTGTTGGAGTGGATAAATCGATTGAGTGGGGAATTCATGGAAGTTGGGAACTATTCCTACTATGTCATGCAGGACCTCCTTACTTGATGCACCTGACTTCCTCTCTCCAACTTCTTCCTATCACATGTAATGATGCGTCAAGGAATTACCAGATGTAGGGACATTCTATATGTTCCCATGTTCTTCACCGTAACCACAACACCGCCCCCATCCTATCCCACTTTTCATCATTAGTCAAGTTGCTTATGCAATGAACACACAAAAAAAGGAACAATTTGTTGTGTTCCCAAAATGTCTGATTTGGTTGACATAGACCTGTTTTTTTTTCAATTTTAACCCAAAACATGAAATTTGTTAAGTAAGAAATGGAAAGGTTTAGGGAGGTAGAGATGAAATATCCTCAACATTATTTTTCCCTTTGCTGACATATTTACACTACCCAAGTCCAAAATGGGAATGTAAGTTATTAAAATAATATTGGAGGGAATACTCTGGATAACACCTCCTATTATATTATTTTTAATCCTTATAATTACAAAAGTTAAAAAATAGTTACTTACAATCGTCAACCTGCATTAACTCCTACCAAATCCACTTGCGAACATTACATTAATTAAACCCACTTATAAAATCACTATGTGATAGTATTTGTTTTAACTTACCTTGACTAATAAACTTAAGGACAAGTGGGGGAGGGATAAATTTGAGCCCTTAGATTTAAACTCTCTCCACCCTAGATTTATAGGGTTTCTAAAATTCCCTAAACATCCTTATATTTTGGCAAGAAAATTTATTTTCTCCTTTTCATTTTTCCTCTCATTTTCTCCTCATTGTTTTTACAGGTTATGGATAAAAGAGCTTCAAGTTTTCCATAGAAGAGTGTGTGTGTATACTCATACATATACGTGTGTGTATGTGTAATTAAATGGGAATGGGACAACCGTATTGTGAAATGGAGCTATATATATATATATATATATATATATATATATATATATATATATATAAGTGGCAGTAGGCCTGTTAAAAGAAGGATTCAGTATAAGAAGGGCCATGCCCATATGTGGTGGCCACGGTTTGAAAAATGGAGGCTAGGATTTGAGGGGGTCACCGAGGGAGGCCAAGGCCGTAGAGGGGTATGTAGAGGTGGCTAAGTTGTGGTCCCTATTTTTTTTTTAACTTTTATTTATTTATTTTTTGTTTCCTTCTATAAACACAAACGTGTACGTGTGTGTGGATAAAACTCTTTTTTATATTTGTATATATATTTATAAAACTTGTGTGTGTGTGTGTTGTGTGTGTGTGTGTGTGTGTGTGTGTGTGTGTGTGTGTGTGTGTGTGTGTGTGTGTGTGTGTGTGTGTGGTGTGTGTGTGTGTGTGTGTAAGTTATGGTTATATCTATAAGAAGCTTACAATGGAACCATTTATGTATAAAAGTTAATAATCTACTTACAAATTATCTCTAATCCATCTACAACTTGCTAGTTGGAAATGTGGTAAGTTTTCATAAGTTTAAAAGTGAATATTTTGGATTTATATGTGGAATAAATCAGTGTATCCAAAATACTTATAAGAGAAGACAAAAATAAGGTTTCTATAAAAACTTCCTTTTCTAGAACAAGCGGTTGATAAGGATTTATCAAGTCAATCATATTCAACCATAAGATCTTTTTTTAAACTCTTCAAGAAGTAAAGATGAAAGAGGTAACTTCCTAGAGGTAGTGATTCCACATGTAGAGAAAACTTCTAATTTGAACCACTCATTCCATCACTAAAATATAAAATTAAGTTTACCTCTTGTTCAAATATTTTTAAATGAGCTATACAACCATAATGTGTAACCCATTCAATATAGAATGTAATAAAGGAAAACAATGATAGATGCATATAATTTAAGGTATCATCCTCTTTATCTCATTTCAAAATCAAGTAAGATACAAAAACATCCTTTCCATTAATGAAATAAACACCACAATATGAACTTATCAAACCACAATGCACTATTGTTTAACCAATTCCTTACTAAGCAAAAGAGAACACTTTCTCAACACTATATATTATACTTTTTACAATTTGAATTTTTCCCATTTTCATTACATTCTTTTTACAAATGATTCTAAAATTCAAAAAATAAATAACAAACTTGATAAACTTAATCACTTTATCATTTACAACCTATCCCAACAAAAAATGGGATTCCCACAAGTAAAAATACAACAAAAAATTATTTCCCAATTCTTCTACTTTCCATCCACTCATCCAAACACACCAAATAGGAGGTGAAGGAAACATTCACCTCCCAACCATGCAATGGGTAAAATTTCTTCCCCATAGCCCCAAAAATCCCTCAACTCCTGAGAATACTCCAAGGTCAACACCAAGTTTGGAACACCAAAGTAAAATCCTAATACAAATACACACATTCACTTTTAAAAAAAACTCATCAACCAACAATTGGAAAAAGATAGGGATGTAAGAGAGAAAAAAAATTTACATTCCAAAATCACAATGTACACACTACCAATCCATCAATGGATTACAAGAGGTAAATATGTTCATCCCAAACCACTTATCACTCCACTAAGGGAAGGGGTATATGTTATTAGTTCCTCCACTTAAAAAAAATACAAGCATGCAAATAAACACATATCCCTCCACTTGGTACATAACCCACTTATACCTCCACTAGAACAAATCCCACATCCCTTTGGTTCCTTATTTTTATGTTATCTAAAGTTTAATTCAATTTTTTTTTCCACTTATCCCTCCATCATGACCCATATTTTCCCTCACTCTCACATACATGCTTGTTAGACCCATAATGGGTGCATAACACATACATAACAATCTTAAAACTTCAATACAAGCTCAAGTGAGCAATAAAACACACATTCCATCAAGATGGAGAAATATAAAACAAACACTTTTCAAAATAGAAAAGGGTAGGTAACAAATATTTTAATCATCATGTCCCTTCAAGTCCAAATCAACAAGCAATCTTCAAGTACTTTGAAAATTCCAACAATACTTCCTTAGGTCGATACACCTCCCATAAAATGAGAAATCAAACCTATTTAAATATTAAAAGCTCAAATGAACACCCCCTAATATTTTTCTAAGTGGAAACATCATAAGTTCCCAAGGAAAACAATTTCCCAACAAAATATTAATTCCAAAAGCATGCCCACATGGGCTGAATCCAAAATCTTACAAAACCAACAACCCAAAATAAATTATCTTCCATAGAAATGACATAAAAATTCAATGAGTCAAAAATAAAATTACAATCCACACAAAATATATTGCACCAAAATAAATGCAAATTGGTTGAATGGTTTCTAAGTCTTATTATGGGGTCACTATGAGCGGCCCCCCAAATGGACAAATAGTACATCTACCCCATGGATAGGTGTGTGGGACGTTTTTGGGAATGTGGGAAAATTTTTACTTATCCCACACACCATTCATAAGTGGTTTCAAAGGTGAAATTCGAAATTACCAAAATTAGAAATGTCCAACAACTAAAATAAATAAAAACGCACCTAAAACAATAATCCGTTAACCCAATTACAAAATAATCTTATCAATGAATCAACTAAATAAAATAGTTTAGGTTAAATATACCATGAATATGGGTAACAACATGACAATAAAAAAATATAAATCAACACATGATCACCATAAACATAACCCAAAACCACATATTTCCAAGCCTGGGTGACTAATGTTGGATAAGGAGCTTTCCGGGAGTTAGTCCCCATTCATCCTCCTCGGTGTGTTTAAATTTATTTTTTCACATGTAGATCTTAGGTGTTTATTCACCATATACACACTCAATGCACACATCATATCCACTCAAAATGATATTAATTTCTACAACCGCTAAATTAGGAAATAAAACACAAAAAATATCCATGTATCTTATTATTCAACAACAAGTTAAAGAATTCTCATAATATACCAATTTGACATCATAAAAAGTAAGATATCTAATAAAAAATAACACAAGAAATATCTATTTGATATAACCATCTACATTAAATGGCAAATACCATCAACCACATCATGTCTTAATGATTCGATCATAAGGTTAGCACACAGTGCCAACTCAAAATCACAAAGTAATCCATATTCTAGAACATCTTGATATTCTATGCACCCCAAACGAATGAAACATGTACAATGAGTAATATGATGAGATTTATAATATGAAAGGAAATTTTCTCAAACAAAGATCAAGAGGAGTGGAAACTACATCTATCTTCTCCATATATCTTCTATCTCTATGATCTCTTGGTTTTCCATCCTTTTGTGGCTTGATCTAACCTCTTAATTATACTTATCCATTGGGGATTTTCTTTTTGGATCCAATGAATTGCCTCTTCAATTCATTTGCTAAAAAATCAAATTTTTTTGATGGCCCATATGTATAATATATCTGATTTGGTAAGTTATATACATTGTTTGAATTTGTTTTATTCCCTTTTTCCTCTCTATTTTTTCTTTTCTTCTACAAAATTTTCCCGAACTTATTTAATTTTCTTGAATCTTCCAATTTTAATATTTTATTTCCCTCTTTCACAAAATTTTATTTTCAATTATAAATTTTTTCATTGATTTCTTGATCCTACTACTCCTACACACACTTAACCAAAAACTATCAAATATACAAAAGATTCTAACTGCCACACATGCATGGATTTTACAATCCTATTATAACTATGTGTTAGAGGAACTTATTTTTGTTTATGTTTTTACATAACTATGTATTTTATTCCTGAATCCTACATCTATTAATTCTTCTCGGAAACACATTACCATGCAAACCTCGCAATACTATTGTGCCATGTTTTTTTATGTGGTTTATGACATAAGGTCTTTTTCAACAAATGTGTAATTTTATTGGATGTGCTCTAAATATGATTTCATAGAATAATACATTTTTTTATTTTAAATTTATTGGAGAAAATATTTTTGTCATGTCAAGCCTATTGAAATTTCTTATGCACTTCTCGAATCCACTATGCAGTCATTCTATTTTCCTCCATCTTTGTAAATTCAAGTAGTTTTTTCTCTCTAGATTCTTTATCCTCTAGCCTTTTTATTATGGAAATGATCATATTTAACACAATGTATTGCATGGGAATAACTACTTATATCCCATATACTATTAGAAATGGGGTTTATCCTATGTTGCACATATAGTTAATGATATAGTCCCATAATATCATTGGTATTCTATCTTCCCAGTCATCTCTTTGCACATTACAAATCGTTGTCAATATCCTTTCTAATAATTTTTTGGTTGCTGCTATTTTACTATTTTCTTGTGGGTGGTATGATGTGATTTAATGATGCACAATTATAAATTTCTATGTAAGAACCTTAATCAACTTATTTATAAATCAGGTTCTTTGATGGAAATAAATTTATGTGGTTATATGAATTTGTTTATATATCTTGTTGCACAATTGGGTGTCACCGTGGATTTTACCCGTTTTATAAAATAATCTATTGCAAGAATTATGTACCTAGATTTATACCTCTTATAAGGTGGATGGATTGGTCATAAGAATTCTATCCTCCATTTCTCAAATTATTGCACAACTAGTATTGGGCTAAGTGGCATGTAATCCTTTTGATTAGGTTATTTGATCCTTTGAAAAACATCATAATTCTTCACAATATGTTGGAAGTTAATTAATCAGAATAACCCCTTGTAACAAACCTTACATCATCTTCTAGTGCACTCATAATATTATTAATTTAATTAGGGTGTAAACATTTAGTGAACCCAACTCTCGAATCAAATATATTACTAAGACATTAGTGTCTTTAAGGTTTCCCCTGTCACTAGGAATTTAAAGCTATCAATATATTTTAGTTTGTATATACTTCATTCTTATGCCCTTTAAACACAACAATCAGCTTAATAGCCAACCCACCGAGTATATTGATATTTATCCTCCTAGTCACAAGTGTTGTAACATCATGGCTCCTTATTAATTTACCATATCAAGAATTATGTCTATACTATATCCTCCCACTCATGAGGTACCATTGTATGACATTGTAGCAAATAGTGATCATTTTTATGATTATGACCATGATGAGGACAACACTATGGACCAAAAATAAGTTGAAATATGATCTAAATTTCATGCACATCTTCATATAAATCCTTATCACATTGAGCCTATTATTAAGATTCTTCTCAATTCAAAACTTTCTTTTTATCATAAGTATAATGAAGAATCTCTTTTTGGGATGCCTCAACCCTCTTGTACTATACCAACATATCATATTTCTACATTGCCTACAATTGTGGGGACACCTAATATTATAACACATAGTATATATATTTCCATTCATATGATTGATGTTATTCCTTCATATAATCATAGTGGTTCACATGATTATTCTTCTAACACACATGTTCTTGAAATCCTTGTTCCCACTTTATAAGCTCAAACTTTACAATTACAACAAGGTGCATCCAATTTTTCTCATGATAAGGATTCTACTCAGTTAATTCATAACCCAATTGCACTAGAAGTTTATTCTTATCCTCCACCTCTTGGGTTTATTTTTTATAAGATTCATATTTATGATGGTAAGGGTGAACTCACAAATCATATTTGATTGTTCCACATTGCTTTCTTTGACTATACATCTAATGGAAAGTTACATACCAATATTTTCATAGAAGTCTCAAGGAATTTTATTTATAATGGTTTTATGTTCTCCACACACATAATGTGTAGTATTTTACCACTTTGCAAAATCAATTTATTCCAAAATTATCTATAAATATTGGGGAAAAAGTTTCTAATAATCAATTGTCTAAAATATCACAAGGGTCTAATGAGAACATCATTGATTAGGTTTTATGCGACTCGATTATGCTTACTAAAATGAACAATATTTTGGTTAATAAAAAACTTCAAGATCTCTTTACACAAAACTTTCTTTCTCCCTTGTAATAATCGATTATATTTGATAAGTTTGCCTCATTTCATAATCTATGTCATACACTAAAAGAACACCAAATCCAAGTTACTATATATGAATAATATGAAGTATGTTTCTATCACTTCTACTATATCATCTAATGCCAAATTGACAAGAAAATATACATTTAAAGAAAATAATAATGAAAATAAGGGTAGTACTTAAGACATTTTTAACACGATAGATCAACCTACTAAGTTGTATTTACAAAATATACAAAGGAAATTTATGTAGTTACATTGTGCTTCACATTTCATGCTTATATAATTAATTGAGCACAATATCATGTATCTCCCTCCACCATTTGAGGTTGATGCAAGTAAACCTCATGGTAAGATTTTTTATGTTAATTATTATTATGTTTATCATAGATGTATTGGCCACCTTATTGATTGATGTATCAAGATTTTTCATGTTATAAAATATTTTATTGATATAAATGAAATTCATTGAGATGATCCTAATGAATCCTATATGCCTACTAATGATAATGCAAATCTAAAAATTCAATGATCCCTTTTATAATCTAAACATTGATAAATCTACTTTGGAATTGCATAATGCTCATCATGTGTTACCACCTCTAGATTCTTATGGTCACCCATTAGATGCAATGATTGACACTATCATTCCTATGCCACTTTCTTTATTGGTTATTAATTTTAATGCCTCTGATATAGATGACAATATTTTATTATATACTTTTTATATTCATGCATTTATTAATAAAGTATATATACACAATGTTTTAGTTGATCCACATAACAAGCATAATCTAATAAATTTTGAGCTACTTCGTTCTCTCGGTCGTACTAAAAAATAAATCACATGCAATTCTAATCCCAAATTTAGACATGTGTTTCTACCTATTACTGTCATCTCTATTACTACACAAGTCCCATTATTAGTGGCCTTTACTCTTAGCTTAGGTGACATGTGTTTAGGTCTTCCTTGGTCATGTTCTCTTAAGGATGTTCCATCTACATTACACCAATGTGTCAATTTTATTCACCAACAACTACTTATCACAATTTTAGGTATTACCTTTGAGGCTTCTCTTACTAAGTTACCTCATCATCCTTATATATTTTCTACTTCTCCTATAGGATTCCTCATAGGTATTATAGCACACATGCTATTTATAGTGGCACTTTCCCTCATAGGATTCCTCATTTTTCTATTAGTGCATGCATTATCTCTAGTGTCTCTCTCTCTCTCTCTCTCTCTTATAATCTTCCTCATAGGTATTTTTCTTCATATGCTGCTTATTATGGATCTAGTCTACCTGGTTATCCTTTTATGTATTTTCTCATTTTATTTTTGAAAGTTTATAATTTTAATAGGACTTTTGCAAAACTTGTGCATGAGCATCATTATGTGGAACAGTTGAGGCACGAGCTCCCCTTTTCTTCGGGATCCAATTCTCCTCCTCATGAATCTTATTGGGTATTTCTTATGACACCCCTCTCCTTATACATGGTTAAATTGAAAAATATAAAAAAATCAAATATCTACAAAAATACAAAACTGGTACCTATACAAATACATATAATTATTAACACTTTACATTACATGTGTTGTTTGTCATTATTATTTGATATATAACATATATTTTCTATATAATCTTTATAAATATGCATTCAAGAGGTATATTAAACTTTATGCAAGGCACACATAAGGCATTACATGATAATAGGTGTTGGCCTATCCCTTCCGAAATGCTAGGATCACCTGAGGGCATCTTATATACATTATATAAAAGTGTTAATATTTCATTATAAATTATTTATTCTTCCTCATTACGTTTGATTACATATAATGTGTACATGTTCATTGTTCAACGCTGACATATCTTACTTGATGTGCTTCTTTATTAGTTTCTATGATTATTTTATCAGTTTCTATGATTATTTTATCACTATTTGACATCACTATTTGTTATAAATGTTTTCTAATTATGTATTTTACTACTTGGATGCTTCATTTTATGCAAAATAAGTTCCTTGATTATATTATGACCCTATGGGTGTCCCATGTTTTTAGTTCTAGGCCTTTCTTGCATGACATTACTTTTCTTGTTTTTGATCAAAGTGACTTCATTTCCCTATGACACCATGGGTATTCCATGTTTGTGGCTCTATACCTTTATGTGACTCTTTTTTACATACTATTTCTTCTATTTTATCAATTGACTATTGATATGTCTTTATACATGTTACACCATGGTTTTCACTATGTGCACCCCTTTGGAGGAATTAGATTCGGTGAAAATCACTACAACCTTCTATGTGACCCTACATAGATTATAAAAATTATTAGATAGGGATACACATATTTTATTTTTAGATACACGATAAAATTCTTTATGACACATGCCTCAAAAAAGGGGGCATTCATTGGGGTATATTCCACACCTAAATACAATTTGTTGGGTTAAGGTACAAGTTGTCACACGGCACAAGTACTAAATAATATCTTTAGACAAAAAATTGGGAAAAATTACATAGGTTTTAAAACATGTAAAATAGTTAGGACCATACATATGTTCTTGACCCTCCTACATGTTTCTACTCTCCGGGAAAAAAAACATTGTATTTTTCTACAATTTTTAATTTTTAATTATAGATACAATTGTTTTACAATGTTTTAGATTCATTTGACACAAGTCATATAAATTTATAGGGGAATTAATATTTCACTTCATTTCCAGTTAATTACATAATTTAAGGTATAGATACAAGATTTTATGGGCATGAGTATCCTTCCTAAAAGAGATCAACCAGAGAAAACAAGAAAATATATGCTGAGATGAATTACACAGGAGACAAAAACAATTGTGCAAAATAACTCCCGGATGTTTTATTCATTCATTCAGGATGATATAAATACAATAGCTTGATCCTTAATTGAAGGAGTCAATGCTTATCTTTGATAGCACTCTCAATCCCTTAAATCACTCAACCTTACTTATCATTATGAGTTGTCTTTACAACTCATAATGCACACTAAATAATATATTTGAATATTATATTCCTAATATTCAAGTATCCAAACCATTTCACACTAAATACTTTATTTTTCCTAACAATCACCCCCTTAGTGTGAACATGGGGAAAACTTATCTTGAACTGTAACTTGTCGCCTGATGTTGACTCATGACCTGGATGATTTTCAAAGTGGTTTATCATCAACCAATGAAATGGTTTTTCAAAGTGGTTTACCATAAACCAAAGAAGGGTGGTTTTGAAGTGGTTTACCACAAACCAAGGAAGTGGTTTTCAAAGTGGTTTACCACAAACCAAGAAAGATCATGTTGTTTAGAGTTTATTTTTAGCTCTCATCATATTCCCATTTTTAGGAGATTTCATATAGGAAATATATTACAATTGTGAACAGGAATAGTCCACTATTCATTATTACAACAGAAAGCAAACACACAACTGAAATAGAAGTCACCAATACGTTTAAAGCAGTCTCTTTGTTGGTGACTAACAAGAGATGTTGATCAGCCTCCTCCTCCTTTGCCTCCTACCTCCAGTCAGTTTATTTAGAACAGAAAATCTTCAGAATTGTAGTCAGGTTCTTATTTCACTGGGTCTTCCTCTTCATTTTATGACTCTTCTTTAACTACATTCACTTCATTTGGCTTAAGATTTCCATTGAGTAAATCTTTATCTCGAATTCTGCAATACAAGATTGTATGCCCTTTTTTCTTGCAGTAGAAGCATTTTGGTTCTTCTTTGTTTTTAAGAAATTTATCATATTTCTTTTTCCTTACAAATAAATTAGTTTCTTCTTTTATGTCTTCTGCAGTTCTTCTCTTCTACTAGGAGAGCTGAAATCATGTCCTCAAGTGTTTGAGAAGGCATTTTTCCTAATGTAAATACAACATTTTTGTATTTTGGAGGCAAGTTGTTTAATAGTATGGATTTTTCATCTTCATCTACTACATTAGCTTTCACTTCTACGAGTTGTCTCAAAAGGGAACTTAGTTCATTAATGTGACATGCCATTGTCACACTATCACTCATCCTTAGTTTAAAGAGTTGCAATTTTAGTGAAAATTTAGCATTTGTTGCTTTTGACCCAAATGTTTTGTTAAGAAGATCCCATATATCTTGTGATGATTTATCTAAATCCACATAGTGTAATTCAGTATCTGATAAAGCAAGTCCAATAATGGATTTTTCCTTGTCATCCCTGTTATGCCATTCTAGTAATTTAGCTGCATCAGTTGGTTGTGTTTCTTTTCTGCTTACAATCCCCCATAGGTTTTTGTTCATAAGTTGCATTTGGATTTTAACTTTCCAAGTGTGAAAGTTTAATCCATTAAATTTGTCTAATGGGATCTCCATTACGGGTGTTGAACTCCTTCGATAATACACCCTTTACAATATAGATTTAAAAAGTAATAACAACAAATTAATTTTTAAATTTACATATATATTTCTATATTATAAATCATTGATCTAACACGAGTAATATGTGAAGAACAAAAATAAATAAATAAATAAATAGACTTTAGATTAGATCTATATCCTAAAGTATATAAACCTTGTTTTATTCAAATCTCATTTAATGAGATTCACAAAGGGAAGGATGCCGCAACCAGATCAAAACCCTTTCAAACTCGTGGTCATGAGCAAGCCTCAAAGAGCTAAGCTGTCAGTAAATTTTGATTTGACCAGCACAGATAATTTGAAATTCTAGCCTTGGTCGTGGGTAATGAATCTGAGCACGTGGATTGAAGGAAACATGCAGACCGTAGACTGATCCTGTCGGCTTTGAATAAATTTAATGACCGAGACAGGATAGTGAGGGCAGAGGATGTATGCCGGAGTCAAAACACGTCATATGCAGGTTAGGGGTATGTGCTGGGATCCGTGCTTGCTGCCGCTAGGATTTTCAAACCTCCATGGTCACCAATACCATTGAAACATTAAAAAAAAACACTAGCAAGAATACGTCGCCATCGCTCTAATACCAGATAAAAGAGATCAACTAGATAAAACAAGAAAATATATGCTGAGATGAATTACACAGGAGACAACAACTGTGCAAAATAACTCTTGGATGTTTTATTCATTCATTCAGGATGATATAAATACAATAGCTTGATCCTTAATTGAAGGAGTCAAAGCTTATCTTTGATAGCACTCTCAATCCCTTAAATCAGTCAACCTTACTTATCATTATGAATTGTCTTTACAACTCATAATGCACACTAAATAATATATTTGAATATTTTATTCCTAATATTCAAATATCCAAACCATTTCACACTAAATACTTTATTTTTCCTAACACTTCCCTATCTTTATCTCATCATAATACATACTCCTACTCAGTTATGTAACACATAAGGAGGGTATGGAGGAACCCATTCTATATTATAATTTTTGCATATATTATCTCATCATAAATGTGCATATATATAGGACTAAATCGGATATATTAGAAATATGAATTATACCAACACATAATGATGAACAAGTACAACTAGTAAAGTAGTAAAAGTGAGTTGATATCTGATTGTTTGGAATGAATATGGGATGCATAGTTGGTGGAACAAGCTCAGTCTAGAATATATGTGCTTCATCTAGAAAATAGTGATCTCAAAGTTATATAAGATAGAATCACCTGGAAGGGGATAGAATTTCCTAGCTGACAGTGTCCAAACTAGGATCTATTGTCTTGGTGAAGAGTAAACCTACGGTTCTTTAAATGAATGATAATTTCACCTTTAATTTATTTGTGTTGCATCCAATTTACTATAGGATTTTCCTTTTTCACATGTACTTGAAAAACAATGTTATGCCCTTAATCATATATCTTACATTGGATGTATGTAGAAAACTTGTGGCTATCATAAATTTTTTATCATGATGTATCTCTCTCATATGTGTTATATTATCGTTAGTGGGTAAGCCTTGGTCATGTCCATAACATATGAATAGTATATATAGAGGTTAGTAGGTTGTAGTTCATCATCATATTGAGCATTCGATTCTTATTGCATGGTTTGGAGGCTTCCCTCTCAAAGTGGCTAAGCTATTATACTTGCATATTGTGATCATTTATCTAAAATATTGTTTTATTTGGTGTTATATTGTTGTTGATATTCTTATTTATCCAAGTAATTTCCTTACAAGTGGTATAAGAGCTTGATCTTGATCTTGAGCTTGATCTTGTCAAAACCCTAGTATCAAAGAATCAAATATATATCCAATTTGGTAGTGAATTTTTCTGTAACTTTTTTGGGGTGTTGAAAAATCAATTAAGTAATATACTCTCTAAATTTCAAGATATTTTGACTTGTTTTGCAAAATTTACATCAATTTTAATAATTTTGATAAATTTTCTCTATCAACTACAAATTGTGGGGATTTTCCAAGTTTTTTACATTTCCAGAAAGAGGATAAAAAGTAATTTGAGTTCATTCTTTAAGTTTATTAATATTTAGCTGAATTCATATCAAAATTCCAAACCCTAAATTTTGACCTTGATCCCTAAATCTTATAATTTTGTGGGATCATGGAGGGGCTTTCCATAAGAGGAAAAAAATAATCCCATCACTCTAGGTAAAACCCCTGAAAATGATTA